>JAKSZU010000009.1:54421185-54741185 GCA_026018925.1 Tupaia tana | reverse complement strand
GATTCCAAGTTTCAGTGGAATCTCAGCCCTCATTGTGATAGAAAGAATAACAATTTAGCTCATGAAATCTTGCTCATCACTTCTGTCTGTATGCCACTTAAAATAATAGTGTTCAATTATCACAAAACTCTAGTCCATTCTTTTCTGGGTAAGAGTGGTATTTTAAAATTTCTCTCACTCAATAGGAAATGAAAATAAATATTCACAATGATTCTTAATTTTTATCAGATTTTTATTTAGCATTTTCAGATCTTTCACTTTACAGTAAACTGTTGATTAGTGAGAACTAGTTAAAATTATCTGACCTAACAAATACATGGCCAAAAGTAGAAAAATATTTTATATACATAAATTTCTTATAAAAGTTTTCTTTACTGATTTCTTGTCTCCAACTACCTAATTAGCAATATATCTGTGCTTCTGGTACAAAAACTGTTCAGCCCTCAAAGCTACCTTTATCATTTGATACCATTGTTTTCTTTGGTATTGACAGAAACAAAAACAGCTTTAAGGTATGCTCTCAGTCACTATCATTATTGCTAATTAGTTTTTTTCCCATTAGACCGATATTACTTCTACCATTTTCTGCTGATTAAAAAGAGATTAGAAAATTCACTGCATAATAATATCAAATTTGAGTATGAAGCATATCTGGTTTCCCATATTAGATATTCTATAACCTTCATATATTAGTAATACAGATTACAAACCAAATATTTTGAATATAAGTGATGGAATTGATTATAATCTAAGCAATGCAACCACATTCTTAAAAATAATAAAAATTGTATGTATTTGAATATCATAAATAATTGAAACAATGGAAATAAAGAGTAAAATAGCAGAGGAGTCGCTCTTTCTGTAAAGTCTATCTCATTAGACTTTGCCAAGTTCTGTTCATTTCTACTTATACTTTTCTACAGGAAAGCTATTTATGCTTAACTAAGTATCTATTCATTGTCCCCAAATAGTTCAAGGATGTATATAATAATGATAGCTTAAGGGAATTGAGGTTATTCTAGTTTGAAAAAAATGGCTTGGTGGTGACCTAATTACATTTTTTGGAATTATGAAAGGATTTGAAAATTTTGACTAAAAAAGCAGTTATCTTTGTTAGTATTCAAAAGCTAGGAGAGAGTGAGAAACTTCCAAATTATCAGCCAATGGGAGCTAGCATCTGGTGAATGACAAACTTCGCAACTTACGGTCCACCAGAATCTCTTATAGATGTTGGAAGCCAAAGCTGTGACAAAGATACAAAAAAGACTCATAGAGTTTGAATGTCATATATTAGAAGAATTTGTCCTGCCTTTTGATTCTCTGCACATATCACTGTGGCTTATATTACCATACTAAGGTAATTCATTTGCACTAATTCCTAAATTTCTGAAAAGTAACAGATTTCAAAGCATTCTACAGGAATCCTTATTCCTCATTTAGAGGCACTTCAGATACTGGTTCTTTAGTGCCTTGCTTTTGAGAATATGTACCCTAGTGTCAGACTATATGAATTCAAGGCTTAATGCAACCATTACTAGCTGTGTGACATAGGACAAGTGACTTTACCGAAAATGAGGTAAATATATCTACCTCTAAGGATTATTTTGATGATTCAATGTGATAATCTATGAAAAGAAACTAACACATTGGAAGAGATTACATTTTGCTTTGTTTTGCTAGCTACTATTAGAAAGAGAATGAAGGGGCAGGCACAGAGACACTCATCTAAATTATTATTATTATTATTATTATTATTGTTGGAGATATTTTTACTATAGGGCACGTGCACTCACTGGAGAGACAGAGAGAGGGACAGAGGGACAGAAAGTGAGAAATCACTACCCAGGGTGGATGGTCAAGCCATAATCCCTTCCCCATTTTCCTCTTGGGATTTTGGGCACACACGCACACGCACCTGGTGAGAGTTTCAAGCTTCTGGATCTTGGACTCAAACCACGGTCAGTCATGTAGGAGTCCAGCTACATAACCATTACACCATCTGTTGGTCCTGGTACCTATCTAAATTTTAAAGTGGCTCGGAAAGCCCAAGAAGAGGAGGCAAAAACTGACTGGAACACTATATGCTTGTAAGACCTACCTGATGTGTGCTAGTTGGAGAGCAGGGTGTATTTCTACCAATGTTATTAAAAGGCAAGAAATTTTGTAAATGAATAAAATAAATTCTTTCCAAGTCTACTGAGTAAGACCAAGAAATATATATACATATATATATATATATGTATATGTATATATATATATGTATATATACATACACACACATACGTGTGTATATATATATATATATATATATATATATATATATATTCTCCAAGAGAACAATACTCACATACTTCATATAAATTAGAATTATTGATTGGGCTACCAAATTGACTGGATAGTTATCAGAAGCATTTCATCTTGTCTCAGAAACCAATTCCTCCCTTTTTTATTCAAAGATTGAATGGAAGGAAAACAGTTGCTAAACTGAAATCCTAAATATAATGGTTATAGGCATATCTAGGGGACTTTGCAAGAGAGCCAGACAGCTCTTTTTAGAAACTTATTCAGATACAAATGAACAGTAGGTGAGCTATTAAAAGAACTGATTCTGTCCAAAAATGGTAAAGTAAATACGTAAGTGAGTGAGTGCTCCTGGCTCTCACATAGAGAATAGAATCAGGGGGTAAAATGATTATTTATCAAAAGACTTTTGAAAGTAGTTTTTTTTTTTTTTTTTTTTTTTTTCTTTTCTGCCCCATCATTAAAGAAAGAAAGAAAGAACACCTTTGTGGTTAATAAAGTAAATGAGAATATTCAGTTTGGATTACTTTTTTTTTTCCCCAAAAAGTGACTGTGGAGATTCCTGTGGATATCATGTAATGTTCTGATTTTCAGGGCTCCAGTGGGTGGGGGGGAGACAACACATTTAGTTAGCATTATAAAATGAAATGCTAGAATAATGGTCATGAACATTAGAAATGCAAAAGACCAATTGCTATCTACATCAATTCTGGAGAATATGTGAAGGATTGCCCCCTTCTGTATATTCCCTAGTGCTTTGTCCAGGCCAATTTTAAATAGCTCCAGCAATAAATTTCTGCCATTTCTTCTGGGAAACTATTCCTCTACCTAATTAAATCTCCAAGTTGACAACTTTTCCTGACATTCAGACTAAATTTTCCCGTGTTCAATTTCAACCTGCTATTTCCATTTCTACAGCACATGCTTGTATCAGCCTAAGTAACTCCCCTGCTGCCTCAGTGCTTACAATTCTCAATACCTCCCTTAAATTTCAGTAGCCTGTTGCAGTGAATTTCTTTGTCAAAAATGATCATTTCAAGATCAGTGACTGTACATGTTTTATTATAGACAAAAAAAAAGAAGGTTAATTCTAAAAGCCAAGAGAGATGAGTTAGAGAGCAGAGAAGCATGATGTTAACAGGACCTAAAGCCATTAAGGAAATTGAAGCTCGAGACAGAAACAGATCGTGAACCCTTTTCTCTCCTTCAGGCCTGGAAGGTCACTAATAAAGCACTCAACTTTTCACAGGGAGAAACAATCCTCTCTTTGCCCTTCTTTACATATGCATGTATTATTCATTGTACATATATATACTCTGGTGTGGTAACAGTTGAGAGAGACAGGGCAGGTATCCTAGATTTAAAGAAAAGGGTATGGAGTTGACCAGCTTCTCTTTTACCCACCCATATGAGCTCCTTCCATCTTCCAAGATTTGATAGGGACATAGCAAACACAATCTGCAGAATATTTATGTTTTTTAAAAAGGTCAACATTTAGGAATAAACTAGGTCACAGAGTTCTCAATACTAGAAGAGAGAGTTTGTAGCATGGAATTACAATAATTATTTATAAATATGGAAAAGATGTCTTGATGTTGTTATTTGGTTTTGATTTGTTATTTCCAAAATAATCCAGTTGCAGTATGATTCAGTTATGCATTAGATTTTAGGGATGAGTCAAGGATTACACAGTCCTTAAGTGGAATATTTTGGATAATTTTTAAGCAAATAAGATAATTTCAGAGAAAATATATGCAAACTCCAGAGTATTTGGCAGAATGTGGGCAGATAGGTTTCTGAACATTATGGAAAATTGCCTGGTATGCAAGACTCATATTAAAGTTAGCCTATATATAACTTCAAAGTGGAAGTATTTGTTAAACTCTCTTAAAAGAGAAAAAGTAGTCATGAAAGTAATTCTAAATATTAATCCACCTTTACAAAGAAGGCACCATTTGATCAATCTTTCCAGGACTTGCCAGTGTCATGGTTATATCATTTTCTTGCAAGAGAACACAATTTCTTTGAAGAGAAACATTTTAATAGTTATTATTGCTAACATTTCAAAAAATTTTTACATTCTAGTAAAAATTACCTTAGGCAATTTCTATTTTTATTTATTATCATGCAGATATATGATGCTTATAAGAGTTAATCTGTATGTCCTACATAGAAAAGTCACAGTTCTTATCTTTTAGAACTTTATATATCTTTGAGGACATAACAAAATTAGCAACTAAAGCAACCAAGAAGAAAAATTATTATTAATCTTTTTAGTCATGTAAGTTTTAAGAACCCAACTCAACAATGCATGATTTTTTGCAAGATATTTCAAAATTCAGTCAAAGAAAATAAATCAGAGATATACTAATCAACAAAAATATCTACTAGAGAAATGGAGGAATAATAAAGAGGGGTGATGACAGTGGCAAAAGAGGATACTAAATCTATAAAGAGTAAAATTAATAAAAGTACTTTAGCTGACACATAGGAGTTTAGAAGATAATGGCAGCAATGTCATTCACATTATTAATAAGCTACAGGGTTTTGAGGGAAAGCAGATCAGGAAATATTTTTACTGATAAGAGAAGCCTAAAATAGGTTACAAATTAAATCTCAGAGGGTTTAATCACTCAGATATTGGTTGTGATATTAGTGATATAAAAGCACATTTTCAAGACAGAACAAAGCTACCCTCTCTTAAATTATATGAGGAGGAAATTATCCCGAAGTCTTTTTGGGAAGAATGAAGCAATTGTGATTAAAACATTGAAATTTACATCTTCTCCTATAAAGAGCTCTATGAAGATAAAAGAAGCAATGCAGCATCCTATGATTTTAGGAAAGTTACTTTGAGAGGATATTGGGATGTCCTTAGAACATCTGAATGAATTACGTAATGATTTCTGTAGTCTTATACAAAAAGATTTTAAATATTTAAGGAACATACAGATTTCAATAAAACACAATTTAATTAAATCTAAAGATGGAAATGGGCAAAACAGGCCAATATGATAAAGTAGGAATGCAAAGAGTTGTGTAAGCAGTACACAGATGGTTTTTAAAAATATACTGGTAGAAAGGAAAATTGGAAGATTTATAAAAAGTGGAAGGAAGATAGAGAAAATTTATTTCTCTCTATATGCAAACACATTATTAAACATTAAATGGCTAGAAATATTTAAACATAAAACATTTGTCAAATATGTTTTGAAGGGTAATATTTGTGCAGAAAATAAAAATTTAAAAAGAAGTTAGGAGCCTAGTCATGATGGCCCAGGTGGTAGAACAGCACCGCATAATACTGAAGCCATATGGTAGGTCCTAGGTCAACCCGAACACATTGGGCTGATGGGAAGATTGTGACATGGCAAGACCCTGTTGGAGATACCTATCTCTCTCTCTCCTTCTCTTTCTCTTTCATATGAAAAAAAAAATAAACTTGAGACTAGATCAGTCCTTTAAAAAGTCAGGATTAAGAATGTATCAATTTCAAATAGAAAAAACAATTCTTTTTTTGGGGTAAACTTTAATTCTATATTATTGAAAAAGTTATAAAAAAAAAGAACTTTAAAATGGCCTTTTTCTTTACATTTAATGCCTACAGTATCAAACTGTGACCATAATATGCATATATGTCATAAGAACAAGCAATTTTTTTAATGATGAAATCTTTATTGTCCTTGAATGTTTCTGGGGAATTTTTTTTCTCTGCACCCAGAGTTAGTTGAAGGTACAAAGATAGTGAGCACAACTAATTACAGTTTTGGTAGGTTAATTACATAGAATTTTAAAGATATGAAGCCTAATTGCAGGCTAAAATTAGCTATTTGTAGGTGGAATTAGTTATAGGTAAAATTTTTGTATTTCTTATGCTGCTTCCATATCTATCAATCACTGTGCCAGCTTCTCCTCTTACCATTCCTTTTGTTAACATAGGTAAATTGCTACTTTTTGTGATTTTTTTTTGAGAGGATTTTGCTATAGGGCACATTCACTTGCCAGAGAGACAGAGAGACAGAAAGTGAGAAATCACCCCCCAGGGATGATGGCCATGCCACAGTCCCCTCTCCTCCATCCTCCTCTCAGGATCTTGGGCACACACACACATGCACCCGGCATGAGTTTAAGCCACCAGGTCCGGGACTCAAACTGCGGTCAACTGCATGGGAGTCCAGAGATGTAGCCATTACACCAACTGCTGGTCCCTGATAAACTGCTATTTAAATGATAACTGTAGAATTTCACTTCCAATGGAATGATATAGATAAGTTAGAAAAAGATGGGAAGAGAGATATCATATAAATGATATTCATAACAAAGTTGAGGTGATTATATTAAAATTAGATAAAAGAGACAATAACAACTAAAATTATCAAGGATAAGATAAAGGGGGATAATACATAATGACAAAATATGTCATGTGGTCAGTCCATCAGGAAGACAGCAATTCTAAATATGAATGCACCTAGCAACAAGGCTTCAAAATACATAAAAGCTAAAGCATCAATACTAAAAGGAAAAATAGACAAATGCATATTTATGATTGAAGACTTCAGGAGTCCCCTTTCAATGATAGAACTACAGACAGGAAGTTAGTAAGACTATAGAAAAGCAAAGTAATATCAACTAATGGGATATGATTGACTTTTATATAGACCTTCACTCAAAAAGCCAAATACATATCCTTTTTAAGTACACATGGAACAATTAACCAAAGCACATCATATTTGGATTTATAAACTTAACTTCAACAAATTTAAAAGAATTGAAGTAACACTAAGTATGTCCTGTGACAAAAATGGAACTAAACATGATTATCAATATCAAAAAGATTACAAAAACATCTCAAAACACCATATTTTAGTCCATTTGTCAACAAAAAGTACTCAAGGAGAATTATAAAATACTTTTTATAAAAATGAAGATATAAAATACCAAGAGTTTTGCTTAGAGAAAAATCTACAGTATTAAATGCTTATATTAGAAAAAAGAAGAGAGGCTTAAAAATGTAAATCTTACTAATTTGAGAAGGTAGAAAAGCAAGAGATAAATAAACCCAAAGTAAGCAAAAGAAAAATTTTTAAATACAAAACAAAAATCAACGAAATTGAAACTTAAAAATATTTTTTTAATCTTTATACTAGTAATTTGTGATGGAAACTGGAGTTTGTAAAAAAAAATCCACTAACAATGAATTGATAGCTGCATGAATGACTCTCTCTTCTTTCCAAAAAGGAAAAAATTCTTGTACAAATTTAAAAGTTAAAAATTCAGGATCTTGTCTTACTCTGTTTTGTACCATAGAAGGGGTATTCAAAAACTTAATGGAAAATGTGTAATATGAAATGATGACATGAATTCCAAAATGTTGTGCCACCAAAGTAAATACATACTTTTAAAAAAAAAAAACTTATTAATTGGGACCAGCAGTTAGTGTAAGGGCTATGTTGCTGGACTCCCATGTAGTCGACCATGGTCCGGATCCTGGACCTGGTGGCTTAAATTCACACCAGGCACATGTGTGTGCATGCCCAAGATCCCGAGAGAGAATGGAGGAGAAGGGATTGTGGTGTGGCCATCCCTCCTGGGTGGAGATTTCTCACTTTCTGTCTCTCTGTCTTTCTCTGTCTTTCTGGTGAGCACATGCACCCTATAGCAAAAAACTCTCAAAAAAAAGTTATTTATTTAATTCCATTTTTTATATGATCAGTTATTTAATTAGGTTCTTGGCAAAAAATTTAGAACACCAATTTGTGAGGATAAACTCTATTTGTAAGGGCAAACACGGATCGCAGGTAGCCCTGGAGCTGAGGAACAGCTTTGATTTTCGGTAAATTTTGTTGAGTCCACAGCTTTCTGATCAATCTTGCACTGCTCTGAAATCTCGTATTTCTCTTTCTCTGTGTTGAAGATCTCACCTTCCTGATGTTTGGGCTTCTGCAGTTTCTTTTTCTTGAAGTAAGCATCGGTAAGTTGCTTTGGGATTTTTACTTTGCTAATATCAATTTTCGTGGAGGTGGCAATGACAAATTTCTGGTGTGTTCTAGTCAGTGAAACTCAATTGAGAACCAGCACTCCAGTTACAAGTAGCAAGCCACTGCTCAGCTGCTTCAGGAAAACCACTCTTGCCTCTGTGGCGTCCAGTGAGGATGGTCAGATGGTCCCAGGAGTGATGCTGGCTCGCAGCTTTCTCACAGGCTGACTGAAGGGTTTTTTGCCGTGGCTCAACAGCTTTCAAGGCACATCTTCAGTAGGATAATACCTAGGCGTTTTGTGCAGTTTAACCACCCAGGTACCACCATTCTTGTCTCCACCAACTGGTTTTGTGACAGTTGCAAGAACCTTCTCCTTTTTCTTTTCGATCCTGGATTTAGTGGCCGAGTATTTCCTCTTGTACATGGCCCTTCTGGAACACATGGCAGCCTGGGGGTACCTGCCGATACCCCAGACTAGGATGGAGTTTCAGCTGCAATGAGGCTTTTTAATTATCATTATTTTTTAATTTGATGAGAGAGCAAGAGAGAAAGGGAAAGCAAGAAAGCAAGCTACCAGGTCGAAGACTTGAACCGTGCTCAGTCATGTGGAATCCACCACCTTAATCACCCTGCCACTTGCCAGCTCCAATAGACTCATACTTAAATTCCATTTCTTTCATGAACTTTTTAAAATCTCCTTGTATAACAAAATACTATAGACTGAGAATTTAAGAAGAACAGAAATTTATTTATCACAATTCTGAAGGAAGGGAAGTCCAAGGTCACAGCAGTTTTGTTATCTAGCAAGGATCTGGTGTCTACTTCCAAAATGGAACCTTGGAGGGACCAGCAGTTGGTGTAATGGCTATGTCGCTGGACTCCCATGTAGTTGACCGCGGTTCGTGTCCCGGACCCGGTGACTTAAAACTCACGCTGGGGGAACCAGCAGTTAGCGTAATGGCTATGTCGCTGGACTCCCACGTAGTCAACTGCGGTTCACGTCCCGGACCCGGTGGCTTAAAACTCACGCCGGGCGCGTGTGTGTGCCTGCCCAAGATCCTGAGAGGAGAATGGAGGAGAAGGGATTGTGGCGTGACCATCCCCCCTGGGGGGTGATTTCTCGCTTTCTGTCTCTATGTCTCTCTCTGTCTGTCTGGCGAGTGCACGCGCCCTATAGCGAAAACCTCTCAAAAAAAAAAAAAAACTAAAAAAAAAAAAAAAAAAACTCACTCTGGGCGCATGTGCATGTGTGCTCAAGATCCTGAGAGGAGAATGGAGGAGAAGGGATTGCAGCATGGCCATACCCCCTGGGGGTTGAATTCTTGCTTTCTGTCTCTCTGTCTCTCTCTGGCGAACACATGCACCCTATAGCAAAAAACCTCTCACAAAAAAAAAAAAAAAAAAGGAGAAGAAGAGAAAAGAAAATGGAACCTTGGATGCTGAATTTTCTGGATTCTATTGAATTAGGGTAGGGAGATGAATGCCATGTCCTCACATAGCAGAAGACAGAAAGACAAAAAGGAGCCAAATTTCCTTGTCGAGTCTTTATAAAGGCATTAATCAATTCATGAGGTCAGCACCCTCATGACCTAAACACCTCCCAAAAGACTCCACTACTCAACACTGTTACATTGGGGATTAACTTCCTAACGTGGATTTTAGGGGACACATTCAGATCACAGCAGATGTCTATGGGCACACACAAAATAGTGATGAAGGAAATCAAACTTAAAATAAATAGAATGACATTATACTCGTAAATTTAAAGACCACATACAATAAATAGATCAGGTTTCCCCAAATGATCTATAAACTTAGTGAATTTCCAATAAAAATATTAGAATGATTATTTGTAGATAAAAGAAAGCTGAATCTAAAATATGTACAAAAACATAAAGGAACTAGGATAAACAAAACAATGTTGGAAAAGAAAGTTGGAAGGGGACCAGCAGTTAGCATAATGGCTATGTTGCTGCACTCCCATGTAGCTGACCACAGTTCAAGTCCGGGACTGGATGGCTTAAACTCACGCCGGGCGCGTGTGCGTGCGTGCCCAAGATCCCGAGAGTAGAATGGAGGAGAAGGGATTGCGGCATGGCCATCCCTTCTTGGGGATGATTTCTCGCTTTCTATCTCTCTGTCTCTGTCTTTCTGATGAGCACAAGCGCCTTATAGCCAAAAGAGAAAAAAAAAAAAAAAACCTCTCCAACAAAAGAAAGTTGGAAGCATTACAGTGCCCGATTTTAAGATACACTATAAAGATACACTAATCAAAATTGTGTGATTTGGACAAAGGAATAAACACACAGAACAATGAAACAAAAATAGAGAGCCCATAAAACACCCATATGATTTTTTTGAGAGATATAAAGGCAAACATAAAACTATAACTTTTAGAAAAAAATACAAGACAAAAATCTGTGATCTAAGATTAGGTAAGGACATTTTAGATGTGACAATAAAAACATGTTCCATAGGGCCCAGCAGGTAGAGTGGTGGTTAAAGCACTGAATCCCACATGACCAATTGTATGGTTCAAGTCCCAGACTCTGCGACTTGAAAAACACACTGTGTGTATGTGCATGTGTGACCAAAATCCCAAGAGGAAAATGGAGACGGAACTGCAGCATGGCCATCCCCTATGGAGAGTGATTTCTCACTTTCTCTTTCTCTATCTTTCTCTGGCCAGTGCACACACCCTTTGGCAAAAATTTTTTTAAAATTCTATAAAAGTTGTATTGAACTTTATCAAAATTAAAAATTTTAAAATGTATATTCTACCAAATATATCATTAAAAGAATGAAAAGTGAATATAGAAAGAAATGACAATAATTGGGAGACATTTTTGGCAATCAAACGTATGCAGAAAATGCAAGGAACTCACAAAATGAAACTATAATAAACAAGCCAATTTTAAAAAATGAACCAAATATTTCAAATGCCACTTTATCAAAGATGATATATGGATAACAGATAAACATATAAAAATATATTCAACATCAGTAATAATTAAAATGGCTAAAACAAAAATTACTGAAAATTCTAGTTCTTGCCAAAGATGCCGAACAATTGGAATGCTCATACATTCTGATGAAGAATCAAAATGATGCAGCTGCTTCGCAAAGATTTGACAGTTCCTTATAAAGTTAAACATATACTTACCATATTATTCAGCAACGCTACTCTTGAATATTTATACCTAGGCAAATAAAAACTTAATATTTACACAAAACAATGTGCAATAATGATTATAGTGCCTTATTCATAATGGGAGAAACTCAGATATCCTTCAACAGATAAACAGATAAAACTAACAGTGTTAAAAAAAAACCACGAAATTTACTGTATGATTACTTTAAAAAATAAAAGAATAGTAGGATGAGCTTTATAGAATAGAATTCATATTAGTGAAAGCTAGCTCTATGCCTGGCTCAGAATTAGGTACTTAAATGCATACAAAAATGATCTGAACCTAAGGGAATACTAGTAGCTTCCTTATAGATATCCTCCAGTTTAAGATACACTGGGAATTTTGGCCCAGCCTTTGTGGCACAGTTGTTCGCATCCTGAGCTGCAGTGCTGGGAGCCACAAGGCAAACTTAGAATCCCCTGAAACATGTCAGGGTCAAGTGTGCCTAGGATTGATGAGTTGGAGAACCCAAAGAAGGAGAATGTGGCGTAACCATATGCCATGGAAGGTGCTCCTCTCTCTCTGTGTTTCTTTTTGTCTTATGCACATATATTCTATCATGAATTAAAAAAGAAGAAACTTTAAAGAAACTCAAATCCTCAGTTTGCACCCAATCCTGAGCTGTCTAATCTGCATTAAAAAAAGATATACTGGGAATTTAAACATTATAATCATGCAGTTTTATTTAAAAGTAATTATATCTTCTAGCACAAACTGGGACAATTATTTTCAAGGAGGCATCATTGTTTCTGATATAGTATTACATTTTAAATGATCTTTATCCTAATAAAATTGGATTTTTCTTTGAATTGATAATTCAAATAGATAAGAAATTTTGAAGAGTTTAAATTTGGTATAACTTTGTACCCCTATAGCTTTATCATTTCTGTATTTTGAATTTAAAAAGGTTGATAATTTTTAAAAGCAAAGAAACACATACATCGGGTTGTCAGAAAAGTCATGACATATTTTTTCTATGTTTTTAATATAATTAATCAGAAAAGGGATTTTTAAATTTTTGCTGAGTTTGAAACAAACTCTAATAATATCTGCAAGGCAATAAAGCACAGCCCTTGATATTATCTTTTGTACTGTACTTGATGGGTAACTTCATAGTTTGGGTTCTAATGAAATTGGAAATTGTAAAGTAAAACATAGGTACACTATCCTAAATAATGAAACGATCCTGAACTTACTTATTAAATAATATGACAGGACATGTTACCTGCACCTCTCCTACATTATTTCCACATTTTGGATAATTTATTTTAAAAAATTCCAGAGAGCATGTGCACTAGCCAGAGAGAGAACGAGAGCAAGAATATTCCAATGGGACATAGTTACACTACAATCTCTTCTCTGTCTCTCCATCCTGTTGAGACTTTGGGCGCAATCATGTGTGTGTTTGCACATGTACAAACACATTTCCCACTTGTTATTCAAGCCTCAGGGGCCATGTGGACAGCCATGTGGGATCCAGCTCCTGGATACTTTTTCTTAATATGACACTGAAGCAGGGATAAACTCATATAATTACTATTATCATGTGAAGATATATACAGTGTTTCACAAACATCAATAAATCAACTTTCAAAAAGAATGGGAATGTGTAATTTGGATACATTCTGGGAAATGCTGGAGCCATATAACAGCACTGTAAATAGCTTCTTGTTCCTATTGCCCTGAAACAAAAATACTTGAGCATCAAAACTGATAATTGTAAGAAAAATACATGCCAAACAAAGGCACAAGCTTTCAGGTATATTTGGGAATAATTTTTTCTCTTTCTCTCTCACAAACAAAATGAAATGTGAATATTGTCAAAATGCAGACATCTAAAACCACATCACTCTAGATGCTTAAATAATTTAAAAATAATTTCTCTTCTTGCAAAACATTTCTTTTTATTCTTTGTCAATGTTGACTTCGCACTTTTCTCAAGCCTTTTTCAATAGATAATATGTAGAAGATTTGCTTAGTTACATTTCTATCTGCTTTAGAATTCCTATCTTTGACCCTATTTATTAGGACTATTTCTATAAGTGAAACTGCAACTCTGGTATCTACACAATGTGACAAAGTTTATGGCCTTTGGAAGAAAATAGGACAATTACACATATAAGTTTTCAACTTTATGACCTTATCAGCCAGATTTTGTCTATCGTTTCCCTTTTTTACAAGTAAGTGTTCATTCACTATCAATGCTGCTACAAATATTTTCAGCTATTGAATTGACCTTTGGTTTTATAAACATCAGTAAATAAACCATTAAAATGCAATGAAAATTTGTAACTGCAATTCATCATGAAACTTACAGAGACAGTCTGCGGAGTAACACATTATTAATCACAATCACAATCAGACTTGTCCACGCTGTCATTTCTGCTGACAACAGGGATGCATTTCAAAACTTTTGTAGCCCAGAAGTGAAAAATTTCAGTCCTAGACTCCCCATGTAAAAAAAAAAAAAAAAAAAAAAGCCATGGTTATCAAGAGAAGCAATTACAGGTAAGCAAATGAGTTTTATTTTTAGACAGCAATAAGTTTCTATTTTATACTTAAAGGACTTTATATAAGAAACTGGATACTTCTGATTTGTTAGTATGTATTTCTTATCAAGTCTATTTCTTTGGTAAACATAAATTAATTTCCAATATTCAAGGACTCAAATAAGTCCTTAGCACAAACACTAGTTATTTGAAGTAATTCAAAACAATAACATTTTCTCTCTCTCTCTCTCTCTCTCTTTTTTCTTTTTTGAGAGGTTTTTCCTATAGGATGCATGTGCTCGCCAGAAAGACAGAGAAAGACAGAGAGACAGAATGCAAGAAATCACCCTCCCAGGGGGGATGGCCACGCTACAAGCCCTTCTCCTCCATTCTCCTCTCGGGATCTTGGGCACGCACACACATGGGCCCGGTGCGAGTTTAAGCCACCGGATCTGGGACTCAAACCACGGTCGACTACATGGGAGTCCAGTGACACAGTAATTACACCAACTTCTGGTCCCAGATTTTCTCTATATTTTGTTATGTTCTCTCTTTCAAATGCATTCACTCAATGCCAGAAATCATTGCTTTTGAATTTGTCAACTCTTTTTTTTTTGAGACTTTTTTTTTTTTTTTCTATAGGGCACATGTGCTCGCCAGAAAGACAGAGAGAGACAGAGAGACAGAAAGCGAGAAATCACCCCCCAGGGAGGATGGCCACGCTGCAATCCCTTCTCCTCCATTCTCCTCTTGGGATCTTGGGCATGCATGCACACGCATCTGGTGTGAGTTTAAGCCACCGGGTCTGGGACTCAAACGATGGTCAACTACATGGGAGTCCAATGACTTAGCCATTACGCCAACAGCTTGTCTCATCAATTTCTTAACTCTTAAATTTGGCTTAGACAAAAATATATATAAGAAGAAAATGTGTATTAATTTACAGCATATTATTAATAATTTTCAGTATAGGAAATAGTGTTAACACAATATATATTTAATATGTCTAGTATATGAAGAAAGCATCTGAGGACCATCAGATGGCATAGGGTTAAGTCACTGGACTCTCACATGGCTCACTGCATTTCAAGTTCTGCACCATGTGCCTTGAAAATCATGCAAGGCGCATGTGCATGTGTGCCCAAGATCCTCTGAGGAGAGTAGAGGAGAAGGGATTGTGGTGTGGCCATCCCCCCTGAGGTATGATTTCTCACTTTGTCTCTCTGTCTCTCTCTATTTCTCTCTGTACTCTATAACAATGTCTCTCTAAGAAAAGAAAAACAAACAAAAAATTCTTGGTTTAAAACTCATTGGTCAACTGATCATTGAATGAATTGTCAGTGTTCAAGAAGAGTTCTAGGTTCTGTTTTGATTCCTATTGGCAGCTATGCTTTCAACTTCTAGAAATGATACTAGAAGAGAAATCTTACTTGGCCTTGCATTTCCCCTATACAACTTCTTTACCAGGCCTTCTTTTCATCTCACTCATAGACCTGCAAGAACTATTTGAAAATTACAATTAATTTATGAATATTTTCAATAATAAATACTACATACACTATGTGTCAGTCATTGATATAGACCTTTCATTCATTGTCTCACTTGACACTCATAACATATTTTTAAGATATCATTATTCTTATTTTTATAGACAAGTAAAACAAATTTCAGCACAGAGCTACTCAGTGCCTAAAGATTCAAACTCTGATATGTCAGTTTCCAAAAACTGCATTTTATAATCTATTGTGTTTCTTTCTTGCTAATTATGGGCATTTAAAAAATTATTTTTAGTATTTGGCTTCTGAAACATCAGTAAGGGCTCCCAGTGGAGAAGGAAGACTGTGAAACATATTTTTTTTAAGTAAGTGCAATATCCCTTTGTTCATTAAGTTATGTTTATGCTATGTTCACCTACTTAAAAATAAGTTCAAATAAATGCTACAAAGTTGGTGTTCTGAGACATAAGCTAATATGTACTTTACATGGAGATAAGAGAGTAAACTGAGTTTTCATAGAAATGCCAATTAGTAAATACTAATGACAGAAAAATATGAAAAGTGATAATACCTTGCTCTTATTTTTATCACAGCATTTACACACACACACACACACACACACACACACACACACACACACAAACAAGCAATAAGACTCCCTAGGCATTCTCATATGGTAGTATAGGAATTATGAGTCTTACTCTTCATATTTAGAAGTTCTACCACAAAAAATGCAAATAGTTTGGGTGTGACTGATTGGAAATAAAATGTAAATTACACTGATTTCATGCCCACTTTGCTGACCAACAAACAAGCACAGATCTTTCATGTTTATCCCTTTCACTTCCAATGTTGTCAACCCAAGTCAGTCTCTGTGAACACAATCACAGAAGCCTTCTGATTGGTCTCCTTACATTCACAGTCTCCATAATTCAACACATCTTTATATATCAGTAACAGTGACAACTTCCTAGAGTATTATGACTGTCACAGTCAGGTTGGACTACTCTTGCTGACCAAGAAAAATCTTATTTTCATAGTTTTCTTTGTTTTTACCTTCAACAGAATTAAGAGATAATATCACGTGTATCTCTTATTTGCCAGGTAGAAAAACTGAAGATGGAGTTGAAATTACCTAGGTAAAGAATTACTATTCTTAAATTCTCTTCAGCATACAACATGGCATTTAATAGTTTATCATAACTTAAAAATAAAATATATATCATTCATTTTTATATATTCAAACCCTTTCAAATATAAATCAATTCTGCTTTCTCAATTTTACCCATCACTATTCCCCCAGATTGCAGCCTCATGAATGCACATGGAATTTTCTTGCAAACATGTCTTTTTATATATATTTCTTATCATATTCCCAGTTATTGATTATAAAACTATTACTCAATCTTTCAAATTTTACATTAAATACTACCTTATTTATTACAAATTCCTAATTTGGAAGTCTATTTTATTTATTAATATTCATGACAATTTTTAACCTCTTAAAACACAGACCCTATTCTTTCTTCTGTTGACATTCTATCTTTTCTTATTTTAAGGTCCTTGAAAACAGATTTTGATTCTTGAACACTTATGCCTCATTTACAACATGTAATACAGCACATTTCCTATAATAAGTGCAAAGTAAATATTTGTAGAATGAATGAATACATAAATTAATTAATTATCAGGGATTCTTTCTACTTATTTCATGTTATGCCAAAACATCCATATATTTAGAACATCTGGATGTTTGGCATAAAATAGTAAAACATATGCATGATTAACAGAATTTTCTTACATTTCATCTGGATGCTTTGGCATTAGTAAAATAGCTGAATTTCCTCAAAGCCATACTATCAACATGATGTAAGTTATGGTATTTTTTGTTTGATTGAACAAAGAGTTTCGATTTTAAAAGCTAAATAAAACCTATTTTAAGGAAAAAAATCTATTCTATAAAAAACACAACAGGAGTCAAGATTTTTGCAAATAGCATCAGTCAACTCTAACTAATGAATATAGCTGTGTGTGAGCACGTGTGAATATTTTCTTTCTATCTATTGGAACTTTTGGCTCTCATTGCTATGAAGTCCTATGCACATTTTGTGATATTTTCTTTTTATTGCAATGCTCAGATGGATTATGCATCAGTCATCAACAATCTGTTTATGAAAGAGGGAACACTCTGGGAATTGTCAGTAAGATCGTCTTCATATCAGTGCATACTAATGAACATTTGCTGTTCAATAAAACTGCTGGGGTCTGCAAAAGTAGATACTTGATAATATATTTATTTTTTCTTTTTAAAGGATTTGTATTTACAGGAAATGGTAGAGGGACTAGATAATCATATTTTATACTACTCTAGATAAATATTTGGAGAGAAAAAAGCACATAAAAGGAAAAGAAAGACTGCACATCAAAAGCATACCCTAATAATACATAAAATATTACGATATATTGGAAAAGTAAAATGTTAACAACTTTTCATGGTGCAGAGCATAAAATTTTTCAGTTACTCTATTCAAAACTGCATTTTTCGTTATGACTACTTAAGCTTACATATTGCTATATACATTCTTTCAGTATATTTCTAGCCTTAAAATTCTGAGAAAATTTACAAGATGTGCTTACAATGCTGAAATTATAACAAATATTTATCATGGATTTCTACTTTGACTCATATTAATGGGGAGACTTTAAACAGCAGCTGCAGTGCTTTATACCCATAACAGAAGAAAAACTAAGAAATTTTCTTTCATGTTTGTGTGGGTTTAAAATTTGTTTGTTTATTCCATCCCAAACCTCTTCTGTAAGTATTGACCTTTGGTCTAAGTTAGAGTTAATCCATTACAAGCTCTGTCGGGGCATGTATTTTTTTTTTTTTTTTGAATAGCTAAATGAGAAACTTAATAATGACAGATTATATATAAGATGGGATAAAATAGTGACTAAGCTGTGCAGCTAGCTACCATTTCTGGTCACTCTGGAGATATATAAACATAGATATCTCACAGGTTTTCTAACATGCTTATTATGTAGTATAAATCATACAAATAAAATAATAAAGCCCTCTCCCCTGAAAGTACAACCCTCTTGTTGTTCTTTTTTGTTAGTAGTCTTCCCAAGTGATCAAATGACTATAAAATAATTAATTCTGGGGGAGCCCAACCATGGTGCAGTGGTAACATAATGCCCTGTGATGCTGGGTCCACATGGGGATGTCTCATTTGTGTGGACAGAGACCTTCTTGTTCACTACAGATGCACACATGCCAATGATCTGGGCTGGCTGAGACCAGAGTTGAAGACCCTATTGGGGGTGTTTTTCTTTCTCTCTAAAGAAAAATAAACAGTTTTTTAAATTAGAAAAATCATTTTAAATTTTCATTTTCTCTAGTACAATTTAATTAATATTTTAAATTATTTTTCAGTTGCAGGCTTAAAAGAATGACTGTATTATAAAACCTAGTTTTTATGAATCACTGTTGTCCTGAGTTTATGTGTGATTTCTGAATCTTTTTAATATTCTTCTAGTTACACCAAAGAGTAAGATTAATCCTGTAAAAAATAATCTTCTACATACCTTTTCCTTTTTAAATCTTAGCTTTTAACATTTTACTTGCTAAAAAATATTAACCTCAACCTCAACATTTGTCCACATCTGACTTTAGATACTAGTTTTGCTAATCTTAGGTTTTCTGCCTTATGATCCTGGACTATTTCTTACGCATGGTACAGTCATGTATCACTTCACAACAGACAGGGGTACATTCTAAGAAATGTGTTGGTAAGGTGATTTCATCATCCTGTGAATGTTACAGAATGCATTTACACAAACTCAAATGGTATAGTCTACTACACACTGAGCGTATATGGTATAGTCTATCTTAATCAGTTACATTTTTTTTTTCTTTTTTGGAGAGGTTTTTGCTATAGGGTGTGTGTACTCACCAGAAATACAGAGAGACAGATAGTGAGAAATCACCCCCCAGGGGGGATGGCCACACCGCAATCCCTTCTCCTCCATTCTTTGCTCGGGATCTTGGGCATGCACGCACATGCGCCCGGCATGAGTTTAAGCCACCGGATCCGGGACTCGAACTGCAGTTGACTACATGGGAGCCCAATGACATAGCCATTATGCGAACTGCTGGTCCCATCTGTTACATTTTTAAAAAAGAGATTTTTGCCATAGGGCACATGTGCTTTCCAGAGAGACAGAGAGAGACAGAGAGGCAGAAAGCGAGAAATCACCCCCTGGGGGGATGGGCACACTGCAATCTCTTATCCTCCATTCTCTTCTTCTCTCGGGATTTTAGGCATGCATACACATGCCCCTGGCATGAGTTTTAAGCTGCTGAGTCCATGACTTGAACTGTGATTGACTACATGGGAGTCCAGCAACATAACCATTACGCCATCTGCTGGTCCCATCTATTGTAATCTCATGGGACCACATCGTATATGCGGTTTATCAGCTGAAGCATCATTATGAGGTGCATCACTACATTTAATCTTTCCTATATCTTATGCCACAATTCTACCTCAGCTTTTCACCACATGTTCAACTAACATTTAATATCTACTACTTGCGAACATATTGATTAAAGCAAAAATATGCATTCTGTTCTCATGTACATTTTCTGGATAAGCCACAGGATAACACTGAATACTTATATGAATCATATCAACTTGTTAGATAGACATATAATCTCCTTTCCCATTTTTACTCTTTATTACTATTGACTTGCTTAATGTAATATAAGACATTGTGTTCTTAATTTACACCCTATTTTTTTCTGCAACTGAACATAGCGTTTCTTTCATCTGATCAAGTATTTTTCATTTCCAAATTTTCTTTTTTCCCTTAACATTGTGAAATAATCACCACAATCAAGCTCATTAATATATTCGTTACTTCACATAGTTAGCTTTGTGTGTTTGTGTGTGTGTGTAGAACACTTAAGATCTACCCTATTAGCAAACTTCAGGTATAAGGTACAATATTGTTACATATAGTCACCATGCAATTGATTATATCTTCAGAACTTATTTACTTCAGAAATTTGAACTTTGTACATTTTGACTAACATTTTCTTCTTTTATTTATCTGTTGTTTTTTGTTTTTTTTTTTCTTATTCCCAAAGATGAAAGATAACCTATTTACTGCTGGGAAATAATATTCAATATGTTTTTGTTTCTATTTCTTTTAAGAAAAAAAATATGTACAAAAAAGATGATGTGTTTATTTCAATTAATTGTTATAGTTTTATACTTCTACATTACCACAGTTCAGAGCAAGATTACTCTAAATTATTATGTGTTCCCTCCCAGTCATCATCCTTCCCCCCAATAAGGGAAACCACTTTCTGATCTTTATCACCATTGCTGATACAATACATATGTTCATATCAAAGTAATCTTAGAGTATGAATTCCTTTGTGTTTGACTTCTTTTACTGTGTATATTATTTTCATTTGACGGAAAATACACATACTCATCAGAGAGAGAAAGAGAGAAGGAGAGGGAAAATGTACTCCCAACAGAGGGAAGGTCATGACACAATCCCTTCTCCTTCATTTCTCCATCCTGTTTGGACTTTGGAAATGCACACATATACATCTGGTATATTTTCCAAGATGCTGGAACTGGGACTCAAATCTCACTGTAAACCATGTACAAGCCAGCTCCTTTACGCACCACACCATGGGGTTGGCACTGTAAATATTTTTTATTGTCGCAAAGTACATAATATGAGATCTAACCTCTTAATAAAATTTTAAGTGTATAGTATAGTGCTATATGTTCCTTGGTATATGACAGATCACTAATACTTTTAAATCTTGCATGTACTCATTGAACAAGTGCTAAACATTCCCCAACTTTCACCCTCAATCCTTGGCAAGGGTTGTTCTATTTTCTGGTGCTATGAGTTTGATTTTAGATACCTTGTATAGACAGAGTCATGTAATAGTTATCTTTCTGTGACTGGCTTATTTCACTCACTATTATTTTTTTCTAGGTTTATATATGTAGAATATAGCAGAATTTTCTTCTTTTTAAAGGCTTAATAATATTTAATCATATGTATATACCACATTTCCATTATCTATTCACTCAGAGATTGGCATGTAAATTTTTCTATCTCTTAACTAAAGGCATATACCAAGATTATTGTAGATGGCTTCCAGATAATTGCAAGAAAGTACAATAAACCAAGTCATATAAATTTTGGGGTATCCTAATGTATATAAAAGTTATGTCTTCATTATACGGTTGTCTACTAAGTGTGCAATAGCATCATGTCTAAAAATAACGTACACACCTTAATTTTAAAATAGTTTATTGTAAAAAGAATGCTAACAATCATCTGATCCTTCAGTGAAACTTATTTACTTTGCTGGTGAAGGGTCTTGCCTTAATGTTTATGGCTTCTGATTGAATAAGAAAGGTTGTGGTTGCTGAAGGTTGGGCTGGCATCACTAATGCCTTAAAATAAGACAACAATGAAGTTTGCAACACTCCATTCACATCTTCAGGCTCCACTTTTAATTCTACTTCTTGGCTATTTCTACCACATCTGTAGTTATCTCCTCTATCAAATTCTTAAACACCTGAAAGTCATCCATGAGGGGTGCAATAAACTTTCTGTCAATTCCCATTAATGTTGATATTTTAATATCTTTCCGTGGATCAGAAATGTTCTTCGTGGCATTAGGAATGGTGGATTAATTCAAGAAAGTTTTCAATTTACTTTGCCTATATCTATCAAAGAATTGTTATATGTGGTAGCTATAGCCTACAAACTATATTTCTTAAATAAAACTTGAAAGTTGAAATTACTCCTGATTCAGGGGCTACAGAACGAATGTTGTGTTAACAGGCATGAAAAAAAAAAAAAAACAATATCATCACTGGTACATCTTATCAAAACACTTGGGTAGCTAGATGTATTGTCATTGAGCAGTAACATTTTGAAAGAAATGATTTTGTCCAAAGCAGTAGGTCTCAATAATAAACTTAAAATATTTTACAAACTATAGTGTGAAAGGATGTGCTGTTATTCAGGCTTTGTTGGTCCATTTATACAGCATAGAGAGTAGATTTAGCATCATTATTAAGGACCCTAGAATTCTCAGAATGGGAAATGAGCAGTGGCTTCAACTTAAAGTCATCAGCTACATTAGCCCCTTTGAAGCCTTGAAAATAGGCATTGACTTTTCTTCTCCAGCTATAAATGTCCTAACTGGCATTTTCTATTGATATAAGGTTATTTTTGTCTATATCAAAAATCTCTTATTTTGTGTAGCCACCTTCATCAATTATCTTAGCTAGATCATTGGATAACTAGCTGCAGCTCTACATAAGGGCTTGCTGTTTTACCTTGTACTTTTATGTTGGGGAAATGGTTCATTTTCTTCAATTTTATTAACCAACTTTTCATAGGTTCAACCTTTCCTCTTCTGTAGCCTCCCTACCGCTCTTAGCCTTTATAAGATAGGCCTTGCTCTAAATTAGGCTTTGGCTTAAGAAAAGGAAGCAACTGATTTGGTCTTCAATTCAGACTACCTAAACTTTCTTCAAATCAGCAATAAGGCTATCTTGCTTTCTTATCATTCATGTGTTCACTGGAGTAAGACTTTTAATTTCCTTCAAGAACTTTTCCTTTACACTCACAACTTCGATTACTGGTGCAAGAGGCCTAAGTTTCAGTCTGTCTTGGCTTTTGACATTCCTTTCTCACTAAGCTTAACCAATTCTAGCTTTTTTTTTTTCAGAGTTTTTGTTTGTTTGTTTTTGCTATAGGGCACATGCGCTCACCAAAAAGACAGAGAGAGACAGAGAGACAGAAATCATCCCCTAGGGGGGATGGCCATGCTGCAATCCTTTCTCCTCCATTCTCCTCTCAGGATCTTGGGCACACACGCACACGCACCTGGTGTGTGTTTAAACCACCGGGTGGGGACTCGAACCGTGATCAACTACATGGGATTTCAGCGACATAGCCATTACACTAACTGCTGGTCCCTCTAGCTTTTGTTTTAAAGTGAGAGACATTCAACTTTTTCCTTCATGTGAACACTTAGAAGCCATTACATTAATTGCCCTAATTTCAATATTGTTGTGTCTCAGAGATCAGGGAAACCCAAGGGGAGGGAGAACGTTTCAGGAATAGCTGGCTGCTGAAGCAGTCAAAACACATACAACATTTATTGATTGAGTTAAACATCTTATATGGGCACGGTTTGTGGTACCCCAAAACAATTAAAATAGTAATATGAAAGATTAGATCACTAGAACAAATGTAATAATGATGAAAAAATTTGAAATATTGTAAAAGTTACTAAAATGTGACACAGAGATACAGTAAAGTGAGGAAAAATGAGATATGCCTGCAGTCAGAATGATGCTGTAATGAAAATGGTAGTGCGAACATCTCCCAAGATCATGTTTCTTTTTTTATATAAATATAAAAGTAAATTGTGGATCATGTAGTGACCTATTTTTACTTTTTTGAGAAAAGTTTATCATATTTTTCATAGCATCTGCCTCATTTACATTCCCAGCAATGGTGTACAGAGTTCCAATTTCTTCACATCTTCACCAACACTTGTAATTTCTTTATTTTTCCTTTCTCTCTCCTTTTCTTTTTCTTTCTTTATTTTTCTTTCTCTTTCTCTTTCTTTCTTCTTTCCTCCTTTCTCTTTCTTCTTTCTTTTTCTTTCCTTCTTTCTTTTTCCTTTCTTTCTTTCTTTCAGTTTCTTTCTCCTTCCCTTTTCTTTCTTTTAATGGTCATTCTATTACATATGAGGTTATACTTCAACTATGGTTTTGATTTTTATTTACCTAATGATTAGTAATGCAGAGCATCTTTTCATATAGCTATTGGCTATTTGCAAGTCTTTGGAGATATTTCTATTTTTTTTTTTTTTGAGAGGATTTCGCTATAGGGCGCGTGGGCTCGCCAGACAGACAGAGAGAGACAGAGAGACAAAAAGTGAGAAATCACCCTCCGGGGGGGATGGTCACGCCGCAATCCCTTCTCCATTCTCCTCTCGGTATCTTGGGCACGCACACACACACGCCTGGCGTGAGTTTTAAGCCACCGGGTCCGGGACGCGAACCACAGTCGACTACATGGGAGTCCAGCAACATAGCCATTACGCTAACTGCTCGTTCCCTCTATTCAAGTTTTTTGCCAGTTTTTAAAAAAGTTATTTGGGTTGTTTGCTATCAGGTTGAAGGAGGTTATTATGTATTTTGTCTATTATCTCAATATCAGATAAATTTTTTGTAAATATATTCTCCCATTTCATAGATTGTCTTTTCACTCTATTGATTATTTCCTTACTTGACAGAGAATTTTATTTGGGTGTTTTCCCACTTGTTTATTTTTTATTTCATTGCCTGTGCTTTTTATGTCATATCCAAGAGATCATTGCCAAGACTAATGTCAAGAAGATTTTCTCCTATGCTCTCTTCTAGGAGATTTATTTTTACAAGATTTGTCTTTAAGTCTTTAATTAATTTAAGTTAGTATTTGTGTATGATGTTTTTTTTTTTTAATTTTTTATTATCATCATGTTCTTCTATTATATTACATTGAATTACATATAACTTTACAGTGTAGTACATTGCTTTTTCAAAAGGGAATGCCATACATATCAGTCAGTACAGAGACATTAATCTCCCCACTTTAACATTCAATATCTTTTCTTTTTTTTTTTTTTATTAATTACTTTATTTATTTTTGTATATACTTTCAATCATATTGTTTGGCTTACAATGAGACCATTTCGATATGTGAACATTTCTCCCCAGACCCGTTGATCGAAATATCTTCAACAGATAACACCACACCTCCCCATCCCGTCAATGCTCTACCTCTGTATCCCTTCTCCAAATGTCTTTCGTTGGGCCCCACTCCTCCACATACACCTCATCTGACATTCACACCCATCTCTTGTGTTTGTTCAACTGTTGGTCAATCAGTTTCAGACATAGAATGCAGACAAACGGTATATGTTAAGTGGGGACATACAATGTCTCTCCTTCATAGCCTGGCTTGCCTCACTCAGCAGTACATCTTCCATATTCTTCCACTTTCTGTCAAAAGCCAGGGCTCTGTTGGTTTTTATGGCTGAGTAGTATTCCATAGAGTATATGTGCCACAATTTTTCAATCCATTCCTCCATACGGGGGCATCTGGGTTGGTTCCATGACTTAGCAATTGTGAATAGTGCCGCAATAAACATCGATGTGCAAGCACTTTTCCAATGAAGGATTCTTCTGTCTTTTGGGTAGATACCGAGGAGTGGGATCTCTGGATCATATGGCAGATCTATCTGTAGATTTTTGAGGAATCTCCAAATTATTCTCCACAGTGGTTGGACCAATCTACATTCCCACCAGCAGTGTAAAAGAGTTCCCCTTTCACCACACCCCCGCCAACACTTATCATTTTTTGTTTTTTTAATATTAGACAATCTGACTGGGGTTAGGTGGTACCTCATTGTTGTTTTTATCTGCATTTCCCTTACGATGAGGGAGGTTGAACATTTTTTCATATGCCTTTTGGCCATTCGTATGTCATTTGTGTATGATGTAAGATATGATTCCAATTTCATTTTTTATGTGAACATACAGTTTTCTCAATACCATTTATAGAAGAGACAAACCTCTCAAATTATGTGGTCTTGGCACCCTTGCTGAAAGCCACTTAACTATATATGCAAGGTCTTATTTCTGGGCTCTCTATTTTGTTTTGTTTTGCTTTTGGAGAGGTTTTTGCTATAGGGCGCGTGCGCTCGCCAGACAGACAGAAACAGAAAGCGAGAAATCACCCCCCAGGGATGATGGCCACGCCGCAATCCTTTCTCCTCCATTCTCCTCTCGGGATCTTGGGCATGCACGCACACGCGCCTGGCATGAGTTTTAAGCCACCGGGTCCGGGACGCAAACCATGGTTGACTACATGGGAGTCCAGGGACATAGCCATTACGCTAACTGCTGGTCCCATGGGCTCTCTATTTTTTATTTTGTTCCATTATTCATTCTACATGTCTGTTTCAATGCCAGTTTTGTTTTTCATTTTCTTTCTTTCTTTTTTTTTGGAGAGATTTTTGCTATAGGGCGCATGCGCTAGCCAGACAGATAGAGAGAGACAGAGAGACAGAAAGCAAGAAATCACCCCCAGGGGGGATGGCCACGCTGAAATCCCTTCTCCTCCATTATCCTCTCAGGATCTTGGGCACGCACGCACACGCGCCTGGCGTGAGTTTAAGCCACCGGGTCCGGGACTCAAACTGCGGTCGACTACGTGGGAGTCCAGCGACATAGCCATTACGCCAACTGCTGGTCCCTGTTTTTCATTTTCAAGAATGTTTGGTCTATGCTAGATTCCTTGAAATTTTGGATTTTTTAAAAAGAATTTGCAAATAGTATTATTGGGATTTTGATAGCGATTGCATTGTGTCTCTAGTACTTGGAGTAATATTGACATTTTAACACTATCAAGTCTTCCAGTGCATGAACACAAGATGGATTTCCATTTATTTGTAGCAGGTTTTTTTTAAGAGAAAGATTTTTGCTATAGGATGCTTACACTCTTCAGAGAGACAGAGACAGAGAGACAAAAAGCAAGAACTCACACACCATGGGAGACAGTCACACCATCTAGTTTAGTTAAGTTTAATCCTAAGTAGTTTACTATTTTTTATGTTATTGTAAATAGGATGGCTTTGTTAATATTTTTCTCATATTGTTCATTGTTAGTGTATAGAAACACAGCGGAATTTTGTGAATTGATTTTGTACCTGCAATTTGCTGAAATGATCGGTTATTTCTAAAAATTTTTGGGTGAAATCTTTTGGATTTTCTACATATAGAATCGTGATCTGTAAACAAAAGTAATTTTAGATCATAATCTCAAGGGATTATGGGCTATTATTATTTTAATTTGCTGTTGAACTCAGTTTGTTAGCATTTTATTGAAGTTTTTATGTCTATGTTTATAAGGGATACTGGCCAATAGTTTTCTTCTAGTGTCATTTTTAGTGTTGGAATTATGGGATACTGGCCTAATAATACAATTTTGAAAGTTTTATCTCCACTTCATTACTTTGTAAGAACATGAAAAGTGATGCCACTAATTCTTTCTTTCTTTCTTTCTTTCTCTCTTTCTTTCTTTCTTTCGTTCTTTCGTTCTTTCGTTCTTTCGTTCTTCTTTCTTTTAGTTTGCAATGGGGCACACATGCTTGCCAGAGAGAAACAGAGTGTAAAAGTGAGAAATTACCCCCCACCCCAGGGCAGATGGCCATACTACAATCCCTTCTCCTTCATTTTCCTCTCAGGATTTCAGGCATACATGCACATTTCTCTGGCATGATTTTCAGGCCTTTTTTCCTTAGACTTGAACTGTACAGTTTCCAGGTGGAATCCAGTTTCCTTAACCTTTATACCACCTGCTGGCTCCACCATTATTTTTTTTCTCTTTTTCTTTTTTTTTATTTTAAATTTTTTATATACATTCAATCACATTATTTAGCTTACAAAATGAAAATTTCAATATGTGAACGTTTCTCCCCAGTCCAGTTGATCAAAATATCTTCAACCGGTAACACCACACCTCCCCATCCCGTCAATGCTCTGCCTCTGTATCCCTCCTCCAAATGTCCTTCCTTAGGTCCCGCTTCTCCACACACACCACATCTGGCACCAACCCCTTAAGTGCTTGGTAGAATTCTCCAGTGAAGCCGTCTGGTTCTTGGATTTTCTTGATTGGGAAGTTTTTGATTGGCATTTTACTCTCTTTACTAGCTATAGGTCTGCTTGAATCTTCTCCCTTTTTCATGGCTCAGTCTTGGTAGGCTGAATGTGTTAAGGAATTTTTTCATTTCTTCTTGGTTATCTGATTTGTTGATGTTTAATTTTTTCTAGGAGTCATTTATAATCTTTTTTATTTCTGTGACCTCTTTTATTTTTGATTTTAGCTATTTGTCTACTTTTTCTTTATTTAAGGGTTAGTCATTTATATTCTTTTAAAAAATTGTACTGATACTGAATTTTAAAATGTTCCCGTTCTCTATTTCATTTATTTCTTCTCTAATCTTTCTTATTTCTTTATGCTATTTTGAGTTTAGATTATTCTTCTTTCTCTAGTTTCTTGATGTGTAAATTTAGTTTTATATTATTTAAGAATCTTTTGTACCATGGGCATTTTTTCTCTAAACTTTCCTCTTGATTTGCTTTTACTACATTCCTTGAACTTTAGTATGATGTGCTTCCATTTTCATTTGTCTTGTGTAACTTTTAAACTCTTAAAAATTTTTATCTTGCGAATTGTTTGTTCAGGGGTGTGTTGTTTAATTTTACCATATTTGTTAATTTTTAATGTTTTTCTCTGTCTTTACAATTTCATTTAGTTGTATTAAAAGTGTACTTGCTATATTTCATTGTTCATCAATTTGTTAAAGCTTGTCATTTGACCTATATGAGATCTATTTTGAAGATTAATGTTTGTATGCTTGAGAATTCTGCTGCTATTGGGTGGAATGTTCTGTATATGTCTGTTAGGGCCATTTGGTTTTATGGTGTTTTAAAAGTTCTCTGTTTCTTTATTGATCTTCTGCCTAGATGTTTACTATATCATTGAAAGTAAGACACTGAAATCCTTTACTATTATTGTGTGGCTTCCTATATCTTCCCTAGTTCTGTTCTTGTTTGCCTTATATAGTTTGGTGCTTTGATGTTGGGTATATATATATTGATAATTATCATATTTTCTTAATCAATTGGCCTTTTTCTAGGTTTATAATGTCCTTCTTTGACACTTTTGATAGGTTTTGACTTAGAGCCTATTTTGTCTGAAATATGTATAGCCACCCATGTCCCTTTCTGCTTACCATTTAAATGAAGTATCATTTTCCCTTCTTTCACTTTCAGGATATGTATGTCCTTAAATATAAAGTGAGTATCTTATGGAGAGTATACAATTGGATCATTTCTTTTTAAAATCCATTTAGCCAGTCTGTCTTTTGATTGAGTTTTATCCATTTATATTAAAATAATTACTGACAGAAAAAGACTTACTATTGGCATTTGTTAAAAAGAATTATTTAGGGAACCAGCAGTTAGCATAATGGCTATGTCGCTGGACTCCCACGTAGTCGACCGCGGTTCGTGTCCCAGACCCAGTGGCTTAAAACTCACGCCGGGCGCGTGTGCGTGCATGCCCAAGATCCCGAGAGGAGAATGGAGGAGAAGGGATTGTGGCGTGACCATCCCCCCTGGGGGGTGATTTCTCGCTTTCTGTCTCTATGTCTCTCTCTGTCTGTCTGGCTAGTGCACACGCCCTATAGCAAAAACCTCTCCAAAAAAAAAAAAAAAAGAATTATTTAACTTTGTTTATTTATTTATTTTAATTTGACCAGAGAGGGACAGAGTGAGAGTGGGAGTAAGAGAGAGAGATAAAGAGAGAGGAAAAGTGGGAAAACAGGGTGCTAGATTTGAGACTAGAACCACGGTAGGTCATGTGGGAGTCCAGCGTCCTTAACCACTATGCCACCTGCCAACTCCACTATTGCCATATTTTTCATTGTTTTCTGTCTTGTAGCTTTCTCATCCCTCTTCTAGTCTTGCTGTTTTCTTTTTTTAAATGTGTAATGACATGCTTTGATTATGTTCTTTTGTGTAGCTTGTATATATATTTTTATGGTTACATGGCACTTACATGAGACATTGTACAGTTATAAAGATTTATTATAATCTGATAAGAGATTCAGTCTCATACAAAAACTGCACTTTTGCTTCTCTCCCCCTCCCCACCTTGTGCTATTGATATCACAATTTGTATATTTTATACTATGCATTCATGAGCATAATCTATAATTGTAGGTATGTGTATTATTTAAGCTTAAAAATTATTTTTACAGTTTTTTCTTTTATGAGAGAGGAGAGACAGAGAGAAAGACAAGAACTCTTGACAAGATCTCATGCTATGCTCATTTCCCTCAGTCTTTACAGTGAGCGAAATAACTAACATGCACATACATCCCTGGCATGTATGAGTCAACCTGGGAACTGAACCTCAATATTTCATATGGCCTCGAGAGTTGCAGAGCTTTACTGCTGTGTGACTGTAGTTGTACCAATTATTATAGTTATTTTTAATACATTTACTTTTACCCTTTATGTTAGAATGAAAAGTGATTTATACATCACTATTATAGTATTAGATTATTCTGTATTTTAATGTATTCATCTTTATCAGTGAGCTTTATGTTTTCATATGCTTTTGTTTGACTCTTTAGTATCTTTTTTTTCAACTTATAGGATTGCCTTTAGCATTTCTTATAAGGCAGATCTACTGGTTATGAACTTCCTCAACTTTTTTTTTTTAATCTAGGAAATCTTTTTCTCCTTTTCATTTTAAAAAACAGTAATGCTGGTTATACCACTCTGAGTTGACAGGGTTTTTCTCAGCTCTTTCAACATGTCTTCTTAGCTTCTCTGGCTAATGATATTTCTGTTGAAAAATACTTTTCTTCTGTTGCTTTTAAAATTATCTCCTTATCTTTGAAATTGTAAATTTGATTATAATGTGTCAATGTAGATTTCTTTCTATTCATCCTAGTTGTAATCCTTTAGGTTTCTTGAGTCTTCATGTCTATTTCCATCCTCAGATTTTAGAAGATTTTCTTCATTATTTCTTCAAAAACCTTTCTGTTCATTTTTTATTTATTTCTTCTGAGACTCCATGATGCACACATTGGTTTCCTTGATGGAGTCCTATAGGTCCAGTTGACTTTTTAAAAAATAATTATTTTATTCAACATATTTAATTAATTTATTTTTAATTTCACCTGGTAGGGACAAAGTCTGTGTGTACATGTGTGTGTGTGTGTGTGTGTGTGTGTGTGAGAGAGAGAGAGAGAGAGAGAGAGAGAGAGAGAGAGAGAGAGAGGAGAGAGAGAAAGTGAGAAAGTAAGCCACCAGGTCCAGGACTCAAACTGTATTCCAACACCCTTAACCACCACGCCAGCAGATAGTTTGACTTTCTTAATTCTTTTCTATTATGTTTTGTTGCTATTGTTCCTCTTACTGGATACTTTCAAATGCTTTTATTTAAGCTCGCTCTTTCTTTTTTCTTCTTGATCAAGTCTGCTGTTGCACACCACTGGTGATTTTTTAAATTCAGGTACTATATTCTTCACCTTCAATTATTTCCTCTGTTGATATTCTCATTTTGTTCTTGGATCATTTTCTTGAGCTCATTGAATTTCTTTACGTTGCTTCTTTTGAATTCTTTGTATATAATTCATTATACCTCTGTTTCTTTAGAATTTGTTAGCTTCCTGAGATTTATTTTTGACCCTCTGATTGGGTCATGGTTTCCTATTTTTGTGTACCTTATAGCTTTGTGTTGGGATCTGTGCATTTTATAAAACACTTTTCCATCTCAGCCTCTACAGATTGCTTCATGCATGGAAATATCTTCACCAATCAGCTTGCTGGAGATGCTGGATTGTCTCATTGTGTATGTATCTTTTCTGGAGCTATGTGCATAAATTCCCTTTCAGAAAGATTTTCTTCTTTTTCTTTTTGAAGTGGGGGAGTCATAATCTTTGCTACCTCTGTCATCTGTCTGAAGTACTGAAAATTCTTTGTAGTCATTGAAAGTTATAGTCCCCAGGCTTTTAGAGTATGCTGATACTTTCATTCCTCCAATTCAAGCAATATAAAAATCAGTACCCTAGAAAGCTCCCTAAAAAATCTGAGATGCTGTACATACCCTCCATCTTTCTCTTCCTCTACCTTCCTGAAGAGAAAGGCTTCCATACTTTACTGGCCTTTGTATGTTGTACCATAAGTCCTGGGGAGAAGCAGCAAGCTTTCCAGCTATTTTGTTCTCCACAGACTCCTGGTATCTAGAGTATGCAAGAGTCCATTAGTGCTTTGAGACAGGTGAGATAGATATCATTTCTTCATTAAGTCTTCTGTAAAGCTAGAACTCTGGATTTATGCTCCATTTATTTCACTCACCAGAGAGAATTTGAGAGTGGAGGTTTTCTCCCACTGCTTCACATCAAGTGACTGTGACAAATGGGTAAATACTTGTCTAAACTATTGTTTTCGTTCACAGTACTTACAACCTGGTACCTTTTCCTGTCAGTGCTTAATTACAGGCAAGACAGAAACCACTCCCTTGGGCAGCTCTCCCAAAATCTGTGCCTGGAATATATGTTTTAGTCTTTTCTTTATCTTACAAGGAGATTCTAAGGGTTGATAGTTTTCTTCTGATTACACTACACTGAGATGAGGAGCAATAATGGTGAGCGATTACCCCAGATTTTTTTTTTCAGGTTGGTTCCCAGATTTCTCATAAAGGAAACTTTATATTGTTGTTCCATGTTTTCATGGAGTGAAAGAGGATCTAGAGCTTCCTATTCTGCCATCTTGCTAAAAACACTCCAATATGGTTTTAAGATTAGTACATGATATTGTATGTTGCAGTAGTATATTAATTTTTATTTCTCAGTAGTGTCCTATTGTATTGGTGTACCACAAAATATTATTTTATTTAACTGCAAATTTCACATATTAAAAATTTCCGTATTATTTAGATCTTCCAATACACAAATGTAGTGTTACTGGATAACATTGAATTAGAAATTCTCTATATAGTTCAAGATTTCAAGCTAAGAATCAGCATTGGGATTTGAAGGTAAAACATCTATTTAATTTCCTGCTATTAAGTGCCAAAGTAAATATTTGGAGTCTCCAGGTAGCTAATTAAAATAGTATGAGTTATACTATCTTCCTTCCAGTCTCTGGATAAAAATGGGAATTAAAGTAATTCAATCTATTAGTTTCTAGAGTAACAAGAGAAATCCCTCTTCATTGATTAATTTGATTTTTGAATGCATGGTTTACTTATTCTCATAAGTGGATCAATACAAAGTAGGGGAAGAGTTAAAAAGACATTGAAAATTTGTAAAATAAACCAAATGTCAAGTAAGGTACTAACATATTCAACCACAGAAATTAAAAGTTATAATAAAGATCTTCCTCATGTCCCTAAACTCAGATGCACATAACATTCAAGTATTGGAAACTAACAAACCCTATTGCCTTTATTTAACTATAAATGTGAACATACTCAATTTCATAATAATAGAATTCACTTGATTTTTATCGAAGGCAATGTATTATTCAGTTTTTTCTTAAAGAAAACTATGTTTCTAGTATATTTCCAAGTTATTTTCATATGTAAGCATCTCGAACTTGCAAAAAATGTTCAAAATCATAAATGAAATGCAATGAAAAAAGAAAATATGAATGAGCATATAAAACACTTAGGAAGTGTTTTAAAACAAAATAAAAAAATATTTTATTTTCTGAAATACACTGTTAGATGCAAAGACCTAGGATAAATCTTGACCGTAAAACAAAGTTTACGGTGGTTCTCTTAATTTGCCTGATGTAGTTAACTCAACTGAATAATCAAATATTGTCAGGGGTAAAACATTTATTATAATATTTGTTACATTTATTATTGACAAGGCTAATATCATTTAAAAAGTTTAAATTTAAAATAAAAACCCATTATCAACATCCAGGTTAGTCTAGTAATACTTGCTTTTGTGGATGTAGGTGATAAATAAACAAACTGGCCATCCAAGTCAACCTTTTAGTATGATTACATGCTAGATAAAAATTTGCTTTTAGTTTTTTTGTTTGACAGGCAGATGGACTCAAAGCCTCAAGTTACAGTGTAATTTCTATGTTCTATGTTCACATAAAAATCTTCAGGCAGAAAGAAAACACAACCAGGCAGTGGCAAGTCTAATTCAACATGTGTGGCTCAAGAAATGCACAACTAGGGCCAAGGACAGGGAAAAAGACAAATGAATATTAAATTAAATTTCATGGTTGTTTATGTGATACTTAGAAAAAAGTTATTGGCAGTCCAGTAGGTGGCATGGTGGTTAAGGCACTATACTGCTACATGGTCAACTGTGGTTCGAGTCCTGCACCTGGAGGCTTGAAAATCATGCCAGACATATGTGTAGGTATGAGTGCCCAAAATCTGAGGTGGAGAATGGAGGAGAAAGGATTGTGGCTTGGCCATTCCCCCCCAGGGTGTTGATTTCTCATTTTCCCTCTCACTGTCTCTCTTATATGCTGAGCATATGTGCCCTATGGCAAAAATCTTTAAAAAGTGTCATTCCACATAGTGGAGACTTTCTAAAAGATAAAATATTTTCTTTCCCTTTCAATTTGCATATTATCCTTGAAGCTTATGGTCTCCCCCAGATTTCTATTAATAATTCCAGACATGATAACAACAATTTCCTAAGAGTATAATTTCACAAATACTAGATCTTATTTTTTTATTTATTTAACCTGTAGACTTACCTTTGTTGTTACAGAATATGTGTAACCATAAAATAATTTTAATTAGTGCAATGTTCACTTATTTCCCAAATAGTTAATTGCTAATGTCACATTTATTAAGCAGAAGAGTAATTGAGAAGATTTACTTTGCCTAATGGGACTGGAACAGGAATTGAAATTAAAGGGACATTAGTCAACTCTCAGTCTAAAAGGAGAAAACAAAGGAACAGGAAGATCTTTCCAATTTAGTGTGCTTTTTCTTGCAAATTGACTCCACAGTAATTTTATTCATCGTGTAATTTTTATGTCCTTGGGGACAATAAAAAAGCTGATAAAACATTTTTCCCATAAAATAAAGATATAAATATTTTATTTAATCAGGAATTTACGCAATAGGCAAACTGGGGTCTTCAGGATCGCAAATGCTACAAGAGAAATGCAGTATAGACCACAGTTTGAGTCCCAGACTTGGCAGTTTGCTTTCTCACTCTCTCTCTCTCATAAAGTTATAAATAAATAAAGAAAATTATTAAAAAAGAAATGCAGTACAGGATTGTAATTTTTATAGTAGAATGCCAAATGGCAGTGTTAATTTTAAAGTCAAACTTAAGAAATGAGTTACAGAGTTTACTTTCCTACAATAACAAATAAATAAAAAAAAGGAATAATACACATGTAAATTTCAGTTTAGAAATTATGAGGCCCAGGTAAAATAAAATACATTGCATCAGAAACATGCTCTTGTTTTAATTATAATTGACTACTCAGCACACATCTACATAAACTCTTCATGAATCAGGTAGATATTAGGAAAGACAGGATTGTGATATCTAAAAATACTTTGCTTTGAGTGAGTTATATATTGTATTTAGTTCAAAAACATAGTGTATTTTTGAGTTAGTTGTCAGAGACCTGCTCCAGTCGGAGTGGGCTGAGACTCGACGGAAGGCGACGCAGGTGAGAAGAAATCAGGCAGAGACCTCTATGCTCTTCAGCATGTTCTCAGCCGACTACAGTCAGAGCCAGCCCAAGACTGCAACGTCTGTGGCTAGGAGACATACATATTTATTGAGGGATGTTTACAGGAGTAGGAGGGGCAAAGGGGACATAAAAGATTTTACCCTAAAGAGTAAGGTATTCAAAGCATAGGAACAATAATTATAAAACATAATGCACTGTGCTATTTGATCAGGTGAAGTCAATCACAGTCCTCAGGGTGAGGGAGTCCATCTGTCCGGTATATTTTCTTCTTAGATCTTGATTACCAGTTATGGCCTTCCGAATGAGAGGTTTTTCACCAAGCTTGATAACTTCAGCCCCAGGCCAGCTTGATAACTTTCGCCCCAAGCTAGAGGCCTAGATAGAAATCTTATCTGGTTAAGTAAAGACATGGTTAATATATACTAAAGTAGAACATCTATATTATCTCTGGGGTGGTCAAGAGCTAAGGGGGAGAGCCTGAGGTAATCTACAGCTAAGGAGGTGAGCCTATTGCCCACATGGGAAAGGAATGTCATCTTGTGAGCAGCTTAATGACTGACCTAAAGGTTATTGTATACGCGTGACCCTCTACATCCTGTTCTATACAATGTCTATAGCTCAGGGCAGCGGCAATTTTTTCTTGTCCTGAGATCAAAGGTGACTCATGGTCTTTGCTTGAGGTATCAGTACCTCATGGATGAGCCCCTGAGCCTCTCTCAGCTACTGAAGCCATTTCATCAATTTAGTAGTTTTCCATTAACCCAAACCTTTCTAATGCTATCTATGTAGTCCCCAGTAGGAGAAGTGAATTCAGCATTCTTTATTGATATTTTCCAGGCAGGTAGGATGAGTTTCACGAAATAATTCCTATTTGCTGCTGCCTTAGGAGTCCGCATTCTTTCAGGATTTTTAGTTGGTTTTATTGTAAAAGTTACAGTAAGGCTGGGGGTATTATTTTACCCTTACAGGGTACCATAGCAGAGAGATTTAAAGCAAAAACAGCCCAAACCAGTACAACAAAACACAGTTGAAAGCTCGAGCTCGTGGCTGTGGCCTTGCCTGCAGCTATTCTCACCCAAGCCTTGTTTAGACATGAGAGGCAGCTGTTTAGGCTCTGCCTGTGTTGGCTGCATGGCCTCGGCCAGTTAGTTTATTAGTAGAAATGAGCACTTTCTTTTGGTATTCTTGTGACAATCAATTTTACCAGGAGATACCAAAGTAAGTTTTCTTCTGGATTGTTGCAACCTGATTAATCGCTCTTCTTCTAGAATGAAAATTTAAACCAAGGAGGTAAATCATGCTGAATATACAGAGGTGATATATTTTTCATTATATATTACAGCAACCCACCATAAGACCCTTAAAAAGCAGATTCCTGCCCGAATGTCACAAAAATATAATCCTTGTGTGTTTTGGGGAAATAGCTTTTTCTTACTTTTTCAATCTATAAAGAGAACTTTTGGAAGACCTTTCCTGTGATATATATGAGAACCTATGTTTGCCTAGACAGTTTGTTAGGATTACGGTAATTAAGTAATTTTGACCGAAAACTGTTCTCTTAAAAGATGGCTAAACATTTATACAGTTTGTAGGCCTATAATTTCTACTTTAGTTTTAATTTTCAAGGACTTTCAAACTACTTAGTTTTCCAGAATAGATCTTTTTGAAACATTAGAAGACTTCCACATTTTGAACCAAAGTACACAAAAGAAGTTTTTCTTAAAAACTGCATGAGAGGTCTATCACTTCTGAATCCTACATGGTTGACCACTATTTGAATCCTAGCCCCAGTGACTTGAAAATCATGCTGACATGTGTATATGTGGACCTAAAATCATGAAGGGATAGAGAAATGGAGGACAAGGGTTTGTGGCAGGGAAAGTGATTTCTCCTTCTCTCTGCCTCTCTATCTGTCTCTCTATGACACATGCAAGTGCCCTCATGCAACTTAAAAATAGGATGGAAACAAATGCAATTCATTGGACTTTAAACATGGCTCCTGAATAATGGTATTGTTTTAATTGCATGAATTATTTTAAAAGGTAACTATAGCAATAAAAATTATTCACGTAAATATAGCCTGATATTATAAATGTCTGAACATGTATTCTCCAAGAAATTTAATAATCTTCACAAATAATTTTTTGAAGAACTTTCCAAAATTTATTAGGATGCAAAACATTGTAAAGCTTCTGACTTAAAGAAATAAAAAAGGCAGTGTTCATTCAGCAAGTATTTATTAAATAGCTAATGACAGAAAGTGGAAGAATATGGAATATTTACTGCTGAGTGAAGTAAGCCAGGCTATGAAGGAGAAACATTGTATATCCCCACTTAATATATACTGAGTATCCATAGTCTATGACTGAAACTGATTGACTAAAGGATATACAAACACAATAAATGGGTGTAAATACAATATATAGTGTGTGTGAAAGAGTAGAGTCTGAGGAAGGACGTGTAGGAGAAAAATAGAGAGGCAAAGCATTAATGGACAAAGAAATGTGGTATTATCTGTTGAAGATAATTTTATAGTTTTATCAACTGAACTAGGGAGAAATGTTCACATGTTGGAATATTTACTTTGTAACCTAAATTACATGATTGAATGTATAAAAAAAAGTTAAATAAAAAAATATTTAAAAAAAGACATGCAGCTTAGTTTATTTTTACTTAGGGAATGCAAGAAATAAAATAAAATACTTCTTTCTCAGTCAAAGTTTATTGTTTAGTTGGAAGAGATAAGGTATTTATTTATAAGTAGTAGAACTTAATAAGTAAAGTGTAAATCTTAAGGGGAAGAGCCAGGCAAAGCTCTGCAGCTGAGATTTCACTTCAAATGGGCCTTAGCGCATAAGTAGAATTCAGAAAATTAGTGTTATCTTTAAGTATCAGTGTTTATCAGCCAGGATTATCATTTCTTTTTTTTTTCCTTTCTTTTTAATTTGCCAGTGGATGTGTGTGTTCACCAGAGAGAGAAATAAAAAGAGAAAGTGAGAAGCACCGCCATGGGGAAAGGTCAAGTGCCATTACTTCTCCATTTCTCCTTCGTTTTGAAATTTTGGGCATTCACACACATACATCCGGTATGTTTTTCAAGCTGCTGGGTCCAGGACTTGTGCTGTGCAGTTGGCCCCGTGGGATCTAGCCACTTTAACCACTACATCACTGCCTGGCCCTTTTTCATTTTTTAATGATAGAAACCCAAGAAAGCTTGAAAACACAAAATAACTCATTTTTATGAAAGTAAGATCTGCCAACCCAGTTTCAGTCATTGCTGAAACAGGAGCTCAGATGACATTAGGCTGTTTCTATTATTTATTTATTTATTTGGAGAGGTTTTTGCTATAGGGCATGTGCACTCGCCAGACAGAGAGACAGAAAGCAAGAAATCCTCCAGGGGGGATGGCTGTGCCGCAATCCCTTCTCCTCCATTCTCCTCTCAGGATCTTGGGCACACATGCACATGTGCCCAGCGTGAGTTTAAGCCACTGGGTCTGAGACTCGAACCACGGTCGACTACATGGGAATTCAGCAACATAGCCACTACTCTAACTGCTGGTCCCAGGTTATTTCTATTTATTGCCCCGGCTTCTCTTTATGCTAGCATAATGCTTATGCAAGTGGGTCTTGGTAACATTGGCTTTACATCATAAAAGATTTGTATCTCCAGAGGAAAGGGAGAATGAAATTCTCAATAGTCCAAGTATAAGTGGAAGGATGAAATTTTATTGGTCTGGATTAGATCATGTGCCTGTATTTGAACAAATCACTTTGATTAGAAGGAGTTAATGCTATGATTAACCACACCTGAGATATATACTAAACCCTGGGGCTGAAAGTAGAGGTGAAAACATTATCAATCAAACCATATAGGAAAAAAGAAAGGAAAAAAATCTATTACCATAAGAAAGTAGAACTCCATACTTAGTAGAGAAATAGAAGTCCCTATCTAGAAAGACACTGGGTAAATTGCTTAATATATAAACTTTAGTTTTCTCATGTAAAAAGAAAATGATACAACTAATCTCATAAAATTCTTGTTAGGATGAAACTTAATGTTGTGTATAAAACTTCTGGCATATGTATGTTGTGATAAATGTTAGTCTCTTTCTGTTTCTATAGTCGCTAAGGTTATAGGATTCCAGCTTGGCCTAACATTAATGTTGGAACAGACACACAGAGACTCATATCCACGTACCCTGAATATTATTATACACACAGAGATCCTCCTGCATGATAAAGTGTTACATGGAAGTAGAAGTATAATATAAGGCTTGGAAGTTTTACCTGAGAAAATTCTTTCAGCCATTACCTTTATACTTAATCAAATTGAGGCAAAATTGATAGTCTGTGTCTCAAAAATCTCAGCTTTAGAAATTGCTATTGGTTTAATACCAAAAACTTACAAAACTGTTAGTAATTCTCAAGTTACTCTTAAAATTGAAATTGATTCCATAAAAATAGTTTCACCTGCTACGATTAGGGACAATACTATTTTAGCCTATAATATGGAAGTAATGGAAAGGCATATTAAGCCTCAGAATCTCTGTATATAAGGTGTTAAAAGGAGGAAAATGGGTACTGAATCTTCATTTAGGAAGATATAATCAAAATTGAATGGATACTAGACAGAGTAGAAATATCTATTCTTATTTTCTACCAGGATTTGTTGAGCTTAGACTAATACATTTCTACATTTAATGTGGCAAGGCATGTAGTTAAGAGACTTATAAATGGAATGTGACCTCACAAATTGCACTGAGACACAAGCAAATCATTCAGATTCTATCAGAATTTGAATAGAAGTTTTCCACAAAATCCTGTGTATGAGGCACAGATGCATCCAAAGTACGATCATGAACAACACTAAAACCAATGATCTTCAGTGACCTACTTATCACACTCTATGGGTAGCTTTTGATTATGCTTATGTTTAGGACTTGTCTCATTAATGAGTCCCCAGGCCTTCCAACTAAGCAGGCAGCCAGGTACAGGGAAAAAAATGTGTTATAATGTGAAATCTGCTTAATCACAGACAAAACATAAATGGGGAAAAACACAAAACAAAGCTTATAAAAAATAACATGTACACAAAGATAGCAAGGACAATTCATCAGTAAATATATGTTTAATCATAATAAATATGAATGGCCTAATGTCATATATTAAAGAGATACTTTCTAATCGGTATAAAACAAACAAACAATAACCAGTAATATGCTGTTTACAAGTAAAATATTGAAAACAATATGGTTTAAAATAACAATATTAAAAAATGCATGCAGGCAAATCCTAACAAAAGGAAAGTGAGTATACTAATATTAATAAGAAGCAAAATAGTACCCCCTTCTTGTAGGAGGGAAAATGCTGATTAATATTGAGAAATTGCTAGAAAGTCATCATCTTTAACCCATCAAAGTAAATACTGGTGCAAGCAAAAGACTCATCGAAAGATATTAAATTTAAGGGTAATGTTGATGAGCAGCAGGATATTTACATGGACTTTGTATCTCTTCACAGACATCTTATTAGATGCAATGAAAAAAATATTAATAGTAACTATACAATGGAGAAACTGGACAATATTTTGAGTAATCAAAATTAATATTAAAATTACATAACCAGTGTGGGGCAGATAGACATTATGTGCATCCAAAAGTGATCACTTACTAAGGCACAGCATAACCTATGTAGTGTTCTAATTGAGAAGGCATGGCCTTAACCTAATCATTGGGAAACAGCAGAAAAACCCCAAATGAAGAGCATTTTATTAAAACTAACAATGCAATAACAACAGGAGTGGGGTGGGGACTATATTCTTCAAAAAAATTGTCAGAAAAGACAAAGAAAATATGTTTCAGATTAAAGGAAGCTAAAGGAACATGATAACAAAATTTAATACCTAGTTTCTTATTTGATCAATTGACAAAAGTGGATGCAAATGTTAGATTAAATGAATATATCAATGTTAAATGTATCGAGTTGTTAATTGTAATCTGCTTCTGTAAAGGGTCAGTGCATATGTTAAGTAACCCTAAAATGGTTCAGAATAGAAATACACAAATGTGTGTGTGTATGTGTAGATGTGTATACAGAGACATAGATTAAAAGTAAGTATCTGTTGAAGATACTAACTCTCCAAAAAAAATTTTAATTGTTCTTTTTTTTAATTTTTTTTAATTTTATTTTATTTATTTTACTTTTTGAGAGGGTTTTGCTATAGGGCACGTGTGCTTGCCAGACAGACAGAGAGAGACAGAGAGACAGAAAGCAAGAAATCACTCCCCAGGAGGGATGGCCACGCTGCAATCCCTTCTCCTCCATTCTCCTCCTGGGATCTTGGGCACGCACGCACACGTGCCCGGTGTGAGTTTTAAGCCACTGGGTCCGGGATGCGAACTGTGGTCGACTACATGGGAGTCCAGCGACATAGCCATTACACTAACTGCTGGTCTTCAAAAAATTTTAATTTTTTAAATGATAAAGAAAAATATTTAACTTGCATGAAAGACAATACAAGAAAAATAAAAATACATTTATCTGAATATAACTTATAAAATCACTTTGATATATAAAATTGTTACTATTTTCAGGTTAAAAAGGGAAATATTCACCTGAAATTATCAGTAATCTCTTATTGGTCAACTTTCTGCATGTTTGCATATGGATGGCTCTGTTGAAAGCACATGCTTCAGGCACTGCTTATTTACTTCTCTCCAAGAAAGAGGAACAGAGTTGAAATAATAATCATGTGTAGTCTCACTGTCTCTCTTCCTCTTACCTTTGTCAATCATCCTTCCTATATAAATAGAAGTGTTCTCATCTATTCTCTGTTACACAGCAGGAACTTGCCCTTACAGGTATGGCATGAAGTTATTAAGCTGTCCCTGTGACTGTGTGGCTACATCTGTTTAAAGCAGAGATGAAGTGTTATAAAGATGGTTTGACAGAAGGTCTAAAACCACACTGTCCTATCACTTCTATCAGTAGTAATCATAACTGAAGTATTTTGATATCCATAAAATTGACTTGTCTCTTGATTAGTTCTAAACCTAGGAAGGAAAAATAGGGTTTTGTTTGCTTGTTTATGTCCTGAAATGCCAAATATGCAACAGCATATATGAAACAACTGCAAAAGAAATAGATATTAAGTTATAGTTGAAACTATAAACTTTAGTTCAGACACTAACTGTCAAGTAAAGAAATACTGAATGAATTAATTTGAATTAAATAACCAAGAAACTTCTTATTTAATTGGAAAATGAATTTTCTTTTCAATCCAAATGGAATGTGTTAATCTGCTACTGCATTGCTGACAGAAATGCCTGAGATGGAGAGATTTATAAAGAAATCGAGGTTAACTCAACTCATAGTTTAGAGATCCAGGGTACAACTTCTGGTGATGTTACAAGGCAGATGGCAGGATCTGAAGAAAAGCAGAGGGTGATATGCATGTATTTATGTGGACTTCTCAGCCTTATTTCCTTTCTATATATATACCAGAACTCAATCATGGAGGTCTCTCCCTAACCACCCAATCACTAATCTCTTCCCAAAGAACTAACCTATCATAATCATAATCAGATTGTGTTTTCACCTTTTAAATCCTGTTACAGTGGCTGAACTCATGAATGCTGTGGGGAGATATCCAAACCATAAATATTGACTGTATTCTAAACTTTGTTAACATTATGACTTGAAGGGCTATGGCCTTTCCTCTTCCTAACTCCTAGAAGCTAACACATATTAACAAGATTCTACTCCAAATTTTAGCAATACGGAGGAAGCAAAAAGAGGTGCTGGAAGAGCTATGGATTATGTGAAACAACTTAAAGTTGGGAATTTTGAGGTGATAGTGGTAGGAAATGCTCACTGGTGGCAAGCCTGGAGAAATTATTACAAGTGCTCGGATGTTTTTAGCTGCTTAGTTTCTTATTATTGTTGTATGTTTTCTTATTCAGGGAGATCCTGAAACATGAACCTAGGACCTTTCCCATGTGGATTCAGTTGGCTACCACAACACCACCACCTGGCTCCCTCTTATCTGTTTTCTAAGTATTGCTCTCTAGTCTTCCTATTGTGTAAGCTCCATGATAGCAAAATAATAAATTAATTTTCTATTTAGGTAAGTGAGAATTAAATTTTCTTTCCACCAACTAAAAAGTTGCTGAATACACCATTAAGTAGGAATTAAAAAGAGAGAACCATATTACCTTATGAGAATAATATAAATGATAGCACAATAAAACTCTAGGAAAATTCACTTGTGAGCATGGATACAAAGAATAGAATTTAGTAACCCAAATCTAAAGGGGAGTTAGAAGAATATATAAAATGACTATATCATAGAATTCTAAGGATATTTTGATATGAGCAAATGAAACAATGTAATTCCTTATGACAATAGATTGAAAAAGAAAAATATATAACCATCTTAATATATGTTTTTGAAGAAAATAGAGCTGGCTACCTAGTGCAGTGGTTAAGCACTATTCAGAGGAACTTGATTCCACATGGCAAACTAGGGCCTGAATCGTAACCCAAGTGACTTGAAAAACATGCCAGGCACGCACGTGTGACCAAGATCCTGATGGGATAGAGAATTGGAGAAAAAAGATTGAGTCATGACAGGCCCTGTTGGAGGGCACTTTCTCTGTCCCTTTCTGCTTCTCTCTCTTTTGTGTTTATGTGCATGTATCCTCTGGCATAAAATAAAAGTAGTTTAAAAATTCTATCCCTATTTATTACAAAATGCTACCGTCAAACAATAATAGCATATTTTTAGCTTGGAAGATAATATCCCAAAATACCAAAACAGATAGCATTTAAACAAACCAACCAATAAATAGAAGCTACAAAAGCCCAAACATCAGGAAATAAAAATCTCTATTAAATAATTATTGAGTTAAATACAAAATAAAACCTGACATTTTAGAAAATCCAGAAAATACCAATCATGAAAACACATATCAGATCCTAATATAGATGTACTCAGAAGAAATGTTATAGCATTAAACACTATTATTAATAAACGAACGATACTGATATGCATTGATTAAGCATTTGACTCATGAAATTTTGGGGGGTAGGACCAGCAGATGGTGTAATGGTTACGTCGCTGGAGTCCCATGGTTTGAGTCCCAGACTGGTGGCTTAAAACTCATGCTGAGCACTTGTGCATGCGTACTCAAAATCCTGAGAGGAGAATGGAGGAGAAGGGATTGTGGTGTGGCCATTCCCCCTAAGGGGTGATTTCTTACTTTCCTTCTCTCTGTCTCTGTCTTTCTGGCAAGCATACGTGCCCTATAACAAAAATCTCTCTAAAAAAAGAATTATTGGGGAAAGCAGTAATTTAAAGGAGGCTGTATGGCATGATGGATAAGAACTCATAGCTGACTTCATATCCTTCCTATACACTCTACTAACTGCCTGACCATGGAAAAGTCCCTTAACTTCTTTTTTTGTTTGTTTGTTTTAGGGCACGTGCGCTCGCCAGACAGAGAGAGACAGAGAGACAGAAAGTGAGAAATCACCCCCCAGGGGGGATGGCCACGCCGCAATCCCTTTTCCTCCATTCTCTTCTAGGGATCTTGGGCATGCACACACATGTGCCCGGCGTGAGTTTTAAGCCACCAGGTTCTGGACGTGAACCACGGTCAACTACGTGGGAGTCCAGTGACATAGCCATTATGCTAACTGCTGGTCTCCCCTTAACTTCTTAGTGCCTCAGTGTCCTAATTTGTAAAATGAGGGTAAAAGTGGAATGTACCTCCTAGGGATGTTATGAAGATTATATACATCAATGTAAATCTATCGTTTTGAAAAGCACTGGTAAATACACACACACACACACACACACACACACACACACGTTATTACTAATACACGAGCAGAAATAAGAAATTATTGAAGATAAAAGCTAGTATTAATAAATTAGGAAACAGAAAAAGCTGTAGAACTAATGAAAAAATCCAAAAGCTTTCTCTTCAAAAAATAATAATAAAATAAACCATGAGCTAATCTAATCAAGAAGCAAGGAATAAGTACAAACACAATTAGAAATGAAAAAATGGAAAATTATCACTGATATACAAAAATGCAAAATAATTATATGAGATGACATCACTCAACCTTGTACAAATACATTTAAAATCTGAATAAAATGGATGATTTTCTGTAAAAATATAAATTACCATAAATTGACTCTAGATGAAATTTTAAAAAAACTAAAGCAATTTCCATTGACAAAACCTAGACTTGCTGAAGACTATGCCCTTCTCCCAAACCAGCATACATTTCAAAGAGATTTACAAAGTAATTTCTCTCAAACACTCAAGAAGTAATTCATTCTGAAAGTATTTCAATTGTTCCTGAGTACAGAAAAAGGACGCTTCTACACTATTGTCACAAAGGCAACATAACATTGATACCTCACCTTACAAAGGTATCTTTCAAAAGAGAACTAAAATTTGAACTGACTTGTGTATACAAATGCGAGAATCCTGAAGTAAATATTGGAAATAGAATTTTATGTAAAGAAATATTATACCAAGATGATTTGCAGTTTCTTCTAAGAATTCAATAATGTCTAATATTAGGAAGTATTAATGTAATTCACCACAGTAGTAGGGACAGAAAATAATGTTGGATCCTATTGAATTTATCCTATTTGCATTCACATACATTTCTTCAAGGACACAAAATAAATGATGAGACTGAGAAATCATTTCAGGATGAGGTAAACAGGGTATGTATAACAGAGGGAGAAAGAGAGAGATTGAGAGAGAGCATTCTCAACAGAATATTTCATGCCACAATCCAATCCAGCCTTAGCCAGTCCCAGATTACGGGCACATATGCACTTGCCATGTTTACGGTCTCTGGATGAAAACCTGAAACCTTGCTGTATGGGTCAGTATCCCAGTGTTTTGTTTTACCACTGTGTCACCATCTGGTCTTTGCATGGTCCTCTTATACTTAAGAACGGTATTTTTAAAATGTACTTCTGTCTTATCAGGGCTTGCTTTTTCCTCTGTGTTCACTAGAAACCATATAGGCTTTTTTACTTTGACTAGCCATTTGTGGAGAAACACTTGAGTGAAATGGCTTGGTAACAGGTGTAAAGCTATTGTGAAAATGTCACCCCAATTCTTTCTGCAGTTTGTGCCTGAAATTCCATTATTAGAGATCAATTTCTTCAGCTTATTTGATCCTTAACTTTGTTCATAAAATGCAAATACTTTGGGGAAATATAATATGCTAAACCAATTCACAACATGATGTCAGTAATGATAGAATGTTAAATGAGCATTGGGAGTAACAGAGTTTAGTGGTTAAGATATAGGAGTTCATAGTGAAGAGACAGAATTGAATCTTTATAAAACTCACTAGCTGCTTGGCCTCTTTAAGACAAATGAAAATGAAAATTATAATGTTACTTATTTTATGATATTATTGATGTATTAATAAAACAATGAAAGTATTTAGAATAATGTTTTGCATGCACTAAGCCTTTGGTAGATGTGCCATAGATGTAAACTATTATCGTTACAAATGATGTAATCAAGAAATACTTGTCTAACACACACTGTGTGAAATAGGCACCATGCAGAATACACTAACATATAGGATATATTCTCTCTTTTCAACAAGCGTATGATAAACATAAGGAGATAGCAGATCTGTTTTCCTCCTAATTGTAATCTCAAAGCATACATGCTAAATACTGGCAGAAAGAAGAGCTAATGAAAATGGAAGACAGCATACAGAGATGAGGGGTAGGGAGTCCAAAAATACATTTCAATCCTTCCTCAAACATGAACTCAAAATTTATCTCAGGAAGAGGGCCAGGTGCTAGAGAGAGATGAAAGCATATAGAGTTCTGATTTGTTTCTCTATTTTTTAAAAAATGAAACACAGTAAGAAAGGTCAGAGATAGTAGACACAATTGTAGCTCACCACTTCCACAACACCAGTGTGATTGCAGTACGAGTCTATGATCCATTTTTGCAGAGCTTACTTTTCCTTGTAGTCTTTCTCTAAAGCTGCTAGCATTTAGAAATAAATTACTTGACTTTTTCCTTTCAGTATTCAGTCACCCTATGGCAATTACATCATCTCTACTGTGAGAACTATAGTCTTTATAATAATTATATTTTACATTTACATAATAAAATAAATTATAAAAGTCTAATTTATACTGTGCCTTTTGGTGTAGTTATCTTTTCACTCATAATGGAAAAACAAACAAATCAAGTTCACTTTAACAATATAAGCAAGAACATGTTTTTCAACGGCTTTGCTCTTATTTAAAAGTCTTTTACCATTTCTCCATTAAGATATTTGGCACTATCAATACATCAGTTTTACAGAAAAATAGGGTTTCTATGACCCATTGTTTTTCTAATATACTTGGCCACATTCTCAGACCCTTACAATATGTTTGCATAAGAACAAAAATAGTGGAGAAAGACAGTCTCATCAGAATTTTGGGACCAGCAGGTTGTGTCGTGGTTAAGGCGCTGGACACTCCCACATGGCTGACCATGGTTCGAGTCCCGGACCTGGTGGCTCGCTTTCTCACTTTCCCTTTCTCTCTCTCTCTCTACCTCTCTGGTCAATTTAAAAGAAAAAAAAAAAGAATTTTGGGCATGCACGTACATGCACCCAGCACTTATAATTAACATTTATCCATGTCCTTTCATGGCTTGATAGTTCATTTCTTTTCAGAAATTAATAATATGCCATTGTCTGTATGTATCACAGTTTATTTATTCACTTACCCCTTATCTTAATCTGTTTTCTGCTGCAATAGAAGAATACCAAAGACAGAGTGATTTGTAGAGAATTGTTTATTTGGCTTACAATTTTGGAGGCTGGGAAGTTCAAGAGCATGGAAACATTATCTGACAAAATTCATCTCATGGCAGAAGGCAGAAGAAATAAGTATGTATTAGAGAAAAATTGGGGTTGAATTCAACTTTTTATCAGAAACCTACTACTGAGACAACTGATCTGGTTTCATGATAATGGATGGCATTAATACATTTGTGAAGGTAGAGCCCTCATGACTTTGTTACTTCCTAGAGGCCCCACCTCTTAATACTCTTAAAATGGCAATTAAGTTTTCAACAGATAAACTTTAGGGGGCATGTTCAAACCACAGCATTACTGAAGGACATATTGCTTGCTTCCAAGTTTTGGTGATTATGAATAAATCTGCTGTAAAAATCTATATGTAGATTTTGTATGGACATAAGTTTTCAACTCATTTGGGTAAATAACAAAGAACATATAGTGTTAGTATATTTAGTTTTGTAAGAAACTGCCCAACTGTCTTCCAATGTGGCTGTACTACTTTGCCTTTCTTACAGCAATGAATGAGTTTTGTTGCTCCATATCCTCAGCAACATATAGAACTGGCAGCATTCTGGAATTTGGTTATTCTAATAACTGTGTAGTGACATCCCAATGTTGTTTTAATTTGCAATTCCCTAATAACTTATGATGTCAAGCATCTTTTTAAAAAAAATTGTGTAGGGGGTATTTGCACTTGCCAAAGAGAGAGAGAAGGAGAAAGAGAAAGCAACCCCCCGTGGATGATGTCCACACTACATCCTTTCTCTATTCCCTGAGGATTTTAGGCACACATGCACTGCATGCCTGGTATGTTTTTCAACCTACTGAGTTCAGGACTTGAACCACACAGTTTGCCATGTGAGACCAAGCCATCTTAACCATCCTGTCACCAGCTGATCTCAGCATCTTTTCATGCGCTTATTTTCCATTCGTATAATTGCTTCCGTGAGATGTGATGTTGTCTGCCATTTTCTAAATTAGAATTTTGTTTTTTATTGTCAAGTTTTAAGAGATCTTTGTACATTATGGACAACTGTCCATTTTCACATGTCTCTTGCAAATATTTTCTCCCAGTCTGTTTTGTCTTATTATTTTGTCAGTGTCTTTTGAAAAGCTGAATTTTTTAATTTAATGAAGTCCAGCATATGAATCTTTTCTTTCACAGATCTTGCTTCTGGTGTGGTATCTAAAACAGACATTGCCGAGACCGGCAGTTAATGTAATGGCTATTACAGTCGCTGGACTCCCACATAGTCGACCGCGGTTCGAGTCCCGGACCCAGTGGCATAAACTCACGCCGGGCGCGTGTGCGTGCGTGCCCAAGATCCCAGGAGGAGAATGGAGGAGAAGGGACTGCGGCGTGGTCATCACTCATGGGGGGTGATTTCTTGCTTTTTTGTCTCTCTGTCTCTCTCTGTCTGTCTGGTGAGTGCACGTGCCCTATAGCAAAAACCTCTACACACAAAAAAAAGACATTGCCATACTATAGGTGATCTACATTTTCTCCTATATGTTATTCTCTAGGAATTTTATAGTTTGGGATTTTACATTTCATTTGGATCTATTACTCTTTTTGAGTTAATTCCTGTGATGGATACAAGATCTGTGTCTAGACTTTCTTTTTCCTTCTGCACGTCAATGTCCAATGTTCCAGCATCATTCACTGAAAAAAGCATATTTTCTCTATTGTATTGTTTTTCTTCCTTTGTTAAAGATCAGTTAACTTCATGAGTATTTATATGGATCTATTTCCAATTCTCCATTCTTTTCCACTGACTTGTCTATTATTTACTTAATACCACACTTTCTTGATTTCTGTAATTTTATAATAAGTCTTTCATTTGGGTAATGTCAGTATCCTAGTTTGTTTTTCCTCATTAATATTGTGTTGGCTCTTCTGGGTCTTTTACCCATCCATTTAAACTTTAGAACTAGTTTGCCAATATCTATAAAACACCTTTCTGGGATTTTGATTCAGATTGAATTGAATATCTAGATCAAGTTCAGAATAAATGACATATTGACAAATTAAACCTTCCTTCCCATGAATGTGGAATATCTGTCTATGTCTTTAGCTCTCTTTGATTTTTTTAACGGAATTTTGTAGTTTTCTTCATAAATATGTTATACAGAATTTGTTGGATTTAAGTTTGGGAGTGTTAATGTAATTGGTTTTGTATTTTAGTTTCAAACCCTGCCTCTTTGTTATGAGTATATAGGAAAATGATTAGGCTTTGTATATAAAGGGTCTTCAAAAAGATAAAAGAAAATGCATATCATGAAAATTTATGCTTGGATTTAAAATGTTTTACACCAAAAAAATTGTATTTTAATTCCATTGTCCCATGAGCTTTTCAAAGACCCATTATATTCATCTTGTATCCTGAAACCTTGCTATAGTTACTTAGTAGTTCAAGCTTTTTTTGTATGTTTGTTTTCTGTCAATTATTTTCGATTTTCTACAATCATGTCTTCTGTGAACAAAGACAGTTTTATTTCTTCATTCTCACTCTGAATAGCTTTTCTAATTTCCATATTCATTTTATTACATTAGCTATGACTTCCAGTAAGATGTTGAAAAAGAGTGGTGAGAGGGGAAAATCTTGCCTTATTCCTGATTACTTCTCCTACTTTCTCATCATTAAGGATAATATTAGCTGTACTATTTTGTAGATGTTCTTTACCAAGTTGAGGAAGTTCCCCTCTATTCTGAGTGTACTGAGAATTTTTATCATAAATGGGTGCTGGAGAATTTTTTAAAATGCCTTTTCTGCATCAGTGGCAGGATAACACCATAATGTGATTTTTTGAAAAAGCTGGTTGATCTGATAGGTTACATTAATTAATTTTTGAATGCTAAAATAGCCTTGCATACCTGGGATAAGTTTCACTTAGTCATGGTGTATAATTCATTTTACACATTGCTGGATTCAATTTGCTAATATTATGTTGAGTATTTTTATATCTATATTCATGAGAGATATTGGCTTGTAATTTTTAAAATGCTGTCTAGTTTTCATATTCTAGTTTTTGTATTCATTAATGCTGACCTTGTAAAATGAGTGAGGATGTATTCCATCTGTTTCTATCTCAAAAAGAGACTGTAGAGAATTTGTAAACTATTAGTTTTCCTTACATGTTTGGTAAAATTTACCGATGATACAAATGGGCCTGGTGCTTTCATTTGGGGAGGTATTGGTCTTTGATTCAATTTTAAAATAGATATATGGTTATTCTGATTGTTTATCTCTTCCTGCGTGAGTTATGGTAAATTATATATATATTTTTAAAAAAATAATCCATTTCCCCTATATTATTAAATTTGTGATTATATAAATTCATAATGCATCTTATGTTTTAATATCCTTGGGGTATGCAATAATGTCCTCTCCTCCATTTCCAATGCAAATAGTTAGATCTTCTCTCTATTTCTCTCCTTTTTTTTAGAGAGAGATTTTTGCTATAGAGAGCATGCACTTGTGAGAGAGACAGAAAGTGAGAAATCACCCCACAGGAGAGATGGCTATGCCACAATACGTTCTCATCCATTCTCTTCTGGGCATCTTGGGCATGCATGCACATGCACCCAGAGTGAGTCTGAAGCTGCTGTGTCCAGAACTCAAACTGCAGTCAACTACATGAGAGTCCAGCGATGTAACCATTATGTCATCTGTTGGTCTCATTTTCTGAATGAGCCTACCTAGAGAACTATGGATTTTATTGATCTTTTTAAAGTGCCATCTATTGTTTTCATTGATTTTATAGTTTATTTTCTAATTTTCAGTTGCATTGATTTGTGTTCTACTTATTATTAATAGTTTTTCTTTTCCTTACTTTGAATTTAATTTGTTCTTTCTGTGGTTCTCTGGAATGTAAGTTTACATTATTGATTTTTGACTTTTTGTCTTTTATAATACATGCATTTAATGCTATAAATTTTCCTGTGAGTACTGCTTTCACTGTGCCCCACACATTTTAATAAGTTGTATTTTTATTTTCACTTAGTTCGAAATATTTAAAAATTTGTTTGATTAAAGTTATATTTAGAAGCATGTCATTTAGTTTCCAAGTAATTGGGGAATTTTCAGCTATCTTTTTGTCATCAATTTCTATTTTAATTTCCTTTGAGTCCAAGAGCAGTCATTATATGATTGCTATTATTTTACATGTGTATTGTATTGCCCAAAATGTGATATTTTTGGTTACTATTCCATGTGGGCTTCAGAAGAATATATATTCTAATGTTGTTAGATGAAAGAATATGTATTCTTATGTTGTTAGATGAAGTAGTGAATAAATGTGTATTATATCTAGTTAATTGGTGATGCTATCAAGTTCAACTATGTCTTTCCTTATTTTCTTCTTGTTAGTTTGATCTGTCCATCTTTGACAGAAATGTGTTGAAATGCGAACTATAACAGTGGATTCATCTATATCCCTAGTAGGTTACCTTTTTGCCTCATGTATTTTCATGCTGTCTTGTTGGGTACTTATTCATTAAAGATAGCTATATTTCCTTGCTAATTGATTCATTTATCATTGTGCAATGTTTCTCATTCTCCCTGATAAATTTTCTTGTTCTGTAATTTGCTCTATCTTAAATCAATATTCTACTTCTGCTTTCTTTTGATTAGTGCTAGCATAATACATCTTTGTATATCTTTATTTTTAATCATTATGTGTCTCTAAATATATTATATTTAAAGTTGGTTTCCTATAGACCACAATCGTTGGGCTATGTATTTGGTCTGCTGTGACAATCTTTTTTTTTTTTTTATAAATTTGTGCATATAGTCTATTGTCATTTAAGGTGATTGGTTGGATTAATATCTACATAAGTACTATTGTCTTCTATGTGTTAAACTTGTTCTTTGTTCCTGTTCTTCTTCTACATTTTTCCTGCCTATTTTGGTTTTAATTGAGCATTTAATATAATTTAATTTTCTTAACTTTCTTTGCACATTAATTACACTTAATTTTTTACTTTTTTTTAAAAAAATTGATTGCCCTATAGTTTGCAAACTACATTTACAACCAATGTAAGTTTACTTTAAATAACACTAAAAAATCTCTACAAGGAAAACTATGAAACACTTGAAAATGAAACTAAAAATAATACAAAAAGTGGAAAAACCTTTCATGTTCCTGGTTTGGAATAATTAATATAATCAAGATGTTAATCCTACCCAAAATATTTTACATATTTAATGCAATTCCAGTGAAAGTACCAGCAATATTTCTCACAGAAATAGAAAAAAAATCTTAAAATTTATATGGAATCATAAAAGGCCCCATATCATCAAAGAAATACTATGCAAAAAGAATAAAGTAGGAGGCATCACACTTTCTGACCTCAAAACATATTACAAAGTCATGATAATTAAAACAGCATGATAGTACCACAAAAACAGACAGGTATACCAATGGAACAGAATTGATAACCCCCAAATAAACCACAAAACATACAGCTAACTGATCCTTAACAAAAAGCACAAGACACTCCAATAGGAAAAAGAAACCGCTTCAGCAATGGTCCTGGGAAAACTGGTCATCAATCTGAAGAAGAATGAAACTGGATTCTTATTTCTCACCACTAATAAAAATCAACTTAAAATGGATTGAGGATCTAAACATAAAACCTTGAACTAAAAATACTGGGGGTAAACACAGGGAAAACTCTTAGAGTAGGCAAAGACTTCTTAAAGAAGACCTCTGAAGGACAGGCAATAGTTTAAAAATAGACAAATGGGACTATATTGGGCTAAGAAGATTCTGCACAGCAAAAGAAACAATAATTAGAGTGAGGACACACCCTTCAGAGTGGGAGAATATATTTACAAAGTATACTTCAGATAAGGAACTGATAACCAGAATATATGGGGAACTCAAGCAGCTTACTCACACACATACGCACATACACACACAAAAATCAATCCAATTCGAAGATGGGAAAATGAGCTGAACACACAACTGTCCAAAGAAGACATATGAACAGCCTAAAAACATATGAAAACATGCTTGACATCTCTTATCATAAGGAAAATGCAAATCAAAACGACAATATGATATCACTTAACCCCAGTCTGAATGGCTAAAATTAATAAAATAAATAATGACAAATGCTGGTGAGGCTGTGGTGAAAAGAGAATTCTCTTACACTGTTGGTGGGAATGAAAATTAAGACAATCACTGTGAAAAAAGATACAGAGATTCCTCAGAAACCTACAAATAAAACTACCATACAGCCCAGTAATTCCACTCTTAGGTATTTATCAAAGAATAGAAAAAACCTCAGTCAGGAAAACACTTGCACAGTCATATTTATTTCTGCATTATTTATAATTACTAGGATATGAAATCAACCCAAATGTTCAAAAGTAGATAAGTATATTGAAAAACCATGGCATATGTACTTTATGAAATACTACTCAGTCATAAAAAAGTGAGACTCCAACATTGGATACAAAGCCAGAGTATGAAAGACAGACTTTGTATGTCCCTACTCAATATATATTGAATGTCTGTGCTATATAGCAGAAACTGAAAGTTTGGAAGGTATAATAGTAGGGAGGGCAATGGTAGATACATATGGTAGATATATATACATATATATATATATATACATATATATACAGGTACATATATATTATAGATATAGGGATATATATATATATATATATATATATATATATATATATATATATTTGTGTGTGTATATATTCTCTGCTCCCAACTTTCCTTAGGCCCATCTCACAAAGTGGCTTGAGTCCATTGTCCTTGCCCCCATCCAGCCTCTCCTCCCATAGGCTCCAGATTGCCCCAGGCCTAGTCCCTGTGGCTTATGCGTGTCGTTCCTCCTCTTTAATGAACCCTTTAGCTTCTTCCCTCATAGACTCCAGTCTTCCCTTGTTGGCTATTCCAACAACTGCACCCCTTTGCAGGACTCTCCCAGCCTCTGAACACATCTCCCAGCTTGACCAGGGCCTGATTTACACAATAGCTTGAAGACCAGGGCCTGATTTACACAATAGCTTGAATACACTGCCCTGACCTCTAAAGGGCATCTTCAGCCTCTGCTCCCACAGCCACTGGCTTTCCCTGGGTCTGGCTCATGTGGTGGTTTGAGTACACTGTCTTGTCTCTACCCCTTGTGGATCTCTCCAGCCTTGGCTACCAAAACTCTTGACTTACCCTGAACCTAGATCACACTGTAGTTCCAGAGCAAGGGCCTCCAGCCTGCTGCAGGTCTTTGTAACAAACAGATGTAGACCCTGGTATACACTGCAGTTTAGCATACAGACCCCTCTGCTTCCAGAGGCCTTCAGACTCTGCAAGCCCCTATTCTGGACCAGCGCTAAAATTAGTACCCACTATATTTGTAGCATATAATTATTAATTTCATTGAGAGCCCTCCAGTCTCTGCAGGCCAGCACTGTTGGCCTTGTCACCCTGGGTATCTGGTCCCTCTGTACTGCCGTGGTTGACAGGTTCCCTAGAAATTGAAAGCTAATACCTCTGGCCCTTTCCACTTCCTATGGCCAAATGGCTAACTTGGTGATCCCCACAATCAACAAAATTGCACCACTACTACCACAAATACACTAGATTTAGAACACTGAGGCACTCAAAGTCACAGTATCTTCTTTTGGAAAAGTGACCACAGCAGAATGCAACACTACTAAACCTGCTCTAAACCAAAACCTGCCACCAAAACAACACTAAAGATCACATGCTCAGGAATAAACAAACTTTCACTTAGAAAACTAAGAAAATATAGAAGTGACCACTGTCCCACCAGATATGCAGATATTAATGTACTGATACAACAAAAATGAAAAAGTGTACCAGCTGGTGGCATGGTGATTAAGGTGGAAGAATCCCACTTGTCAACTGTGTGGTGGGAGTCCTGGACCCAGTGGCTTTAAAAAAAACATCACACTGGGCATATGTGTGTGAGTGCATCAAATCCCAAAATGATAATGGAGGAGAAAGAATTTTTGTGTGACCATCCCCCATGAGCGGATACTTTCTCGCTTTCTCTCTCTTTGTCTCTCTCTCTCTCTCTCGCAAGCACATGTACCCCTTAGCAAATAAAAAAGAAATTAAAAAGCAAGGAAACTTAACACATACATAGGAACACAATTATTCTTTTGTAATAGATCTCAAAAATAAGCAAACTATTTAAATGCCTGGAAGGAGAGTTAAAATAATAATTCTATAGGAACTTAAGAAGGTACAAAAAAGTACTATTAGGTAATTCGACAAATTCAGGACAATAATACAAGACCAAAATTAGAAATTCAACAGAGACAGAATTCATAAAAAGAACAAAACAGAAATCCTCAATATTAAACACTCAAAAAACAAAATTATAAATATAATAGAGTTTCAACAGCAGATTAGAAAAAGCAGAAGAAAAAAACTCTGAGACCTAAAAGATAAATTTTTCACTATCATTCAGTTAGGGAAAATATCATAAAAATAAAGGAAAAAAATGAAGACAGCTTTTGGGATTTATATGATACCATAAAATAAAAATAATATTTGCATCGGAGTTCTGAAAGGAAAAGAAACAAAGATAGGAATTGAAAAGTTATTTAATAACATAATAGCTGAAATCATCCAAAGTATTAAAAGCAAATGGATATCCAGATAGAAAAAACTCAAAGATCTTCAAAGCAATAAAACAGATAGAGGTTCTCACCAAAACATATCATAATTAAAATGTCAAAAATCAAAGAAAAAGACCAAAATTTTGAAAGCAGCAAGAGAGAAGTGTTAAATTATATATAATGAAAAAGCCATTAGACTAATAGAGAATTTCTCTGCAGAAACCATGCAGGCATGCAGACATGTAGAGAATGAGATGATATATTTAAAATAGAAAAAGAAACAAATATCCTTCCAACCAAGAATGCTATCTATACCTAGAAAATCTATATTGCAGGATAATGGGAGAAATGAAGCCTTTCTCAGGAAAGCAAAGACTGAGGGAATTCACCTTCATTAAACTAGCCTTACAAGAAATTCTTAAGGGAGTTTTACATGTGGGAACAAAAAAGCAGTAACTACCAACATTTAAAAAATGAAAATATAAAATGTACAGATAGACTAGATACACAATTGATGAATGGAAAAGAATCAAAATCTATTCCCACAACAAATCACCAAACCACAGTCCTAGACAGTAAAACATAAATAAACCCTCCATTGAAAAAACATAAGCTAACTGAATGGATAAGGAAACAAAACATGCTGCCAATAAGAAACTGACTTCATCAATAAAGACACACATATACTGAAAGTGAAAGGGTAGAAAAAAAGATATTTCAAGCATATGGAAAACAAACAACAGGATTTGCTACACTAATGTCAGATAAAATAGACTTTAATTCTAAAACTGTAAAACAAGATAAAGACCATTCTATAGCAAAAATAAAATTGATTCAGCAAAAATATATCAATTGTGAATATATATGCACCCAACACCGGAACACCTAAATAGATAAAAGAATTACTACTAGAGTTAAAAGGGATGATAAACTCTAATACAATAATTGTTGGAGGCTTCATTCTTTCATTTTTTTTCCAAAAGGAAAAGGAAAGTTTATTGAGAGGAAGAGCACCCAGGGGTCTAAAGTCAGAGGTGCTTCAGCCCACCCTACAGAGGAGAAGTGATGTAATTACATGGAAGGGATGGAGGGATATTGCCATTAGAATGGCAGCTACTTTAATTAGCTTACTCGTCATTGTGACTTCATGGACCTTTCTGTGGGTATAGGTTGAACCTTCTTTTGAGTTTTGTTTTCCAGTAACAGAGGGTTCTGGCCAAATTTTGGGAGACTTCAACACTTCACATTCAGTGCTGAACAAGAACAGATCATCTGCACAGATAATCAACAAAGAAACATCAGACTGACGTTGTACCATAGAACAAATGTACCTAACACATTTACAGAACATTACACAGAAAAACTTCAAAATATACATTCACCTCATTAGCACATGAATAATTCCCCAGAATAAACCACGTGTTAGACCCCAAAACAAATCTCAGAAAAGTTATAAAACATAGAAATAATATAGAGTATCTTGGCAAACTGTAATGGAATAAAACTAAATATTATTAACAAGAAGAGCATTGAAAATTATACAAATTCATGTAAACTAAATAATATATTTCTGAATGGCTTCTGAATTAAAGAAGAAATCAAGGGACCAGCAGTTAGCATAATGGTTATGTCGCTGGACTCCCATGTAGTCGACCGCGGTTCGCATCCCGGACCCAGTGGCTTAAAACTCATGCTGGGCGCGTGTGCGTGCGTGCCCAAGATCCCAAGAGGAGAATGGAGGAGAAGGGATTGCAGCATGGCCATCCCCCCTGGAGAGTGATTTCTCGCTTTCTGTCTCTCTGTCTCTCTCTGTCTGTCTGGAGAGCGCACGCGCCCTATAGCGAAAACTTCTCTAAAAAAAGAAAAAAAAAAAAGAAGAAATCAAGATGTAATTTAAAAAAAATATGGAAATGAAAACACAAAATACCAAAACCTATTGGAAATAGCAAAAGCAGTTAGAAGAAGGAAATTTATAGCAGTAAGTGCCTTCATCAAAGAACAAAACAAAGCAAATGAAAAAAAAAATAAAGATGTCAAATAGACAATATAATGACCCATCTCAGGGAACTAGAAAAGCAACAATAAACTATTACCAAAATCAGTAGAATAAAAGAAATAATAAAGGTCAGAGAAGTAATACACTTGAGACAATAAATGGAAAAGATAAATAAAACAAGAAATTGGTTATTTGATAATATTAACAAAATTGACAAAACATCAGTTAGATGAAGAAAAAAAGAGAGAAGAGACAAATAAATAGAACCAGAAACAAAAAAGAAGACTGTGCAATTGATATCACAGAAATACAAAAGATAATTAGACTATAATGAACAACTACATCCAAAAAAACTAAAAATACAAATGAAATTAATGTTTCTAGAAACATACAACCTACAAAGATTGAACGAGGAAATAATGGAAAAAAACCTGAGTAGACCACTAACAACTGATGATGTTAAATCAGTAACATCACTCCCTTTAACTCTAGTTATAATTCTTATATCAATGTAGGTCTCTCAACAAAGAGAACTCCAGAACCAGAAAGTTTCACTGATGATTCTATACAACCTTTGAAGAAAATATAATAGCAATTTCTCTTAAAATATGCCAAGAAATTGAAGTGGAAAGAACCTCCCAAACTCTTTCTACAATGACAGCATTACCCTGATACTAAAACCAGAAAAAGACATGATGATACCAATATCTTTCATGAGCATATACACAAAAATTCTCAACAAAAATAATAGCAAATTGACTCCAACAGCACATCGAAAAGATTACACACCATGACTGACCAAGTGGATATTGTCCCAGGGTTGCAAGGATGATTCAACATAGGAAACCCATAAACATGACACACTATATCAACAAATTGAAGGGCAAAATCCATATGATCATTTCAATAGATGCAAAAACATCAACAAACATCCTTTTATGATAAAAATAAATAACAAACTAGAGGCAGAAGAACCCACAGGTAATATCATACTGAATGGGAAAAAGCTGAGAACTTTTCCTCTAAGAACTGGAATAAGACAAAGATATCCACTTTTATTACTCTCATTTGACATAGCACTAGAAGTGCTATCCAAAGCAATTATGCAAGAGAAAACAATAAAGTATATCTAAATCAGAAAGGAGGAGGTCAAAATGCCCCTGTTTGTAGATTATATGATCTTATATATAGATAACCCTAAAGATTCCACAGAAAACTCATGGAAGTGATAAAAATTTGATAATAGTAAAGTTACAGGATAGAAAATCAACATACAAATATTAGTGGCATTTTTATACAACAACAACAAAATAGCTGAAAAGGAAATAGAAAAAAAATTATTCCTAGATATTTGTAGCTATGGTACAAACAAAATGAAATATCTAGGAATAAATTTAATCAAAGAAGTGGAGTATATCTTTAATGAAAACTTTAAAATATTTATAAAAGAAATTAAGACACACAAAATGAAAAGACATCCCATGTTCATGGGTCAGAAGAATTAATATTGTTAAAATATCTATACTTCTGAATCAATGCATAGATTCAAAATGATACCTATCAAAATACCAACGACATTCCTCACAGAAATGATAAAAAAAATCATAAAATTTTATGGAGTCTTAATCTCTGCAGTAGTGATGGAGTCATTCAGAAGTAGGCTATTCAGTTTCCATGTATTTGTATATTTTCCAGGGCTTTCCCTAAGATTAATGTCAATCTTAATTCCATCATGATCAGAGAAGTTGCTAGATATAGTTTCTATGCCTTTAAATTTGTAAATGCTGGTTTTGTGTCCCATCATGTGATCAGTCTTTGAGAAAACCAATCCTGTGGGACACAGATAAGGTTTATTATCTGTTGGTGAGGTTGTGTGTGGTGGTCTCAACCTGGTTGGACTGAGGTGTATATCATGCTGGGTGAAGTCACTTCACAATCTAAATGATGTATAGTGATTTAATATATGAATAATATTAAAAATATACAAATAAAAAAGAAAAACATTAAGTGTACATAAATTAGAGGGTGAAATGTAAAAAAAAAAAAAAAATTATGGAGTCACAGAAGATTGCAATTACCCAAAACAACCCTGAACAAAAAAGTATGGAGCTGGAGGTATCATATTACCACATTTCTAAATATACTATGAAGTCACAGTAACAAAACCAGCATGATATTGACAGAAAGACAGGCAGATAGACTAATGTAACAGAACAGAGAAAACAGAAATAAATCAACACATATACAACAAATTGACTTTTTTATTTTTAGAGGTTTTTGCTATAGAGTGCATGCACTCGCCAGACAGACAGACAGAGACAAAGAGACAGAAAGTGAGAAATCACCTCCCGGGGGGATGGCCACGCCGCAATCCCTTCTCCTCCAGTCTCCTCTCGGGATCTTGGGCGTGCATGCACATGCGCCTGGCGTGAGCTTTAAGCCACCGGGTCCGGGATGCAAACCGCGGTCGACTACGTGGGAGTCCAGTGACATAGCCATTATGCTAACTGCTGGTCCCAACAACTTGACTTTTGATGAAGGTTCCAAGAACATCCATTGGGGAAAATACCATCTCTTCAACAAATGGTACTGGCAAAGTTGGACATGCGTATGTAGAAGAATGAACCTAGACTTATATCCCTCATCATACAAAAAATAAATCAACTCTGAATAGATTAAATACTTAAATAAAACCTAAAACTATAAAGCTACTATAAGAAAACACAGGAGAAACACTTCAAGATATTGGTTTAGTTATAGGCTTCTTTTTACATTACATTTAATGACATATATATTTACAGTGTATTACATTTCTTTTTCCAACACGATTGCCATTCATGTCAGTCAAGACAAAGACATTACTGTCCACGTCATCATCATCAAATAGCTTTGCATCGTTATTTTTTTTTTAGAGGTTTTTGCTATAGGGCACGTCAGACAGAGAGAGAGAGAGAGAGAGACAGAGAGACAGAAAGCGAGAAATCACCCTCCAGGGGGGATGGCCATGCTGCAATCCCTTCTCCTCCATTCTCCTCTCGGGATCTTGGGCACGCACGCACACGCGCCTGGCATGAGTTTTAAGCCCCTGGGTCCGGGACGCAAACCACGGTCGACTACGTGGGAGTCCAGCAACATAGCCATTACGCTAACTGCTGGTCCTTCATTGTTTTCATAATATGATTTATTCTCGTGTTTTTAAATATTCAATCATTATATATCATTCATAGGCTTTTTTAAAAATTATTTTATCCAATTTCATTTATTCATTCATTCATTTATTTTAATTTGACCAGAGACACACACACACACAGAGAGAGAGAGAGAGAGAGAGAGAGAGAGAGAGAGAGAGAGAGAGAGAAAAGGAAAGTGAGAAAGCAAGCCACCAGGTCCCGGACTCAAACCATGGTTGGCCATGTGGGAGTGTCCAGCGCCTTAACCACCACACCACTTGCCGGTCCCCATTCATAGGCTTTGAATATAAAACCACTAAGGGGCCAATAAGTGGCATGTAGTTAAAGCATTGTACTCCCACATGGCCAACCGCAATTTGAGTACTGGACCAAGTCGCTTACTTTCTCACTTTCTCTCTCTCGTCTCTCTCTGATGAGTATATGTGTCCTATAGCAAATTAATAGTAACAACAATAAATAAAATTAAAATAAATATTTTTAATTAAAAAATAAGACCTCTAAAGCCTAGGAAACAATATTCAAAAATAGACATATGAGATTGTATCAAACAAAATGTTCTCCACAACACAGTAAACAATCAATAGAGTGAAGAGACAGCTCACAGAATGAGAGAAAACATTGTATTTATCTACTATCCATCTGACAAGGAATTAATAACCAAATATACAAGAAACTCAAACAGCTCAGCAAAAAAAGAATATATCAATAACAAAAATAAAAAAACAAAAACCTGATTAAAAAATTAGCAAATTGAAACCAGTCTGTGGAATGGTGGTTAAGGTTATTGGGTTCCACTGGCTGACTGAATGGTTCAAGTCCTCAACCTATCATCTTGAGAAACACACCAGGCACAAATGTATGTATGCTACAAATCCTGACAGGTGGGTGAAATAGAGGAAAAGCGATTTTGAAGTGACCATTCCCCATTAGTGGGGTGCTTCTCATTTTCCCTCTTTCTCTCTATCTCTCTCAAGTGAGAGCATATACCCTATGGCAAAATTACAAAAATGAATAGGCAAATAACCTGGGCAATTATTCTTAGAAGAAGACATATGAATGGTCCACAAACATATGAAAAAAAGTTATCATAATTACTAATCATTAGGAAAATGCAAATCAAAAACACACTGAGATGTCATTTCACTCTAGTTAGAATATCCATTATCAAAAAGACAAAAAATAAGAAATGCTGGTACGGATGCTGAGAAAGGGACACTCTTGTACACTCTTGTTGGAAATGTAAACTAGTACAACCATTATGGAAGACAGTATGGAGATTTCTTAATAAACGAAAAACAGAACTTCCATATAATTTAGCATTCTGACTATTATGCACATATCCAGAGGAAAGAGAATCAGTATGTCATAAAAATATCTGCACCACTTTGGACCATCAAATGGAGTAATGGTTACATCACTTGGTTCCCAAATAGTCACTGTGGTTCAAGTCCTGGACCCGGTGGCTTAAAACTCACACCGGGTGCATGTGTGTACATGCCCAAAATCCCAAGAGGAGAATGGAGGAGAAAGGATTTCAGCATGTCTATCCCCCTGGGGGTGATTTCTTGCTTTCTGCCTCTCTCTGTCTCTCCAGCAAGTGCATGCACACTAAAGCAAAAATCTCTCTTAAAAAATATATCTATATCCCAATGTTCATTGGGACATAGAAGCAACCTAAGTGTCTATCAACAGATAAATGGGTAAAGAATATATGCACACACACACACACACACACTCACAATGGTATACTATGCAATCATTAAAAAGGATGAAATGAATTCATTTCGGGTTAAATGGGCAAGCCTAGAGTTATGTTAGGTAATGTGATAGGCAGTTATTTAGTCATGAGCGGCCAGCTCTAAGAGAAAAGCGAAAGGCTCATCTAGCTCCAGGTGCCAGGAGGGTGAGGCAATTTGCCATCTTCCCTCCTTGAGGCCTGAGGGAAGCGCACAGGAATGGTTCATAGATTTTTCTCTAATCAAAAAGACCTAAGCAAGAGTTTTGGTCAATGCCCTAATTCCCATTAGGGCGGTGAACTAACTGGGCAGTCTAATTGGGGCAGCCTGGCTCGCACTGGGCCTGCGCCATTAGGTGATCAAGTTCCTCATTCTTTACCTGTGAGGAAGGTGCGCAGGTGCAGGAAAAGAATGTGTGGATTCAAATTTAAAGGAAGGGGAACCAGCAGTTAGCGTAATGGCTATGTCGCTGGACTCCCACGTAGTCAACCGTGGTTCGCGTCCTGGACCTGGTGGCTTAAAACTCACACCAGGCGCGTGTGCGTGCATGCCCAAGATCCCGAGAGGAGAATGGAGGAGAAGGGATTGCGGCGTGACCATCCCCTCTGGGGGGTGATTTCTCGCTTTCTGTCTCTATGTCTCTCTCTGTCTGCCTGGCGAGCGCACGCGCCCTATAGCGAAAACCTCTCCAAAAAAAAAAAAATTTAAAGGAAGAACATAGGCAGTGTAAGGGGCCTCCCACTAATGAATATTCATGACCTCTAGTAATAAAAATAATGGTTAACTAGTACCAAGCACAGTTGCCACCTGGCAGTCTGCCCGCCCAAGAACCTTTTTGGGTGTACTTCCTTTCTTTCCTTCTATTAAATCTTTTCTACCTCATTCGTGGTTCCAGTTTCATTTTGCACCTAGGGGCAGATCTCTAATTTTAGTGATCTGGACCCAAAAACCAAGGACTTCACAACACAGCTCGACACTCTCCCATTCGTAAACAGTGAGATAAGCTAGACACAGAAAGAGAATTAGCACATGTTCTTTCTCTTATATGGAAATTGGAAAGGATGACCTTATAGAGGAAGAGAGATGCACAATGACTACTGGATGCTTGGAAGGATGGTGAGGGAAAATAGAGAGTTGTTGATTAACAGAAACAAAATTCAGGTAGATAAAAGAAACAATGTAAAGTGTTAGAAAATACAGTGGGAAGGATGTAGTTGACAGCAACTTAGCTGTATATATTGTTACACATGATTGACATGATGGATATACTAATGATCCTGATTTAACAGTTACACATTTATTCATGTACTGAAAAGTTACATTGTGAAAATTATGTTGAAAAAGTTATTAATGTAACAAAAAGTTAAGAATAATAAAAAGGTTTTATTATCTTCATTTATTCCTTCTATGATGCCACTATTCCTTCCTTACTTTATGTAAATATAAGTTTCTAAAATATGTCATATTCCTTTTCTCTGAAGAAATTCCTAAAGTATTTGTTACATGGCAGGTGTACTGAAAATAAAGCTCCTTGATTTTTGTTTGTCTGAGAAAGCCCTTGTTCACTTTTGTAGAACCATTAAGCTGGGGACAAAATTGTAGTTTAGTGATTTTTTTTTTTTTCCTCTCTCAAAACATCGACTATTTCATTCCACTCTCTTCCTTCTTCAATTATTTCTGCAGAGAAGAGTGAGGTATTTATTATATTTGCTACAATACAGGCAAAAGTGTTTTATTCCACTGGCTTATTTTAAGAATTAATCATTGATTTAATGAAGTTTGATTGTAATATGCTTAGGTATATTGAGAGGGAGGGACATTTACCCTGCTTAGTATTTTTTGACCTTCCTCAATCTGTAGTTTGGTGTTTGACATTAATTTTAGGGCATTCTCTGTCATGATTGCTTCATGTATTTCATCTTTTTTTTTTCCTCTTTCTTTTCCTCCTAGTGTACTCACTATGCATCATGTGTTACGACTTTTGTGAACTGACTCTTCTGTCTCTGACAGACAGACAGAAAGTGAGAAATGACTCCCCTTCTGAGGGCATGGAAATGCTGCAGTCCCTTCTCCTCCATTCTTCTCTCAGTATTTTGGTCACACATGCACACGTGCCTGGTGTGATTCAACTCGCTGGGTCTCAGACTCGAACCATGGTCAAACATGTGTCATTCCAGTGCCTTAACTAAGACACCTTCTGGCCTCTTTTTCTTTTGTTTTTAATTCTTTGAATTTCTGTTTTGGAAGTTTCTACTGGCATATGCTCAAGATCAGAGATTCTTTCCACAGCCATGTCTGGTCTATCAATAAGTCTAATAGTGTTTTTGATCTCTAACATTTCTTTTTTATTCTTTCTTATAAGTTCCATCTCTCTGCTTACATTGCACATCTGTTCTTATATTCTATCTACATTATTCATTACATTTCTTCAACTATTAATTGTAGTTGTTTAAATACGCAATATGTTAATTACAACATTCCTGCCGTATTTAAATCTGGTTCCAAGGTTTTCCCTGTTTCTTCAAACTGTGTTTTTTTTAGCCTTTTAGTATGTCTTGTACCTGTTTTTTTGTAAACTGCACATGAATTACCTTAAATAGGATGTTATTAATGTAGTAGTAAGGTGTGGGGTGAGAAAATATCTTCTTTAGTCCTATAATTAGATTTCATTCTTTTAGTAAACCTGTATTCCTGAATAGTGAAATTCATAAGTGCTTTTTAGTAGTTTCTCCCTCCCCACCCCTGTATAGAGCAGGTTGACAGGAGTTTGCTGGAGCTGAATATTTCTTCTCCCCATATGCAGGGGTAGGCAGGGCTGCAGTTGGGCATTTTCCTTCCTCTAGACCTGTTAGACTCTGATGAAACCCCAATATTCTAGAATCTAGTAAAATAGTTTGAGAGTTAACTTTGTTAGAAGAGAATGTTCTAGCATATCTTAGAAAGGTTTCTTTTTAAAAGTTTCTTTTACTCTATTCTCTGCCAAGCAGGAGGGGATTTTTCTCTCACAGTCACTGTGAAACCTAGTCTAGCTCTTAGAAATAAAAACCAATAAAAATTTATGGCCCCCCTGTGACTATTCCCTCTGGAGTTTTCAATCTCTCAAACTTGTCCATACTGAACCTCTAACAATTCATCAGTTACAGTTCTGGTTTTTCTATCCTGGCACTGGTTCCCATAGAAATATTTGCTTATAGACTTTTGCTCTAAGCTATAATTTTCTGTATTTGCAGTTCAGTCTCTTAAATTTGGGAGCCAGTGGTTTGCCCCATAATCTCACTTCTCTGATGGATCTAAAAGAGTTAATTTTTCCAATTTATTCAGCTTTTTACCTATTGTTGGGATAAAGTGATGATTTCCAAGCTGTTCACAGGCTGGACCAGAATCCAGAAGTTGCCATGAATAGTCTTTTTTAACTTTCGTTATGATACAATGACGTAGGTGCCAATTGTATCAACTTCTTATAGATGAGGGACTGAGATTCAGCAAAATTATGTGATTTTCTTAAGGTCACACAATTATCATCAACAGAGACAGAATTTAAAAGAAGTCTGCCTAACTATGAAGTCTGTATTCTGAAGTCTCTGCCCTCTATTATGCTATTGGGTTGTCAGAAAAGTCATGATGCATTTTTGCAGAAAAACACAGACAAATGCATCACAACTTTTCTGACCACTTAATAACATTACTAGCTTGGAAAGAGTGCTTCAGAATAAATAAAAATTTGATGTTCTCTCTCACATTCTAACCTCCTTAAAAGCTCCATTCAAGATTTACCTCCTTTCAGAAGATTTAAACAGCATTATTCAATATTTTAATGTTTACTTTATGTGCTATATTGAATAATCCCTCTCTGTCATTATAATTCAGAGAAGCTGTGACCATTTAGATTAAGTGGCAAGGTTAAATTATGGTTGCAGTGGAATTAATGTTGCTAATCAGTTTACCTTAAAATGGAGAGGTTATCTTGGATTGCACAGGTAGGTCCAAGTAATTGTAAGGGTCCTTAAAGTGGAAGTGAGGGTCAAGCAGAGGAAGATGTGACTGTGGAAGAAAGGCAGAGAATTAAAATATTGCTGGCTTCAAGATGGAAGAAGGCAGGACTGGCAGTTAGCTTAATGGCTATGTTGCTGCACGTAGCTGACCGAGGTTTGCGTCCCGTACCCGGTGGCTTAAAACTCACGCCGGGCACGTGTGCGTGTGTGCCCAAGATCCCAAGAGGAGAATGGAGGAGAAGGGATTGCGGCGTGGCCATCCCCCCTGGGGGGTGATTTCTCGCTTTTTTGTCTCTATGTCTCTCTTTGTCTTTCTGGTGAGCACACGCACCATATATCAAAACCTCTCAAAAAAATTTTTTAAAAAGTTGGAAGAAGGCGCTATGAGCCAAGGAATGTAGGCAACCTTTAAAAACCGTAAAAGGCAAGAAAATGTATTTTCCACTTGAATCTCCAGTTAGCAATGCAACCCTATCAATATCTTGATTTCAGTCTAGTAAAACTATACTCAAATTTCTAACTTATGTATTTCTTTTTCTTTCTTTCTCCCCTTCTTCCTTTCTTTCTTCTTTCTTTCTTTCTTTCTTTCTTTCTTTCTTTCTTTCTTTCTTTCTTTCTTTTTTTGAGAGAGAGAGAGAGATTTTTGCTATAGGGCAAGTGTGTTCACCAGAGAAACAGAGAGATAGAAAGTGAGAAATCACTCCCCAGAGGGGTTGGCCATGTTGCAATCTCTTCCCCTTCATTCTTCCTTTTGGATTTGGGGCATGAATGCACATACAGTTGTTGTGAATTTCAAGCTACCGGGTCTGGGACTCAAACCTCAGTCGGCCATGTGAGAGTCTAGCACCTTAACCACTATACTATCTGCTGACTCCACATATTTCTAAGATAATAAATTCAATTTGTTTTAAGTCACTAAACTTGTGGTTATCAGAGTAACAATAAAAACCTAATACACTTGAGCCTTGTGAAATTCTGCTTTCACACTGATTGCCTTAACCACATATTCATCAGCTTTTTAGTGGAGCAGCTTTGTATTGATATTCAACATTTAAAGTATATGCGTTTTCCTCCACTATTAGAGTGTACAGTTTTAGAGAGCTGGGAACATTCCACATCTTTTGGTATCCATTGAATTGAGTGCAATGCTTTGCACAAAAGGTGTTCAACAATACTGCTTGTGGTGGCTGCTTCCAAAGGTAAAGGATGTTGTTCATTTCTTTCTAAACACTTTTCCAATCCCAATTGCTAGATAGTGTGAAAGGTCATTTTGTCACAGATTCTTCTCTACTGCTTCTACATCCAGGGAAGTAAAGACTGATTTTTCTAACTTCGTGATTTCAGGTAAAACTATAATATTTGCAGGTTCTTTTTCTCATAGCTCATTTTGGAGATCAGCTATTTTAAAAATCAACATGACACGAAAAAATGTCAACTTACTTTCCAGTTATTAAAGCACAAGCTATGCTTTTGGATGTTTTGCCAAACTTCAACTGGAAATTGGCTCACTTAAAAAATGCAATTTTCCTGGATGCCAGGTAACTATTATTTTTTAGTGTGGAATACTCTCATTGGGGGACATTTTGAATTAAAAGAGAGTGTTGTTTAAACAAAGTAATCACTAAGCATAACCAGTAATTAGTTATCAGGATTTTATTTAAGTTTCTTTTACAACACTGACTTCCTATGCAATTTAATCTGTATTTTCCATGATGTTAACTGTCTCATAATAATTTCAATGAAAGCCTGCTGGGACCTAGTTATGGTGCTATTATAATGAGAGATGAGAATGAGAATATACATAAGAATACAAGTCCAAAAGGGATCCATTATGGTGCCAATTTGATGTTACAATGAATATGATGGCAGAACAGTTACAGTGTAATCTTTGGAAAACTCACATTGAGAGATGTGATTATAAAGAGGTGCCAGTACATATTGTAGTACATATGTGTGTGTTATATCAAGTAATGAAAAAAGTAAACGAATGGGTTTCATATCAGTCCATGAACCACTGAAATGCTAAGGCCATGCTCACCCTAAATGTTAATAAGCATCAGTGAAGAGTAAGCTGTTCAACAGAGAGTAGTATGTGAGCATATCAATAATGCTATCAAACTCAGTATTAACATAGTGGCTGACCAATTCTTCATGGTGGCATATCTCTCTGTTTGACATGGAAAGCATGTGAAAAGCAATATTCTTTTCCTCACTGTTTAAGATCAAGAAATCATTTCAGGCCAGCTATTGGGATGCAGCAGTAATACAATGCTCTGTGATGCTGTAGCCCCACACCAGGCACATGCATGTGTGCCAGTGATCTTGATTGGCTGATGTTAGGGTGGACCATGGTGTGAGGACCCTGTAAAGGATACCTGCTTTTTCTCTTTCTATATTTCTTGTGGAAGAAATAAGTAAATAATCTTTTTTTAAAAATAAATAATTTCAGCATAGAGGTTATGAATTAATGCATCTAACTTACTATTTCCTATACCATTCTCAACCTGCTAGCTCCTTATTTTAGCGGGTATGGATGATTCACACGATAGTTAAAGAAAACAATTTTTATTTAAATATTTTGAAAACATTGGATTGTTGGAAAAGTCATGATGCATTTTTGCATAGAAAAACATAGAAAAATGCATCCTTATTTTTCTGAAGATCCAATAGTTTGGAATGGAAGGAGATACTAAGACTGAGGTTCATAACCTGGAGTTAAAATCTTGTGTTTCAAAAGACTCATGAACTTCCTGAACTTCCGTACACAATTTTATATGAAAATGCATAAAGACTATTGGGAGTGATGGTGGTAGGGGTCTCTATAATTTTCATAGGCTTCCCAAAGTTCTCAGATACAGAGAGGTTTAAAATGATGGTTTATGAGATCTTGTCTCAGAAGGCAAGCAATAAAACTTCTGGAGAAATATAACACTAAATACCTCCATTAATTATGTGCAGATATATTAAAGGAGAAGGAATTACAATGACTAAAGTGAATTCTAAGCTAGAAGCACATTGAAATAACAACATGCAGTGATTGTTTTTACTGAACATTGTATCAGATTTTATATAAACATATGAAGTATAAATTACCTTAAAAATTCTCTCTGATTTACTATAGAGATTCACGATATAAGCCAGATCTTTAATCAAAGGGACCGGGTAGAACACCAGGGAAGCAGGACCTGGTTAACAATAAGTCTATCTGACGATAGACAATAAATAGAAAAAGTTTAAATACATGAAAAGCCAAAGTAATACAAGTCCACGTAAACAGTCAGCAGTCAAGAGATCCATAGGTGATGAAGTAGAAGACTTATCAAATGGTCACACAAAAAGCAAGCAAGAGGCCTATGTGAACTTAAGGAGAGAGAACATGTCAGGCCAGCACTATATTAACTTTGCACTGACTGAAAGGTAGAGCTTCTATGATCTGACACTAGCTAGGCACTCTACATTATCTCTACTGTCTCCACCAATCTTCCCAGGTAGGTTTTATATCCATCTTACAGACAAGGAAATGGAAGCTGTATTACTCTTCCTAGGCTGCCGTAGAAACCTCATAGACTAGGTGACTTAAAAATTAGCAATTTATTTCTTACAGTTTTGGAAGACATGAGGACTGAGATCAAGGTATCAGCCTGATACAGTTTCTTAGAAAGGCTCTCTTCACGGTTTGCCATGGTTGCTTTCTTACTATGTTCTCATAAGGGTTTTCTTCAGTGTGCAAACATGGAGAGAAAGAATTCTCTCATCTTCTTCTTATAAGGCCACTAATCCCATCATTAGGGCCCTACCCTTATGACCTCATCCAACACTAATTACTTCCCAAAGGCTGCTCCACTTTCAAATACTATCACATTGGGGGTTAAGGTTTCAACATATAAATTTCAGGGAGGACACAAACATTCAGTCTATAACAAAAACCCAAGTTTATAACTGGTAATGGAATTTTCTATCCTGTGCTTTCTTTCTGTTTTTACTGCTTATTTTTATCGCTAAATGGTCCTATTTTGGAGAGGTTTTTGCTATAGAGCGCGTGCACTCGCCAGACAGACAGAGAGAGACATAGAGACAGAAAGCGAGAAATCACCCCCCAGGGGGGATGGTCACGCCGCAATCCCTTCTCCTCCATTCTCCTCTCGGGATCTTGGGCATGCACTCACACGAGTCCGGCGTGAGTTTTAAGCCACCGGGTCCAGGACGCGAACCGCAGTCGACTACGTGGGAGTCCAGCGACATAGCCATTACGCTAACTGCTGGTTCCCAGTGGTCCTATTTTCTAAAAAAAGTAATCTTCTTTGTAAAAAAGAAGTTTTGTATATACATTTTTTTTCCACGTGAGACAGAAAGAGATACAAAGAGACAAAAAGAGACAGCATCCCCAGCAAGGTTTCAATACCATGACTCACCCTACCATCTTCAGCCATCCCTAGATCATAGGCACATCCATGCCTGGTATACTCAGGGAAGTCTCCAGAATTGAACAGGGAACTTGCTCATGTGAGACTACCTTGCCAAGTGTCACATTTTACCACTGTGCCACTGTCTGTCTTTAATGTCCTCCTCTTTAATGTTCATCCTCATGTTGCTTGACCTTTCTATTTTACTTGACAGTGTTGACTTTTCTGTAATTCAATAAGTATCTTCAGTGGACTGAATGTTAAGTTCCACCTCAAAATCCATATGTTGAAATCCTACCCCCAAAAAGGATGGTATTAGGAGGTGGATACTTTGGGAGGTAATGAAGACGTAAGGATAAAATCCTCATGAATGGGAATAGTGCATCTTATAAAAGAGATTGCAAAGGCCCAGAAGCTGGGCTAAGAATATTGCAACACAAAAATACATTATAGAAAAGGCCTATCTCTGTCTCCCTTTTAATTTTATTTCCCTCTCTTCACTTCTTTTTCTAGTAAATGGAGGGAGAGGAGAGACTCAAGAGAGTCTTTTTCTGCCACATGATGACAAAAGGAGACTTTAACAGTCTGCAACCTGGAAAAGAGCCTTCACTGGAACCCAACCACGCTTCCTGATGTTGAACTTGCAGCCTTGTGACCTGTGAGTAGTAAATTTGTGTTGTTGACAAGCCATCCTGTCTATGGTACAATAGCAGCCTGAACTGAGTATCTTTTGAACATGTGCCAATGTTAGGCCCTATTTTTTAGTTACCAGAGTGAATATGATACAATCTTTATCCATATAAAAGTTGTTTTCCTAAAGAGTTGAGGAAATAATAAGAAAATAGAAAAAAATGCAAAAAATTGGGCATAAAGTATAATGCGAGCATTTCTTCTAATCAAGAAAATAATTTTATTGTACAATAAATGAAATGTAGCAATGGGCTCATGTTCATGAGATTTCCAGTTTCACCACATTTGCCATTACCCTGAAGCAGCTGGACTGATAGAGCAATGGAATGACCCTTTAAACATTCAATTATGATGATATCTGGGCAGTTATATCCTGCGGAATGAGGGTAACATTCCTGAGGATGTAAATTATTCTGTTTATACATATATATATATATATATATATATATATATATATATATATGGTCTTTTTTCTCCCATAGCCAAAATTCACAGGTCCAGGAAATAAATTGCCCTTAGCAATTTACTAGCAAAGGTATTGCTTACTTTCCTATCATTTGGGGGCCTCATAGTCTTGAGGTCTTAGTTCCTTGGAGAAAAACGTTTTCACCAGGAGATACAGAAATGTTTTAGTTAAACTGGAAGTTGCTTTCTGCTCCCTTGAGCTGTTCATCCCAGTGAATCTACAATAAAAAAGGGGGATCACTGTACCATCTGGGTGATGGGTCCTGACTATCAAAGGGAAATTTTAGGTTGCTCTTTCACAGACTAGGAGAGTAAATAGGGGCTGGCCAGTGGTGGCCCTGCCTCAGAGTCCCTTGCTGGCCATGGGGCTGGACATGGAACTCGAGGAGTCTATCATGCAGAATGGCCTCTGATACATACCTATTTTAAAAGTTAACCAAAACTAAAACAACTCAAGATAAGCAAAACTGTTAATGACCCAGACCTTTCAGTAATGAAGGCTTGGCTCACATACTCTACCATCCAAAGATTAGTCATCGTGGTTGTTGAGGACAAAGGGTAATATAATAAATATAAGAGGTTAAACATACTTACTTCTTTCTATGAACACATAACCAGTTGCAGAAAGGAAGACTATTATACTTTTTACTATTTCTTCCTGATTTTGATATGTGTGTATGTGTGTGTGTGTGTGTGTGTGTGTGTGTGTGTTTTAGTTTAATTTTTGAAGGGTGTGTATGCTTTCTGGAAAAAGACAGAGAGAAGGAAAGTGAGAGAGCACCTTCCCATGGAGAATGATCATGCTTCAATCTCCTTTTGGGATTTTGGGTTTGTATAAAGATGTGCCTGGAGTGTTTTTCAAGCCTATGTTTCTGGGATTCAAACCACACAGTAAGCCATTGTTCCAGTCATCTTAACCACTACACTACTGGCTGGCCCTGCGTATATATTAATCAATTATTTTACTACTCTCTTATTTCTCTATCATGAAACAGAAGATACATTAAAAGTAGTTAGCCTTAGGTCTCATTTTTTAAGTTATAGAACAACAAAGTCACAGATGATTTTATAATCTGAATTGTGTCCCCCTGCCCTGAAAATTCATATGTAGCAGTTCAAATCCCTGGTACCTTAGAATATGACTATATTTGGAGATAGGGTCTTGAAAGAGACAATTAAGGTAAAATGAAGCCCTTAGCGTTGGCCCTAATTAAATATAAATTATAGGAAATTTGGGGGACCAGAAGTTAGCGTAATGGCTATGTCGCTGAACTCCCATGTAGTTGACTGCGATTCGAGTTCCAGGCCCGGTGGCTTAAACACACGCCTTAAACATATGCACATGTGTGTGTATGTGCCCAAGATCCCAAGATCCCGAGGGGAAAATGGAGGAGAAGGGATTGCAGTGTGGCCATCCTCCTTGGGGGTTGATTTCTCGCTTTCTGTCTCTCTGTCTCTGTCGTTCTGGCGAGCGCACATGCCCTATGGCGAAAACCTCTCCAAAAAAAAAAAAAAAAAAGGAAATTTGAGAATAAAAAGGGACAACAGAACTACATGTGCATGAAGGAAAAGCCATATGAGGACATAGTGAAAAGCTGAATATCTGCAAGCTAAGGAGAAAGGTCTCACAAAAAAAAAAAAAAAAAAATCTATTGACACCTTGATCATTAACTTCTAGCCTCCAGAACTGAAAAAAATTAATTTCTATTGTTCAAACCATGCAGTTTGGCACATTATTACAACAAAATTATCAAACTAATATGAGAAGTATGATACAGTTAGGAAAGTAACAGACATAATCCAAAAGTAGATAAGTGTCCTCTTTTGGCTAATGTTTTTAAGGATATAAAGAATAGGGATAGTTGAATCATGTTGCTATTGTCCTCATATGGAAGACAAATATATATAAAAGAAATTAAGGGCAGCAGGTTGTGTCATGCTAAGACACTGAACACCATATGGCTGACAATGTGGTTCGAGTCTTGGACTCAACGACTTGAAACACATGCTGGGTGCATGTGCCTGCATGCCCAAAATCCAGAGAAGAGAATAGAGGAGAAGGGATTGTAGTGTAGCCATCTCTGCTGGGGAGTGATTTCTCACTTTCCCTCTCTCTCTCTCTTTCTGTCTCTCTCTGGTAAGTACATGCACCCTAATGTACAAATCTTAAAACAAAACAAAACAAAAACAAAGAAAAAAAAAGAAATATATATGGATACTATAATAGATGAACAAGGATCAGACTTAAGTGGTTTTGTGCTCTGTCAAGAAGTTACACTTTTCAGGATCCCTTTTATGTTTGATTCTAAGTTAGGATTAACCTCTAGGAAAATGTTTGTGAGATTTGGAAGGTGGAAATAAAACAGAAACTTGTAACTGTTCGAGTCCAGGAACTCTTGCATTTCACATACATACCTTGCTGCTAATCTGCTGACTTCTTAGCTTAGGGCAGAAACCAGGCATGCAGATATTCCACTTTCTCCTAGATCTCCTTCAGCCTGAGTCCTGGGCTAGGCACACGTACAGCTCTAGGGCAAAGGTTTCCACTTCCTTTTGCAGGTCACCTGCTTAGACGGAATCAAAGGCAGTGATAGCGAACACAGGTTCCACTTGGTCATCTTGGGTTTCTGTTAGTCCTTGTGGGTTATAGTTTTCCCTGACTCTTCTGTTTCAAGTCATAGTTTTTGTTTTGCTTTGTTCTCCTCAAGTATTGTCCTTGCTAGTGCTAGCGACCTTTATCTTATGACCAGATGGAGAGACAACAGCCTTTCATAGTATCCTTCATCAACTAATACAAGTGCATAAGATCTAACACCTATAATAAATCCTTCATTTCATATTCACTCAAAGAGGTTCTGATACCCTGATCAAATCCTAACTGATACAGTCTACTTAGCTTCTTAGCCTCTTAACAACCACTTTCTGCTAGGTTTTTCCACATTTATGTCTGTGCCACTTACAATTGGGTGAATACCTCAAGAGGAAAACCTTCTTGAACTGTCAGGTTTACTTCTCTTTTTCTGTGGGATCTTTGCCAGTCATTTATTGGCTGCTTTGATAGCTGTGAACTCCAGTTTTTTCCTCTCAAAATTATGAGACTGCCAAACGCTCTACCTAGCCCTTCTGACTCTTGCCATTTCTATAAAGTTGTTCAGCTTATCTGCCCCTCAGTTCATGCTACAATATGAATCTGCAAATTCTTTGAAGAAAACAAGACATAGTGTTTGGAACATGTAGGGTATATTTTCTCTTTCTCTTAAATTTTGATTCAAATCCTGTTTTCCTGAGTAACTGTCTGATATCTTTAAATAGGTGGTTTTGTGTGTGTTTTCCCCCCTATTTTTCAGCATTTCTAATTGTTCTCTTTATTATTTTCTTTTAATAATTTGAAGAAACAGAATTTCTCCTGTTAAACTTCCCTTAACAATCACTTTACAAAACTTGAGGCAGGCATTGATGCCAATACTGATTAATGGATTCATAATATCTTTTGCACCACTCTTTTGGCATTTATCTCATTCTACCATGATTATATCTTAACATTTCTATATCCTCTACTGGAATGGGAGCTGCTTGAAGACATCAACTGTATTTGATTCACTTTGCAACCTTGATTCCATATATTGTATCTGGCACATTGAAAGGCTCAATGTTTGGTAAGAGATTGGTAAATCATGTCTAAATACTCAATAAACACTTCCTAACTTACTTTAGAGGTTCAAAATTTTCTGTGCTTTTTGATATTTACAGTTATACTTGTTGACCCCATAGTAGCTACAAAGTTTTTCTATGAATCAACACAACATTTTTCTACCAGGATAAATAATAGAATTTTAAAAAGAAAATATGAATCTTTATGCTGAATTATTATTTTAATGTTAACATAGACAGGACAGCAATCAACTCTGAAGATTGAAAATGAAATAATTGTAGGCATCATCTAAGTACCTCTATGAAGTCCTATGCTTTATCTTTTGACTATCTTTTGACTATCTTCCTACCCAGAGTGCCAGATGGGGCAATCTATTCATGTTAACTGTGAGGGTGAACAATTCAGTTAATCATGTGGAATCTTTGTCTAACCAACACAAAGCATCTGGATATTTAGAAACATCTAGATGATTGACTACATGTTTCACTTTGCATCCAGATGTTTTGGTGTCATGTAGACAGTCTATTGTTCTCAAAAATGGAATCTTGGTATAAACATTAACACAAGGTCTTTTCTCAAAGAGTTATGATTTATATTACTCTCGTTTTCTTATGACTAAATTTCAATTTATGCATGTTTCTAGTATTGGCCAAACATTAGTAAACTAAAACCATACTATGCACAAAAAGTAACAACATTCTGAATATATAATCAGGAAAAAATGTGTTTCCTGAGAAACTTTGCATAAAGTAGACTATATATCTGCTAGTTTATGTCCTTGCCAAATGTACATTGCCAAATATCAAGCTTACCCAAAGTATAGACAATAACACAGTACAATACAACATTTACTACAAAGAAATAATCCAATGAGAACAATATAGCTCAAACTTCAAACATAAATGATTTGTAGAACTCTTCATGGCAAAATGAGTTAACACTTTCTGGGAAAATGACACTCCTATTTTTCAGTTTATCCAGTGAAAAGAATAAAATATCAGTGAAGGAAAACCTTTGGGATATTCACGAGGCCAGAGATTTGCACAAACTATCATGCTATTTGTACTTAATACATGTAAATTTATAAGAGCAACAACCTTTCCAATTTATTTTTTAGTTCTTGGAACCAATCACATAACCTGTAATAAATCTAATTTCTGACTTTGTAACCTTTCCTGGGATTGACTTACTGTTAAAGTACTTACAGTAAGGCTGACCAAATCTGTCACACAGGCAGTAGTAATAGCTGTATATAATGAAGTCCACTCATTCAAGTGTCTAGGTATATAAATTCATCCTTAATCATATGAATAATGATCTCATAATTTACACTGTGTGTGCAGTATACCATTTTAGATTAATTTCATAATTTAACATTGTTTAAAGGTCCTTTGTTCCCTGTGATTATGTATCTACCTAGTAAAAATCTATAACATATGACTTTGTTCTACAAACCATTAATTTATAATCATTTTACATATGTCAGTTCTGATAATTATAGTGCTGTACAATCTGTATCAGTTGACAGTATTTTGGCAGAAGCAGCCACTTTTTATTATTATTATTTACATGGTAATTTCAGTTCTGTTTGTATTTTCAATGCATTCCCAATTATCCTCTTGGGTTATTTTCATACTGCTGAATGAAAGTGGCTACTTTGACTTAATCTCTTTCAATATTAGTGAATCTAATGTCCTTTAAGAACTTAATTTTTTAAAGTTAAAGTATTTTTTTTTTCCTCACTGAGTTGGAGTTACTGAAGTTTTATTGAAACTAAAGTCATGCAAACCATTTAATATTTCATTATGTTATTTTATCAACTTTTCTCATCCACACTAGATTTACATTTTGCCAAGATCTCCCCATCACTGGAAAATTTCAATGAAGTTGGATTTTGTTATACAAATGAGGATGAAGAAAATAAAACACAATAAGCTGTTTGCCTTATTATTTTCCTACAAATTCGCATCCTGCTATTGAAATAATTCATGCATTTTAATGTTCATCATTACCTAAAGCATATTTTTATGTGTCAGCTTATTACTGATTATTATTTATATAACACAGTTTACTGGATTCAGGCAGAAGTAGAGGGCACTATAGATTGAATACATGATTACATTTTGGTTATAATAGATGATGAATTATATTACATCTGCAGTTGTGATACACAATAGTGGCAATTAGATGCGAGTTAGTTCTCCAGGGGTGAAAGCTTCCTGTAAGGCCTCCAAACTTAGATTACAAATTAGAAGTACAAGTAGGTTGGATGTGATTACCTTCTTCACAGGGAAATATGGGGTCCTGACAGTTCCAAATTCACAAGAACGAACAGTACTTTAAAAAATTTGTTCTCAGAACAATCAAATCAAGAGAAAATCCACAGCAGTGAACCCAGCTATTTGGTTTCCAGGAAAGAAAATAACAAGTGCTTTCAATATTATTATTTTTTTCGTTTAGTGCTGTTGGGACTGTGGAAGTACTTCCTGGGTTATGTAATCTAGAGTATTCTAGTGTCAGGAACTACATCATACACACACACACACACACACACACACACACACACACACATATACACGCATCCATCTGATCATTACTTACAGTGTGCTGAAGACTGGGCATGTCAAATAATAGCTGTCTCTGTCCAATTCCTATTTTTTTATTGCTAGATCTAAAGCTGATATATTGTGCTGCCACAGTAGAATGTTTATCATGATCCAGCCCACGGACATCTTAGTTACACTAGTGGTAAGCAAAGTACTTCATGATCTTTATGCTTAAATGATGCTCGATAGCTCAGGTTTCACTTTCATCCCAGGAAGCAACTTCTTCCTACTCTTTCCATGACCTTGGATGATAAAAGGACATAAAGGGGAGTCTAACAACCTTCCACATCTAAAAGGAAATGACATCTTTAAAAAATGATCTCATCTCTTTCTGCAGAAAATAGAGTCATTATCCTCCCTTCTCCTCCCTTTAGCTGCAGCCATTTTCTGCCCTCCAATATGTGAGGCCACCCATGACATGTAAAATTTAGTGCAGGTAAATTCGGCTCACTTGAGGAATGATCACAGAAAAGAAAAGAAAAGAGGAGAAAAGAAAAGAAAAGAAGTTGAACAAACCCACTGATTGCTAGTGGATCAAAGCTAAAACAGTCAGGAGAAAGGACAGCAACCAGAGTACATTTCCCCATAAGTGACAGTGAGGAGTGAGACTGCCAGTAGGTAGAGGGCAGAAGATGAAGTGAGGCAATTTGAACTTCTAAGTAACAATCCACCTGGGAAATGTGGCTATTAAACCTCACTGTTGGATAAACAAAGGAGATGGAAACTTACTTCTAAATTAATCTAAATTAATTTAATTCAAGAGCAAGCATGGTCATGAGGATAGAGTACTTGTCTAGTAGTCAGGTGCTTTAGACTTGCAACTCTGGTACCACCAACTCTAGTAAATTGCTTTGCCACTTAGTCCTTCACAGTGATAATGACAACTGTCTCGTATTTTGTTCCCAAGGATGTTTTCAAAATATGAGATAATTCCCATAAAATATTTGAAGCTCTACAGAGAACACTCTAAATTTAAATAATTGATCCATTTTTAATTAAGCATCCATTTTGCAAATGTTTTTGAGCTGTTACTTCATAAGCTGTACTGCATTAGGTGTTATAGGGAGATAGGAAAGCATAAGCCTAGATTTGCATATTTATGGACCTAACAACTGGGTAGCAAGACAACTCATACAAATAATTTGCTGTTATTTAGGCAATATGAGGCACCCGAAACAGGAGAACAAAAATCAAATTCTGGAAGGAGGGAATCTTTGAAAAGTAGTAATCACTTCTTGCCAAGAGGGAACAGAGAAAATTTTGCAGAGCAAAGGAATTTTATATGAACCTTGAAGGTTGTCTAGGTTATCAAAAACCAAAGATGTGAAAAGGGCTTTTCAAGAAGAGAACTTTTGCAGAAACTTAGCATCTGACTTCAGGAATGTCAAGTAATTTATGTTTGGCTATAGCGTAGTGTATATGCAGGGAAGTAATTGGGGATATAGTTAGAAAATGTAAGTTAGGATAAGACTACAAGAACTCCCGCACCAGGCTAAAGAATTTGGACTTCAATCATTTGATAAGGAGAAGACACATAAGACATCTCCTGTTATTGAGCAAAATGACTGGAGCATTATTTTGTAACTCTGAAGAGATTGCAGAGGGAACACATTGAAAGTCATGTGTCTAAGCTGTTAGAATAAATTCAAATGTGAGGTGTTAGAAAGTTGAACAAGACAATGACAGAATGAAAATAACAAAACATAAAAGAGAGAGGAGAGAAAGACTGATTAATTTATGAGACAGAATTAATAATGAAGAATTTTGACAAGTTCTATAGTTTAAGGGAAGATGGAGATTTTTTATTTTATTTAAATTTTAAAAAATATTTTCAATCACTATACATCACTTAGCTTGTAAAGTGAATTTTCCAACATGAACACATTTCATACCAATCCAGTTGGAGATACTATACATGTTATCATCAATAAATAATAATCCATTTCTGTGTCCCATAAATGTCTTGCCTCTCTATTTTTCTCCTAAATGCCTTTCCTCACACTCTCCCCCTTCTCCCACCCTGTTCCCACACTGTATCTGGTATCTATAATCATTTTCCATATTTCTATATGTGCTAATATTTTAATTTCAGCAATAGACTGTGGACAGTTGCTATATATTAAGTGGAAACATACCCAAAATCTCTCTTTCATAGCTTGCCTTGCTTCACTCAGCAGTAAATCTTCCATATTCATCCACTTTCTATCAAAAGCCAGGGTCTTGTTGTTTTTTATGGCTGAGTAGTATTCCATAGAGTATGTACCACACTTTTATAAAACCATCCTTCTGTTTGTGGACATTTGGGTTGGTCCCATGTCTTAGCAATTGTGAATAATACTGCAATAAACATAAATGTTTAAAGTACTTTTTCAACTAAGTATTCTCCTGTCCTTTGGGTAGATACCCAGGAGTGAGATTGCTGGATCATTTGGTAGTTCTATTTGTAGATCTTTGAGGAATCTCCATATTGTTCTCCACAGTGGGAGAACTAATTTACATTCCCACCAGCAGTGTAGGAGAGTTCTCCTATCACCACACCTCTGCCAGCACTTACCATTTTGTTTTTAAATCTTAGTCATTCTGATCAGAGTTAGGAGGTATCTCATTGTGATATTGATCTGCAACTCCATTATGATGAGGGATGTTGAGCATTTTTTCATATGCTTTTTGACTGTTCAAATGTCTTCCTTAGAGAGTTGTTTAATCAGCTCATTTCTCTATCTTTTAATTGGACTGATCTTCCCCCCCCCCCTTCAGGTAAATTGCTGGAATTCCCTGTGTATACTGGTTATCAGTTCCTTATCTGGGACATAGTTTACAAATATACAAAAAACCCATTCTAAAGGTTGTCAATTCACACTAATTATTGTGCCATTGGCTGTGCAGAAACTTCTTAATCTGATGTAATCCATTTGTCTATTTTGGGGATTATTGCCTATGCTTTACTCTGGATGGAAAATCTCATTTTGTATGCTATAATGATGTACAGTGAATGAATGTAAATAAATTTAAATTAAAAAAAGAAGTGGAATAAAAAGAGAAATCTTTCCCTACCCCAATGTTTCTCAGAGTTTCTCCGATGTTTTCCATCAGTAGTTTTATAATTTGAAGCCTTAGATTTAGATCTTTGATCACTTTGAGCTGATTTTTGTTAATAGTGAAAGATAGGGATCCTGTTTCATCTTTCTACAGATGGATACTGAGTTTTTCCAGTACCATTTGCTAAATAGGTTTTCCGTTTTTCACTGCATTGACTGTTATCCTTTGAAAAAATCAGTTGGATTTATGTTTTGAGGTTTATTTTTCTGGGGTCTCTATTTTATTCCATTGGTCCACATGTCTGTTTTAGTGCCAGTACCATAAATGAATATTTTCACCTAGTTAAATATTTGTACCTGAAACTCAACATATCTGAAAGCTGACTTATTATCTTCAGATTTTTTTCCCATTTACTTCTTTATATGTTCCTAGTCCTCTAGAGTCATAAATCTGGTAGTTATCTTTAAAATCCCCACTTTTTTGTGGCAATGGATATGTTTATTACCTTGATTATGGTGATGGTCACATGAGTTTATACCTATGTCCAAAATTATCAAATTATACGTAGTTTATTTGTATGCTAATCATGCCTAAGTAAGACTAGGAGAAAAAGATAGGAAGAAAGTAAAACAAATGAATGAATGAATGAATAAATTAAGTGACTTGACCAACATCTTACAGTAATAAATCAACAAGATTCGAGGTCAGGTTAGATGTTATTTCAGTCTTGGGTCAGGAAGTGGCATGGTGGTTAAGGTGCTGAACTCCCACATGGTGGACTGCAGTTCAAATCCTGTACCCAGTGGCTTGAAAATTACACTAGGTGTGTGTACATGTGTGTCCAAAATCCCAGGAGGAGAATAGAGAAGGGATTGAGGGATCGTGGCATGACCATCCCCCCTGAGGGGGGAGTTCTCACTTTTCCTCTCAATGTCTCTCACTGGTGACTGTGCACACCCTATGGCAAAAACATGACAAAAAAAAAAAAAAAAAAGAAGTTATTTCATTCTTGGTCACAAGATTGTTTTCTCACAGAATTTACCTTCCCATAAGCTGGGTATAAATAGTCTGATGAGACCATTGTGGCTTTTGTCCCCAGTGTACCTGCTTTATACAGTAATTCATGGTAAATATATCACTTCCTTGCCTCTCTAAGAAAATACCTGAGAACCCAATATAACCTAGAAATATGAACTTAACTATGCTTGCAGGTCATAGAGACAGATAATAGTGAATTGAACCTGGCAAATAAGTGATTCTCCAGAAAGTCACTTTTAACTTTGGAAGTAAATTTAGATTTATGCTTAGGTAGACGCTCATTTTCATTTTATAATTTACCCTATTTGAATTTATTCTGTATCTACATGGCTCCAGGAACAGGAGGGTATTGAGATTTCCAAGTACAATAGTTTATAAAATGAGCAACGCTGTCTCTAATGAGCAACGCTGTCTCTAACATGTTAGCATGGGAGAAAAAGCAAATATTTCTGGGCTTTCAGTTGATCTTACACTGAGAAGATTGGTCATGCTAATTGATTTGACAAAAGGTTATGATCAAAAATTCTACTGAATACTTTATCAACATATGAATAGCCACAACTTTAACTTATAGTATTGTGTTTATTTTCACATACTCGACATGGCCTCAATTTCAAATCAGATTGTAATGTAATTAATATGAATAAAACCAATATGAGTGTATGTGTGTGTGTATAATCATAGATAGAAACAGTTCTATTTCAGTCTTGTTCTTTTTCTGAAAAGAAATCACAATACATTTTTCTTATCTTGGGCTTCAGGAACATCATCTCTGACTCGATTAACTGGTCAGTTCAGACAAACACTCAGTCATTACAGCCAAACTATTGGTTTAATGATGTTTTCTTTCCCCAGTTAACAGACTCATCATTTGACTCAAGTCACTAAATCAATTGATATTTCACCATTGAGTGAATAAATCTGTGATGATTATCTAGGCAGAGCGGGCAAACTACTCCGATATCTATGTAAGAAGATATTATAACTGCAGCAGCCAGATAAATGCTATAACTAGTCTCTTAAATGTGTCATTGTAGAAAAATCTTTGTTTCAGTTCATTCTATTTGAGTTCACTACCACCTTTAACTTTCATAAGTTTACATTTTTTCAACCAGACATTTGGCAACCAGGAGAGATGAAATATTTTATGAGCATTTACATAGTCATAAATTACGGACATTAAGCACACGTAATGATGCCAAATTACAGAAAGTCAAAGAACACCACAATTTGCATATTTATCTGAAGTTTCTGCATCAACAATAAAAAGTAAAGTTATTAGATAACTTATTTGCACACATGAAAGATTTATCTTAAAGTTAGGAATGAACCAGTGCATTTATTGATTCTGGTGACTGTTCCATTCATTAAATGCCTCCTAAATGGTCTGTGTTTCTGGTTGCAAAGTCATTATGTGCCATTAAGCATTATGGAAAATGCCAGTATGCTATGATTCAACAACATTAAAAGTGCTAAAAACAAGGACAAGTAGAAAAATGAATTAAACTAAAAAGAAAAAAAATGCTCTTTATTAAATTTTGAGATTCTAATTTTAATTAATTTAAATCAAATAACGTGAATACAACTTAGGCTTGTATGTTTCATAGTGTGATTACAATCTATGAAAAAATGTAGTGATTGTTTCTGGATTTAGCCAATATTAATGACTTCTTGAATATGGAGATATTGAAATAATAGTATTCTCCATTCACAAAGCAAACTACATATAATGTGGCTTATTTAACCACCAAATCTTTCTTTACTGACTTTGTTTTTGTCATGTTTTATCCAACTCAAATTATCTCTGAACCAGAACTGGACTTCTGAATATTACAGGGTGGTTTTCAAAGTTGTCTTTATTGTTTTATATTTTTATTCTTTCCATCCTTTTGACATTTTTACCCATAAAGAACCACACTGTACAATACAGTAGCCAGTAGTCATATATGGCTATTTAAGTTAAAATTAATTAAATTTGAGGCTAGCAGGTAGCATTGAGGTTAGGGTGCTAGATTCCCATGTGGCAAACTGTGGTTCAAGTCCTGGACCCAGCATCTTAAAAATGATGCTGGGCACATGTGTGTGTGTGCCAAAAATCTCAAGAGAAGGCTGGAGGAGAAGGGACTGTGTGTGGCATGGCTTCCCCCTGGGGTGAATGATTTCTCATTCTCTCTCTCTGTCTCTCTAGACAGTGCATTTGGCCTATAGCAAAAATCTCTCAATAAATAAATAAATAATTTAAAAACTAATTAAATAAATTTAAATAAAATTAAAAATTTGATTTCTCAGTTACACCAGCTACATTACTATCATTACAGAATGTCTACTGGACAAGGCTGCCCTAGAATCTCCTCTTGTATGTGCCATTACTCAAGATCAATATATTCTCTAGTAAGGTGGAAACAGAGTGTGTTATAATCTTTTCTCACCCAGATGCATTTTAACAATAATACAAAAACTAATGGGATGGTAGTGGTCTTAGAAACCAAAGAAATTTCAATTGCAAATAGAGGAACTTTAGATCCCAAGAAAGTAGGTAAGGGAATTATTTTAGGAAAGATATTTGTTCTAGCACCATTCAAATTATATCATACACAAAGCTAGCCTTGCAGCCACTGATATGTGAAACTATTTGTTTAGTCTTTCACCTTTTGTTCATTCCATTCATTCCATTTACTATGTGACTGTTCCACTGTGTGTGCTGGGAAATACAGTGATGATCAAAACAGTTGTTTTTTATCCTCAATGAATTATAATCTAGTAAAGGACAGCCACAATACAACAGGCAATTATGCTATATGGTAAGTACTATGATAGAGGCAGTAAAAGGGAGCACATAAAAAAATGTAGCCAGTGTGGACCTGGAGCAACAGGAGAGCTGGAGGCAACCAAAGAAGGGATTTTTTCTTGTTGCTGTTTTTAATGTTCTCATTCTTGTTATTATTTGAAAGTGAAGCCTAACCTGAGACTTGAGGGATGTGCAAGAGTTAGTCAGTAATAAGAGTGAGAGGAGAAATGGTGGTTCAGACAGTAAACACAAAAGCTTGAGGCAAGGCAATCTTTAATATATCAATTTTGGGCTATAATTGCTGGGAAAGTACTCTGATAATATTGGGGAAAGGACACAAGATCTTGCCTTATCCTATTCCATTCGGTTATAAGGTGGAATGCTCCTTTTCATTCATTTTGATATCTAGGAACACTATGTCTAGCAGTTCATAGGCATGTATTTAATATTATAATAAATAAACAAATTATGCCTATTATAGGTGCTATGCTATTCTAGAAATTGCTACTAATCGCTAACTGCTCAAAGTTGGGGCTTTTTAAATCTGAAGGCACCTTCTGATGACATATTGAGATGTTCCCCTTTCCCTTGTCTCGTGGCCTGATCAAATATAAAAAGGCTTCTCTAACACCTTTCCTGTCTGTATATCCCCTTTGGATATGTTTTTGTTTTATAAAATGAGCCAAACACATGGTTTCAACTTAAACCACTTGAGAGTCCTTTTTCATATCATAAAGTGCAGAATAAATTATTTTCCTTTTATCATGAATAAAAGGTATTCTGTGCAAATTATTTTGAAGTGCCTCAAGTACTCCTTTCCTCTTTCTATTTACATTTCTCTCATGCTTAGCACATCCATTCTACACCTTCCTTTTCTAAGTTTCCAATACTGGGGACCCATACCAAATCTGTCCTTCTAGACCTTGCCAAAAATTTGCAAACTTCCCTGATGACCTTTCCCTTCCTAGTCAAAATTTGCTATTTTTCTGTCTATTTTTTTTCTTCCACAGGCTTTTGCTAGGAAAATTATTTGATAATATAATTGTGAATAACATTAACAGAAATAGAAATAGTAAATTAACTTACTTGATTATGCATCTAGCAAAGTATGTGTCTAAAGGAGATATCTGTATTCTAGAATAGAGAAGAATCTCTAAAATGAAATTTTAGGCAAACTACCTTAATAACAGACTAGATCAATGTTTTACAAAACTTGGGGTCAGTGGAGATTAAAATGGGCACCCTGAGATGAAAGTGGGACACGAAATGTATTGGATTATTGGAAAAGTCATGACATATTTTTCTATGCAAAAATGCATAATAACTTTTCCAATGACCCAATATGTGACTTGATTAGAGAAACTTCTCTTTTTTTCTGTTTAGATCAGGAGCCTATGCAAATTTTATCAACTTAACAAATCACTGTACTATAATATTCTTAAATGTATAAACTTTTTATTTATACTATATTATTCTTTCTATATTGGTATATTCCCCCTAACATTGCAGATACTCAAAAAAAAATATTGAAAGATTTAATGAATCAGAAAGTGAATAAAGTGAATGCATAGAAATTTCAGTCCCTGTCTTGCTTATGCCAAAGCACTGTGTTCACATTAAAGTGCCTATGAACTTTAGGCAGCATGTATCTTCTTTTATTTCATTTTCTTGAGTTGCTTTCTTTTCTATTAACATTTCAGTGACCTTATCTAATTTCTCTTTCTTTAGCATGTCAGATCTTAGTAAATTTGAGGATTACCATTAATTTTATTGTTATATATGTTCATTTATCATCATTATTCTTTCTAACATTATTAAAAACAGTTATCGAATGTTCATTTTATATATCCTACCTCCTTTTATTTTTGTCAAAAATCTATGGGGTAAGTGATATCTCTGTTTTATAGAGGAAAAATATAAAAATGCCCCAAGATATACACAGCTAGTAAGAGACAGAACTGAGATTCAAATTTAGATTGATGTGATTCCAAATTGCATGCTCTAAGCCATTACAGTAAACTAAACAGCTTTCCTCTACACTACACTGCTTTTTAAATGTTTTCCCTCATGTCTTCCTTTAAATACATTGGCATAATCAATAACTATATTCAGAAAGCTCTTTGTGTGAGAAGAGATCTACACTTGCTGACCTCTTGGTCTCTGCATTGCTGCATCATGATGCCTAATATATAGGCAAAGAAAGAGCATCTCTGATTCTAATTGACATTTCTTTTTCTTTTTTCTTTAGTCTTTTTTTAGTTTTCTGCCATAGGGCATGTGCACTTGCTGAGGAAAGACAGACCGAGAGAGAGAGAGAGAGAGAGAGAGAGACAGAAGTGACAAATCACCTCCCAGGGAGTGTGGCCATGCTGCAGTCCCTTCTCTTTCATTCTCCTCTTGGAATTTTAGGCATGCACACACATGTGCCCAGTATGATTTTCAAGCTGCTGGATCCAGGACTTGAATTACAGTCAGTCATGTGGGAGTCCAGCACCTTAACACCATGCTATTTGCTGGTCCTGGCCACATTTCTTAACAGTATGTCTCATTGCAAACTTGGCTGAATATCACTTTAAATAAGACAAGTTGGGAATAAGGAAGTCTGACAGGTAAGTATATCATCGTATTTTGTGTACAGTCATAGATGCTAAAACTTGAGTGCTAATATACCTAAACAGTCCCTCCATAGTCCATCTTCTTTAAAATTCTTTAAAGATTAAATTCTTTAAAATCCAAGTTTTGTGTTTTTCAGGTAGATTATGAATTTTCATGGTATCAGATGATCCAAAATAACATAGAAGCTATTTATTTAGTAATATACACAATTGAGTACCACTGAGGATGCTATACAAAGGGCTAGGTCAGCATATTTTAAATGAAACATTCAGAATAGTTTCAGTCAGCTGAGATCTTGCAGAGAGTAGTCTGTAAGCTTAGAAACCAACCCTTTATTATATAAATAAAAGTGCTACACAAATGGAGATCTGGGTAATCACAGACAAAAGAATCACTAATTAGGGAAAGCATAGCAAAACAATGTGAAGACAAAAGTCTAAGAAGAGAAAGTGACCAGAAAGCTAAATATGAAGTTAAACATGAGATCTTGCCATTTTGTAAATCAACACTTGTTGAGTACTGGCAATTTCATAAGGTTCAACATAATAACAATTTCCTTGTGGATGGAGAAGAGGAAAATAAACACAGTGGAACTTGGTAAGTACTCAAAATGTGAAACTGAAAAGTATAGGAGGGAAAGAGAATCAAAGTTTATAATTTCTTTTCTGATCCTAGATTTATTCTGAACATTATACTTTTTTTCCTAAAAACAAGATCCTAGTGGTTTCTCAAAAACAATATCTTCTTTTGGTCTCAGTCAGAGCATTGGATATTGTGAACTGGAGTGAAAAATGAGTGAAGCAGGCTATTCCTGGATGAATCCAGTCACTGTGGAAGTTTTTTTTAAATTCATTTTAATTTTACTTGGTTATGTTATGGGTCTCAGTGTACTGTTTAATTTGTGATCAATAAAATTTTATATAAAAGGTCATATAGGAAATAATTTAGGATTTAGGGGCCATGTATGGTCTATGTTATGTGTGTGTGTGTGTGTGTGTGTGTGTGTGTATTTCAAACAACCCTTTAAAAATTTAAAAGCTGGACTAGCAGATTGTATAACAGTTACATCACTGGACTCCCACATAGTTGACTGTGGTTCAAATCCTGGACCAAACAAATTAAAACTCACACCGGGCACATGTGTGTGCATGTCCAAAATCCCGAGAGGAGAATGGAGAAGGAAGAAGGGATTTTGGCATGGTCATGCCCCTTGGGAAGTGATTTCTTGCTTTCTGTTTCTCTGTCTCTTTCTGGAGAGTGCATGCACCCTATAGCAAAAATCTCTATTAAAAAAATTAAGAGCTATTCTTAGCTTGAGGACTATACAAAAATAGGCCACAGGTTGAATCTCGTCAGTGAGTGTAGTTTGCTGACCTCTCTTTTAGATGAACATTTATGCATTTTATGTCTCCTGTTTTCATATTGACTATTTTGTCTTCCTACTTTCCATCTTATCTCCTTTTCTCTGCCCCCATTTTTCAAAATTCATGCTAGATTCTACCCCTATCTCTGCCAATGAAAACTGTAAGAATCTGGGTAAGTCACTTCTGTAGATAGGGCTTCCTCATCTGGAAAATAAACAGGTTGGATTCTGAAACTACAAAAATTTTTCTCAGCTCTGACATCCTTTGATTATATTTTTAACCAATGGATGAAAAAATAAACAGAAAAAGTTATAGAGACATATGCTAGGAAAGCCAAAGTTTTGAAAGGGGAAAATAGATTTTACTAAAAATTTAATCCCCAAATTGTATTTCTTTCCTCACACATGGGATTCAGAAATATTTACTCTGCTAAAGAAAAAGGAAGGCAATATGTTACTTTATTCTTTAAATAGAAAATTCCATATACCCTTATCTTAAGCTTGTTGCTTTCCTTCAAGATTTAGTGGAAGTTTTCCAGCTGAACTCCTTCCATTTGCTACTTACTGTGACATCCAAAAGGAAGGAGAAAATGAGGTCAGTGTCTCTCTTCTTCCAATGGGGAGCAAATCAAAATATACTCCTAATGATTTGGGAGAGAAACCAAAAGTTACAAATGCTTGCATTTTATATTATGTTACTCATACAGAATAAAAATTAGATCCCATATAGTCAGTTGTATCTTCAATTATTATTCTTCAACAAATGACTTTCTATTGGCTATTAGGCTACCTTTCTCAATCTTAGAATTCTAAAATATTTGATTTTTGACTGGCTATATCCTATACTGCTAAATCAATTATGAAGACATTTATGATATAAGATAGAACAAAGACATTTCCTTTTATTTTACTAACTCTTAGATCAATATACAATTTCCACATAGTGTGGTTAAATGACTTGTACTTCCAAAGGATTTGAAAGCTGAAAATTATTTGACTTTAATTACTTAATTTCAAGATGATACTAATGCCCAGATGTGAAATGACCTTCCCTGTTTATTAGTTATTTGGTGTTTGAGCCAGGACTAAAATTTTGTTCTCTCTTTTTTTTAAAGAGATTTTTCACTATAGGATCCGTGGTCTGTTCACTTGCTGGAGAGACAGAGACAGAGTGAGAGAACGTGAGGAATCACCCCCTCCAGGGGGGATGGCCCTGCTGCAATTCCTTCTCCTCCATTCTTGTCTTGGGATTTATCGACACACATGCAAATGCACCTAGCATAAGTCCCAAGCTGCCAGGTCCAGGACTTGAACTGTGGTCAGTCATGTGGGAGTCCAGTACCTGAACCACTACTCTGTGTGCTGCCCCAAAATTCAGTTCTTTAAACTTTCACTCTTTCTTCTCATAATACCATACATCATAGTCATGTAATGTAATTTAATAATTTGTCTACAGGACTCATTAGTCTCTAGTTGTGACTAACAAACAACATATCTATGTTTATCACTCGGGCATTAACAGAGATGAAAAAATATGCTTCAAAGACTCTGTAGTAATATGCAAAGGGAAAAATTTTCCTTGTTTAAGCAATCAGTTCTGGGGCTACAGAAAGATGGATATTTTCTCCTCTTAGCTGCTGTTACTAACTAGGAACAATTTACAGAATTTCTAGTTAAAGCCTCAGATACATAGACACTTTTTTCTAATAATTAACAACAACAAATAAAAGCATAGAGTGTCCTTGCCACTTCTCCTGTATCTTCCACCCAGCCCAGTGCAGAAAGAGAAATATTAGTAACCTATCCTTGAGGGAGAGAGCTATAACCTTCATGAACTGATTTTGCCCTTTTAAGCACTCTGCTATAGCATTTGAATTGAAGGAAGATGTAAACTGGCAGATAGCAAGGACCACATCTATTTAATTTGTATCGTATAGTACTTAGCATGGCGCCATGTACATACCGGCACTTGATAAATATCACTTGAGCAGAAATGCATTCCAAATGCATTTGTTGGCAATAGGCTTAGTTTTCATCCCTTTACTGATTGGGGATCTAAATGTCACATTCTTCCCACTTTATGCTTCTTAAACAAAGACTTCACTCTTCCCCTTGATACAAGGAAAGTTTTTTAATGAGAGTAGACAAGTCTTAGAAGTGAGAGAGCATCCCCTGCACAATATCTACCAAATGCTTGGGCTCTATAGCAAAAACAGAAAGATTGGAAGGTATAATAGCAGGGAGGGCAACTCTAGATAGTAGAGACAGTATGGGGAGATAATAGAGGGTATGTAATAGGGGATGGAAGGGAGAAGATCAGGCAAAAACAACACATTTAATAGACACAAAATTTTTTTAAAAAAGTTCTCTGTGGATGATAATGTATATGGTAATATCTTGGACTCGACTAATATGCATTGTATTCATGCTGGGGAAAAACCATGTTGTACACTGTAAAAATGTACAGTGATTAAATGTAAATTACAAAAAAAAAGAAGTGAGAGAGTTTCACAGAGGTAGAATGAGAATAACTTCTAAAAAATGTCTCCGCTATGGAACACCCAAAATAAGATGTAGAGATTCTAGTCAAAATCCCTCAAGACAATAATAACATTTTCCTTTCTCTTTTCTCAGCAGTGGGAAAGGAACTTTCTCAGTTTCAACATAGAAAACACCACTTACGAATCACATTTTATTGTTGAAGAAGAGATTTCTAATACTACCGAGCTCTGTTCTTTCTTTTTCTTAGATACATGCCTCCATTAGCATGAATGGGAACTCTGAACTGTAGGCAAGTACATAATTATATAAGAGAGCAAAAACTTTTTTTATGATGATTTATTCTTTTACAATTTTTTTTTTGGAGAGGTTTATGCTATTGGGCACCTGCACTCGCCAGAAAGACAGAGACAGAAAGCAAGAAATCACCCCCAGGGGGGATAGCCACGCCACAATCCCTTCTCCTCCATTTTCCTCTCAGAATCTTGGGCAAGCACACACACATGCCCGGCGTGAGTTTAAGTCACTGGGCCGGGACTCAAACTGCAGTTGACTACATGTGAATCTAGTGACATAGCCATTATGCCAACTGCTTATCCCATTCATTTACAATTTTTAAAATAGTTTATTTACTTCTTCCGTGAGTGAGATGACAGAGAGAGAGAGAGAGTGTGAGATGGCAGAGAAGGAGAGAAAGAGACAGAGAGAGTGAGCAACCCCAACAGAGTCTAGATGCCACAGTGCCACAGTTCACATCCAGCTTAGGGCAGCCCTGAATCATATGCATGCCTGTGCATGCCCAAAGTACTCATGGAGGCCTCTGGACACAAAGTCAGAACCTTCGCATGTGAGTCAGCCTCACAGACTGTTGCATTTTATCACTGCCCACCAAATGACTCCAATAATATTTTATTATTCTTATCAACAAATCAGTGTGAGTTACTGTGAAAAAAAACAAAATGTAATGGCATCACACTAAGTGGACCTTGAATTCAAAAGAAAAACATCAAAGTGTAGGGGACCAGCAGTTAGCGTAATGGCTATGTCGCTGGACTCCCACGTAGTCGACCGCAGTTCGAGTCCCGGACCCGGAGGCTTAAACTCACGCCGGGCGCGTGTGCGTGCGTGCCCAAGATCCCGAGAGGAGAATGGAGGAGAAGGGATTGCGGCGTGGCCATCCCCCCTGGGGGGTGATTTCCTGCTTTCTATCTCTCTGTCTCTCTCTGTCTGTCTGGCGAGCGCACGCGCCCTATAGCAAAAACCTCTCCAAAAAAAGAAAAAAAGAAAAAGTGAAATAACCAAAATCATTTAATTATCCAACTAAAAAGGGGAGAACAACAGTTCTTTAGGAAACTATTTTCATTTAATCTTCACCTGCCTTAGTTACATAGACAGGACACTTTAAGTACTGGCCTTTTAACTTATTTATGTCTCTTTAAGCAGCCTTTGGAAAAAAATCAGTGAAATACTATCATTAATTTTGAACAAATCCTCCCCAATTTCAAGCCAATGTCGGCAGAGATCTTGTAGTAGTCATGTCTGACATTACAGTCATGCAAGTAACCTAGATACATAAAACAATGTATTAGTCTCTGTAATATTTATTTATTATTAATTTATTGACTTTTTTGTAATCAGCAGCCGACACAGAATCATCTCTCTTACATAGATTGTAAACCAATAGCTCCATGTGATAGATAGTTAGATATTGAGTTCATCAAGCATTACAGGTAATGTGGAAAAGAAGTTTAGAGGCAGAAAAGAGCCAGAGGACAAGCTTGCCCATGGAGAATTTCTCTTACTAAGTGGCCTGTAGAATGGAGAAACAGTTTTCAAAGACTTTGCCCAGAGTCAGTCATTCCCAAGTGTATATTAGGTATAAAACACATTTTAACAGTCTATTTTATAAATGAACTAACCTCACTCATCCTATGGCTAAAATGAGACCACAGAGGTGATGCTATTTATCAAAGCCTTTTTTCTTCTGGAAGCAAATAGCTAAGTTGCCTTTGCCGCCCACGAAGGAAAATGAATCCAAAAAGGAAGCATGAACCAATTAACAGACTGAAGAAAACAGTGAAATGTGGCAAAAATCCAAACAGAAAGGTGTGGAAGTTAAATCTACTTTGGCTGAGTGCATAGCTTTAATTGGCAATGTGAGCCTAATACTACCCATTAAGACCTTGCTTAAAGCATCTCAGCATTATGATATAATGTACGACCATGTGATGTGTTCCTTAAGCCAAATTTCCAGCTTTGAGAGTCCCCACATCTGCAGGGCAGGATGCTCTTTCCATCACTATATCCAAATCCCTAATGCCAGTGCAATACAGCTGGGAAAGCTCTAGCTCCAAAGAGCCAACTCAGGAGGCACAGCTTGAGAAATAGACACACAGGCAAGAAGGTAGGTGGCTCCATCTCATCAGTAGATCAATTACTAGAATAATTAAGGGAGTGCCTTTCTGACATTTCTATCTTTGTCAGCAATACAACTATTATTAACATCCTCTTAGTTACTAAGACTTAGAACCATTCCTTGAGTCTTAAACTTCCATATTTAGGTTATTCATCAGTTTCCTTTATTTTTTTTCCTGGTTTTAGTCTATCCTCTATTACAGGGTCTTTTAGCTTCATGCTTGGATTACTAAATAAGCTTTTAGCTTCAATCTCTGACCAACATTTCCCCACCATAACAACATGCTTCATTAGATGACATCCCCTACTATATATCCTACATATCATTGTCATACCAACCTTTTCAAAACACTGCTGTTTGGGACCAGCAGTTGGCATAATGGCTGTCACTGGACTCGCATGTAGTCAACCTCGGTTTGAGTCCTGGACCTGGTGGCTTAAACTCACGCCGGGCGCATGAGTGTGCATGTCCAAGATCCCGAGAAGAGAACGGAGGAGAAGGGATTGTGGCGTGGCTATACCCCCTGGGGGGTAATTTCTCGCTTTCTATCTCTGTATGTCTCTGTCTTTCTGGCGAGCGCACGTGCCCTATTGCAAAAACCTCTCAAAAAATAATAATAAAACAAAACAAAACAGAAAAACACTACTATTCATCATGTTATTCTCTGCTTAAAAATCTTCAATGATTCCAAGTGGCTGACTCAAACCTCTCTGACTTTTAAGATCTTTGATAATAGGTTATTGCGTAAATGTATTTCTCAGTAGTACATACATGGGACATATAGTCAGGCTTACATTCATATGGTTAGGGGAAATATGTATTCTCACTTTCTCACCACTGTGCCTATTGAATCAACCACTGTGGTCCTTCTCCATAACCCAGTTTCCTCGAATACATAATAGGGAAAATAAGTTAATTGTAAGGATTAAATGAGTTGCTTAGAACAGGGCCTAGAATATACTAAGTGCTATTTATGTGTTTATTAAATATGTAAATAAAGTGAATGGACATGTCCTTTTTCCCTCTACTCACCAAAATTCCATCAATTAACTCAAGTCTCAGTTCTGGTATTACTAAATATTCACTTGTTACTCCATTGCTCACCAAACTCAGGCCTTTCTGAATACTTACCTGTATTCTGTGCTACCAAATATAATGCTCAGTTAAATATTGCTGTACACTGTTTACTGTTGTTTCAATGGTATACATTCAATCATCTCAGTCAAGTGTAAGGTCTTTGAAATCAGGGACCTTTATTTGTTCAGCATTGTGTAGTGCAATATTCAGTACACAATATTTAGGACACTAAAATAGCTAATGATTATTACAGTGCAGGGGAAATATAAAGAGTCACTGGCCATTTAATGTAAGTCAAGGGGGAAGTCTGCACCAATCTCCCATCCTCTATCCTTTGAAAGTTTTATGAGAACCATCTGAAGGTCAACATAATTTGCATGCTTGTCAATTTTGTCCTTTCTTTGAGCAAATTCTAGAGCACACAGGACAAAAAAGCGCTAATCCAAGTCAACATTTCGGACCTTGGCAAGGGTTCTAATTACCGTTAACTTCTTCCTTAGTAAAGACAAAGGAAACATCACTAGCTATACTTCAAAAATGCTTTTGCCTACAGTTTTCCCATAAGCTGGCGTCAACTCTGCCTAACAACAGACTCGTCTTAGAAACTTACTTTAATCTTACAGCCTAGTAAACATCTCGATCTTTCCTACTATGCTCAAAAAGATCACACATTAAGTTGATATTAAAAGACTGCCTGATAAAACCATAGCTAAAGGAATATTTAGTCATGTGGCACAAACTGCAGATCAAGGATGGAGCCTACTAACAATTTTCAGATGCTGTACTGTATCATATAAGTCATTTCATATAATCTTTATATTATCTTTTGACCTTAATACATCATATCAAGTAGACACCATTATGAGAATTTAGTGCTCAGAGAAATTAGGAAACTTTACTAAGTCACACAGCAAGCAGAGTTCAAATTTGTAACTGGAATAATTATTATTAATAACAGTTAATAGATTTTGAGAACTTGCTATGTGACAGGTACTGTGCTAATTAATTTACATGTACTCTGTTTAACCTTGACCATGGTCTAACCTGCTCCTACATTATATCATCTTTCTGTGTACTACTAGAAAAAAATTATAGCAGGATGTTTTGGAGATGTATTCAGAAAATAAATTTAATTAAGTTTTAACATTTATACAGATTTGTGCAGTAATATAAGTGGCTAGAATTATGCAAAGATAACTGATAATGACTTGTTCAATGTTAGAACTTTATACAATTTGGAAGCAGAGAGATAAATTGGTCTAACATGGATTGGTGTGGACATGAGTAAGATAGGAATCACGACCCAAACACAGAATATGGTCAACAGATGACCCAAAATGGACAAAGAAGAGAGAAGAGTTTCGATGGGGTTAGAACAGAAACAGTTCCTTTAGTCATATCACAATATTGAATTCCTTAGTGAGTAGTAACTGACATTAATATCAGATTCACCTACAGTGTGAATCTGATATTAATGTCATCTAAGTTAATAATAAAATGTATTAAAGACTAATGAATCATGTAGAGTTTATTCAATATTGTATCTTCCACTATTATCACAAAAAGTTCTTTTTTCTATTTATATGAAATTCTTAGTTAAAGAGACTTTGGTAAAAAAAAAAAAAAAAAAAAAAAAAAAAGTACCTGCACGAGGTAGTCTTAACTGATAATTACACCCAGTATTCAATTGCCCTAAGGAGGCTATACAGCTAAGCAGTGTACCTTAAAAATTGTACCTAAACACTGCCTGTTCCTCTCAGATGAACCATAAGTGACACTGACACCATCATTCTTTATCTTACATCTAGAGTAACAAAAAAAATAGTTTGACTCCGTCTTAGATATTTTATCTCTGACAAAAGCAACAAATGCTTATTTTTCACTAAAAGGTGTCTATCAGGTTGAGGGGTTAGCAGAGAGACACGCAGATCGAAAAGGCTCAGGCACATGCTATTTTCTGCCTCATAAATATCTTGCTCTAAGAGAGCTCGTGCATTTCCATAGTTTAAAATTCCACAGATGTCTTAAAATAGGTATTTTTTTTTTTAACCTATAGTTGTACTATAGGTAAACCTAATGCATTGCCTTAGCCTTTGTCTCTACACAAAGGGATTTCGGAAACATTTAAAAAATGTGTTTTCTTTAAGATCAGCTTTACAACTGTTATGCTTATGTATGTGCTGCCATTTTACAGACTATAAGATAGTATGTACAAATAAGAGCAGTGCAACAAGATTTTCCTCAAAAAAAAAAAAAAATGAGGAAATCGGACCAGCAGGTGGCACAATAGTTATGTCGCTGGACTCCCACATAGTCAACTGTGGTTTGAGTTCCACACCCAGCAGCTTAAAACTCACACAGGGCACAGGTGCATGTGTGCCCAAAATCCCAAGAGGATAATGGAGAAGAAGGGATTTTAGTGTGACCATCCCCCTTGGGGATGTCTCTCCCTGTCTCTCTGGCGAGTGCATATGCCCTATATAAAAATAGCTCTCTAAAAAGGAAAATGAGAAAATTATGGTGAAGGAATTAGAAAAGTTAATAAAATAAAATTAACCCAAAGGTAAAGTTGGTTTCAAAAATGCATACTACAAAGTATAGAAAGAAATGTAAGCTGTTACATGAACTGCAGCATACAGAATTTTTAAAAATAATTCAAAATAATTAAAATTATTTCAGAACTACGACTAGAGAGAAACTTCTACTGTAATTCTTTTTTTCCCACTCTCCTTTTTTTTATTGTAGGGGATATGTGCACTTAACAGAGAAAGAGAGAGAGAAACAACAGAGACAGAGAAAGCAACCTCAATGAAGCATGGTCATGCTACAATCCCTTCTCCAGTCTTCCATCCTGTTAGAATTGTGGGCATGGAGTCAGTCATGTGAGATCCAGCTCCCTTAGATTATGTGACTAGTCCCATTGTGATTCTTTATGCATGCTATAGTGTAAAATTCCATACATAATGTTCTCAACAACCTTATAAAAAACAATATCACTAGGCTGTTTTATAGTATATTTCAATGTATAACAATGGTATTATGCCATTATGCCTAAACCTAACTTCATAAAAGAAATTTCACATATGTGTGGGACTACACCAGGTGGATAATGAAATAAAGCAGATTTGGCTTAAACCAAAATCAAGTTGAAGATCATCTAGAGGAGTATCTTACCTTTAGAAAATCTTTTAAAGATACTCTGTCCCTAAATTTATATATATATATATATATATATATATATATATATATATATATATTTCATGATAGAGACTTTTAGGTAATACTCATTATTAAGTCTTACAGTGAAGCTAATTTTTATTGCTTCCTAGGTGCAGGCAGATATACTTTAATAAGCAACTAAAGTAGGACATATTCTAAACACTCTTAGCAAAATTGCGAACACTTACCTGAAGAGGAGTTCACTGAAACTTTATGAAAGTAAACCAAGTTTTGTGTCATAGTGCAATTTCTTTCTCTCTCTCTTCCTCTCTCTCCCTCTCTTTCTTTTTCCTTAGGTTTTGCCATACATCATGTGCACTCACTGGATAGAGACAGGCAGAGGGAAAGTGAGATCACTGCTGGGGAGATGGCTATGCTGCAATCCCTTCTCCTCAGTTCACCTCTTGAGATTATGAGCATGCATGCTCATGAGCCTGGTGTGATTTTCAAGCTGTTGGGTACGGTACTCGAACCATGGTTGACCATGTGGGAGTACAATGCTCTAACCACCACACCACTTGCTGGCCCTTACTCATTATTCCTAACGTGGATTATTTTCAAGCAGGGTATAACCAAATACACTACATATCTTTTATTTAAAAATAAAAAAAGCTCTTTAAAAATACTCATAAAGCTCAAACAATGTAACTCCCTGGTGACATCTATAAGACCAGCTGGTTGTAAACCATAATCATAGTTAAGTGAAGAAATCTACCTGTTGTATAAGATTCTTATAAGCAAGCCAGCCAAATATTGTGAAATTCCTCATTGAAAATGATTACTTTTGCAGTAGTGCATCTTAGCTACCTTTTCCAGTAACAATTTGATAATGCAACAAATCGTCTGCAAGTAAATCATTACATCAAAACTCTTTCATCTGGATATTAGAGCATATTTATAAGGTTAAGAGGGTACATATTTGAACATTATAAACTAGTATACTTTGAGTGCCTAACACAGTCCTCTGATTGTAATAAGCACAACATAATTTTTAGGTAATTAGATTTGTGAGATGATAAAAGGATCACTTATTTCTCCAAAGAATTTCTTCCCCCATTTGGGGTCATGGTATCTGTCAATTTATCACCAGGGGTTGACTCCTTTAGGCCCTTATTACCTAAGGAAAGACGATACCATAAAGACGATACCATATGTCTGTTGTTGTAAAACTGTATTTTGAATTAGAATCACCTGGGGATTCCATTAAAAAGACATATCTCTATCCCACCCCCAGATCTGCTTGTGTAGTTCTGAGGCTAGACCCAGGGAATTGCATTTTAAAAATAACCTAAGAGAAAATTCTGATGAAAGGCATCAGCAGACATCACTGTGAAAAATGCTACTTAAGACCTCATTCCCTGGCACCATAATTAGGGGGATTGGTTAATGGCCAGATCCTGGAATAATGGGACATAGTACACTCCTATACTATGAGAGTGGTGAACACTCATAATGCTTATGGAACAGTGTAAATGATATTGCCTAATTCATAAGGTAGCTAAGAGCCATCTCTGGCTGCCTACTTGCCCAGGGTTTTACCATTATCAAGAACTATTTGAATCTAGGACATAGTCTCTTTGGGTATTTCCATGCACTTTGAAAATCAGGAGTACAGGCACGAATAGTATACTGTCACTAAAAAGTTAGAGACCAGAACTATTTTTCTTCATTGTAGCCAGTGCTGTAAGAAAGAGTTGGTCATGATAATGATTTCAAAAAAGTATCTTTTCCCTCTTAAATTCCAGAATACAATCATTCACTTATCAGTTCCCTGTTCCTTAATCAGAACAGTAGATTCATATCTTTGTTTCCTACTGTGTAGTAAAAATATTTAATGGCACATTATATTAGATGTTTCTCATGCAATTCACTTGACAGAAATCAACACAGTTAAAATATTGTTGCAGCAAGTCTTTCTACAACACGTATTTCCTCTCAAATCCTTGGACTATAATGTGAGATATAAATATACAATAAAATGGAAAAGTGGTGTTATCATTTGTCATAGCAAAAACACATTTAGCGATCAAGTAGTTGGTGTAATATACCTAGTGATTCGGAAAATGAGACGTTAAAAAAAAGTGTAGACTATAATAGAAAGGAGAGGGAAAGAAGGCTTAGATGTTTTGAGACAAAATGATGAAGTGCCTTTCATCAGAAATAGACAACACGGAAGCAGATGCACTTTTGACGAGATCAGTCTTTAGGCTGTAACATCTCTGGGGGAGAAAACTGAAGAGAGGGAAAACAGACCATAGGTAATAATCATAAAAACAGATAATTCTCTTGAACATTTACTGAGCTTCGACTCTTTTTATGGGTACAGCCATAGATTCTGGGGTTACGTAAGGAATAATCAAGGCTCCTGACACAAAAGAATGTGTGATCTAGGGGAAGATATATAAATGTGGCAAATAATTATAGTCCAACATAGTTATTATAATAGAAACTCAAAACTTGTAGACAAGCACAGAACAGAGAGATAATAATCCTGCATGTGAATAGAGGAGTTTAAGGAGATGCTGAGTAGGAATTTGTGAATATACAATACTTGGAGAAGGGTATAACCCCTTAGCACTATAATAGGAAATAAATGGTGGTGTGCAAATGAGGGCCAAATACTGGAAGACCCAGAACAGGCCCAGAGTTTGAGGATAATGGACACTTACAAGTGAAATGAGAAAGTGAAAATGGCATCAGCTACTTCATAATGAGTCAGTATGTTTTATGCAGATTCCCAGGAGTAAGACTTCCCGTACCCCAAAGCATTATGCATTATTTCTTCTTTCCATTATTAATTTGGAAGTTCTCTCCTTCTCTCTCTCTATCCCTTTCCCCTACCCCACCCCACCCCCATCTTTTCTGGATTAAGAATTCTATTCTCTCTGAATTCCTTTCTGTGCCCTGAGATAGCCCTGTGTTTTTCTTCTCTGGCACTGTTAAGAACTTCTTTCTGATATTCTGTCCATTTCCTCCCTTATTTTCCTTAACTGTCTGCCTCGAGCCAAAATAATTCTCCCTGAGGAAACTTTCAAAGGTCTCTGCCTTTCCAAGCATTATAAGAGTATTAACAATGGTGACTACTAATAGGCTAGTGTGTGTGTGAGCAGGGGGTCAGGTAGCAAGCAGGTCAGGCTGACTAGAAGGGGCAGTGACATTCCATTTAAATGGGTTCTATGAGACTGATCGGCCAGAAAAGTCCTTGGAGGAATTAGTACAAGAAAATCCAGAGCATACCAGATAATATCTCCGACCACGGTTCATGGTATCTATTGATAATACCCACTAAGTTAAATCTTTCAGATACTTGGTAGTTCCCTTCTCCACGTGGAAGCACCTTTTGTGTTAAATACTTTGCTTGTCCCCAAGTGTGCCCTTCCTCCTCTACATTCTAAACATTGACCACTTTCCATCTGTTTTTCTGTCTTGACCTGATCTAGCTACAAACTTCTCTTCTTACATTCTTAATTTGCTGACCCTCAAATAATCAAGAAACATTGTAAAAATTTCACAAAATCTTGAGAAGGACAGATGCTTTCATCCTTATCCTGGTATTGCATGTGCCTAAAGGAAACAGGAAAATGCTTAAAATGGTTCCAGCTAATTTCAAAGAGAAAGGCACAAACTGCTGCCTGAAGCAGAAGGCTAGAGAAGACTGCCTATGTCATCACAAGCAGCTGTTCTCATCCAAAACAGGAGAATGAGGAAGAACTCGGATTCCAGCTGGGGAAGGAAGTGGAGAGATTAAATACATAATTTTGATTAAAATCTTTCTTCTTTAACTTTCCCACATATTTCTCTGTAAACATTTTCCTTTTTTAGCCTCAAATAAGAGTCAACGTAGTTCAGTAAAGAAATACACACACACATATAATAACTGAGGTTGTGGGTTTTGCCCTCCTGCAGGAGACTTTTTATGACCTTGAACAAGAATCTTTACCTCCATGGATTATATTATTTTCATTTTAAAAACTGCAAAGCAAGTTTTGGATCAGTTATAAAGTTTCTCTTTGAAAAAGGAAACATGGATGCCGTTACCCTGATAAAAGTATGTAATATAAATTCATAAAGATGGGGTGAGCAGGTAGAGTGGCACTGGATTTCCACATGGCCATCAGCAGTTCAAATCCTGGACCTGATGGCTTAAAAAAAAAAAATCACACCAGGCATGTACGTGTGTGCCCAAAATCCCAGGAGGAGAATAGAGAAAGGATTGCAGCATGGCAATCCTCTCTGGAGTGTGATTTTTTTCACTTTCTCTCTCACTATCTCTCTCTGGGAAGGAATGCACACTATACCAAAAGTAAAAAAAAAAAAAAATGACAAAAATGTCATAGAAATGATAATACTTTTACCTTTAAATAAACATGAACTATTAACTCAAAGGAGATAAGTAGCAGATGGTATTTAACAGATTAGAAATGATATAATTTGAGTTTTATAATTATTGCAAAGATAAATCCTCACAAGAAAGATACTCACAGAAGATATGGTTGTAGGCTGGTGCAATAAAGAATAAGTCTTTTAAAAATCTGAGAATTATTAGGATAAATTAGAATGGCAGATAGGAGAATACATTTAAAAGAGCAAAAGTATTTCTAAGCAAGACAGAAAACCTGTAAGCCATAAAAATATTGATGGATTTGACTAAAACATTTTTAAATTTCTATGTGACTTAGACACAATTACATAGCTCAATCACAAGTGACTTAATTGGACACTTTGTTTTCATAATATATAACAGAGAGAAAATCTTTCTCTGTGTGTATACATCTATATATATATAGATGTATACATATATGTATACATATAGATATACATATATATGTATATAGATATATATGTATGTATAAATTCATATATATGTGTATAAATTCATATATATACACATATATGTGTATATATATATATATATAGAGAGAGAGAGAACACTTTTATAATTCAATAAAAAATAAACTACCCAAAGTGAACTTGTCATACAAATGTAAAATAACTTACTGAAGAATACAGCCAATGCACAAGACAAGGTAATCAGTCTTACCAGTAATCAGGAAATTAAAATTAAAACAAGATAGTATTTTTAAAATATAGGCAAAGGGTTATTCTCATGCTATATTGACAGATATGTAAATGTTTACAGCTTTTTGGCACATAAATTAATGATTTTATAAAACAATTCTATTGCAAAGAATGTCTCTGTTGTACAGAAACATTCACATATTTGCACAAAGGAATAGAGATATGGATATTTATTACAGCATATTTGCAGTAGAAAAATATTGGGAACATCCTACTTTTCAAAAACTAAGGGACAGGGGACCAGCAGTTAGAGTAATGGCTATGTCGCTGGACTCCCACGTAGTCGACCGCGGTTCGAGTCCCGGACCCGGCGGCTTAAACTCACGCCGGGCGCGTGTGCGTGCGTGCCCAAGATCCCGAGAGGAGAATGGAAGAGAAGGGATTGCGGCGTGGCCATCCCCCCTGGGGGGTGATTTCTCGCTTTCTATCTCTCTGTCTCTCTCTGTCTGTCTGGCGAGCGCACGCGCCCTATAGCAAAAACCTCTCCAAAAAAAAGAAAAAAAAAAAAAAAAAAAACTAAGGGACAGGTTAAATAATTTGTATATGTAAAAGCATGCAGCCATTAAACAGAATGAGACAAAATTACTGTGAAGAATTCTCAAGCAAGGACCAGATGGTAGTACAGCAGTAAAATGTTAAACTCTGTGAGACAATTCTGTGGAGGGCACTGCATATGAAAGCCAACTTGAGCTATCCGCCATCTTGAGCTATCCGCCATCTTGGAAACCATTAGGTTTCACTTCCTCACTCAGTAAACCCTTTTTCAGAAATCATGTGACCAACCATTCTCCCATGGGGCGGTTGAGTTCCTAGGCAACGGGAGAGATCCACCCACACCAATGATTGGTTCATGCTGTTCTATCTCATTTGCATTTTGGGCAACCAATCAGTGCCCACCAGCCTGTATATAACTCGCCATTCTTCTTCAATAAACGGAAGACTTGATCAGCACCTCGTTTTGTCTCCACTCTGTGTGTCTGTGTGTGTTTGCCCCATCTCTCACTCCCTCCCCCAGGAAACCTGTTCTACTGTCCTGCAGGTCGGGACACAATTCTACATGAGAAGGTTCCCGATTCAATTTCAGAGACCTCCATGAGAACAGTAGGCATGTATGTGCCTGTGATCCCAGGCTGGTTGAAGGCTGGGAGTAGATCATAGCATCAAGACTCTATTTAGGAAAATCTCTTTCTCTTTCTCTTTTACTTACACACACACACACACACACACGCACACATATTCATAGAAGAACTAATTTCAAAAGAAAAAACATTGTCAAGTGTCTGAGATGTTACTCTACCTGCAAATTCGTGAGTTAGCCTGACACAGTTTCATGAGTGCTGGCAGAAAACATGAGATTCCTGGATCAGAGACAAAATTTTTGTTATTAATGGCATAACAAATACCATGAAATTTGTAGTTAGCAAGGGCAGGGTTATTAAGGCTCTGGATTTCCGCATGGCCGACAGCTGTTTAAGTCCCACACTCAGAGGCTTGAAAATCACTCTGGACTCATGTGCATGCATCCCAAAAATCCAGAAGAGAACGGGAAAGAACGGATTGTGGCATCGCCTTCCCCCGGGGAAGGAGGGGCTTGCTTGCTTTCTTTCTTTCTTTCTTTCTTTTTTTTTTTTTTATTTCTAACTCAATTTTCTTTTTATTTATTTATTTATTTAATTTTAAAATCTTGTTTATATTACATTGAATCACATATAACTTTACAGTGTATTACATTTCTTTTTCCAGAAGGACTACTATGCATATCATTCAATACAGAGCCATTAAAATCCCCATCTTCATCATTCAACAGCTTTTCATTTTTTTCCTGATTATTATTATTATTTCAATTATTTTTAAAGTCAATCACTATTTATCATTTTGCTTGTAAAAAGACTTTACCTAACATGAAATACTTCTCAGACCAATCCAGTTGAGAAAACTATACACGTCATCATCAACAGGTAATAAACCATATCTGTGTCCCACTAATGTCATACTTCTCTATTTCTTCTCTTGCTATCTTTTTGCTATCTTTCTCTATACTTATCTCTTCTCCTGCTCCATTCCACACAGTCTTATCATTAACTTACCTTTTCACTGCTTTTGTGTCCTCCAATATTTTTATCTCTACCGTAGAGTACAGATAGTCAGTATATTTTAAGTGGGTACATACAATATCTTTCATATCTTAGCTTGCTTCACTCAGCAATAGATAGGAAGGAGGTGCTTTCTCACTTTCCCTCTCTCTATCTCTCTACAGTGAGTGCATGCACCTTATGGCAAAACTCTAAAAAAAAAAAGGCATGAATTTTATGTTCTCATAGATTTCCCCTTGACCACAGAGGCAATATGGAAAGGCCTAATTTGATACAACAAACAAATAGGCTTTTATCACAGCTAAGAAACCTGAAGTTCAGGGACCAGCAGTTAGCGTAATGGCTATGTTGCTGGACTCCCATGTAGTCGACCGCGGTTCGCGTCCCAGACCTGGTGGCTTAAACTCACGCTGGGCGCATGTGCGTGCATGCCCAAGATCCTGAGAAGAGAATGGAGGAGAGGGATTGCAGCATGGCTATCCCCCCTGGGGGGTGATTTCTTGCTTTCTATCTCTCTGTCTCTCTCTCTCTCTGTCTGGCGAGCGCATGCGCCCCATAGCAAAAACCTCTAAAAAAAAAAAAAAGAAAGAAAGAAAGAAACCTGAAGTTTAAAGACCAGCAGTTAGTGTAATGGCTATGTCGCTGAACTCCCATGTAGTCGACCGTGGTTCGAGTCTCAGACTCGGGGGCTTAAACTCACGCCAGGCCCATGTGCGTGTGTGCTCAAGATCCCGAGAGGAGAATGGAGGAGAAGGGATTGCAGAGTGGCCATTCACCTGGGGGGTGATTTCTCACTTTCTGTCTCTCTGTCTCTCTCTGTCTTTCTGACGAGTGCACATGCCCTATAGCAAAAGAAAACAGGATCCTTTTCTTCTTCTTCTTTCCTTTTTCTTCTTCTTCTCTTCTCCTTCTTCTTCTTCTTCTTCTTCTTCTTCTTCTTCTTCTTCTTCTTCTTCTTCTTCGTTTTTAATCCCAGAGGGCATGTGCAGGAAGAGAGAAAGGGAGAGAGAGAAAGAGGGAGAAAGATAGAATGACAGAAAAAGAGTACCTCTAGTCATGCCACAATCCCCTTTCTTCCACTGTTGTCAGGATCCTGGGTATATGTAAAAGTGTTTTTCAATCCATCTGAGCTAGGACTCAAACTATGGTGCAACATATGAGATCTGGATTTCTCCACAGAGTACGTACCCACTGTGCTACAGGACCAGCATAGGAATGAGTATCTTCCATAATGGCTCATAAGAAAACCTTCTTGGTCAGGGGAGGAAGAGAGGGAATATAAAGTTGATACAGGTGGGCCTAGAAATCCATGAGAGGAGGGGGAAGAGCTGGTAGGAGAGCTCGTGTATCTGTTGGTTCCTTAGTTTTAAGTACCAGTTTGTTCTTCTCCATACATTGGGTTTTCAGATAGGATTCCATCTTCCCTAGGCACTGAGACACAGTGCAGCAAGGGCTGCTCTGCAGAGAGCGTTTCTTCCTCCCTGGCAAAGGTACAGATGTGGATGGACATGTTTTTAAGAGCCTTAAATTTCTGGAATCTAGTAGGCCTACACCAACTAAAGTTGTTCTTCAGGAAAGACACAAAATTCAGTTTTAACAACATAGCCACAATGTTCAGTATACAATCAGAAATTGCTAGATTTGCAAAGAAACAAGAAAATATAACCTGTGTTGATCCGAAAGAGCTAATAGAACCTGATGATTAGATAGCCCCAATATTGGCTTAAAATGTAAAAAAATATGTTGGCAATTATTACAAAAGTGTTTAAGGTCTTGATGGAAATCCAGGACCTGATGGATTAAGAAATAAGGAAAACTCTTTAAAATGACCTAAAGGAGATTTTAAGAATATAAAATGTAATAACCAAAATAAAAAGTTCAGAGAACAGCAATAGCAGAGAAGAGGAACAACAAATAAAGATATAACTTCACAAAAAGCAGTTGACTGATTGGGAACCAACAGTTAGCGTAATGGCTATGCCGCTGGACTCCCACGTAGTCAACCGCGGTTCGCGTCCCGGACCCGGTGGCTTAAAACTCACGCCAGGCCGTGTATGCGTGCGTGCCCAAGATCCCGAGAGGAGAATGGAGGAAGGGATTGCAGCGTGACCATCCCCCCTGGGGGGGTGATTTCTCGCTTTCTGTCTCTATGTCTCTCTCTGTCTGCCTGGCGAGCGCACGCGCCCTACAGCAAAAACCTCTCAAAAAAAAGAAAAAAAAAAAAAGCAGTTGACTGAGAAAATAAAAGAAAAAAATCTCTAATGTAGTTGAGGATATTGAAAGTTTAACCTTTTAAAAGAGAAATTGGTGAACTGAGTAAAAAATTAGACAAAGATAGTGAGAAGATTAAATTGGTCAAAGAAATGGGACAAGAAAATAAACTTCAAAACCTCCTGAGTGAAGGGAAAATTCCAAAAGCCTACAGAGAGGAAAAATCCTTGCTAGAAGGTGTGGAACTGACACTGGTAGCAGACATCTCATCAGCAACACTAGATATTATTACTAAGTGATACAGTAATGTAGTCAACATTCTGAGAGAAAATTATTTTGAACTTAAGTTTCTATGCCAAGTTAAGTTAACATTTATATGTGATGGTGAAATGAAGACATTTTCAGTCAAGAAAAGTCTCAGAAAATTTATCAGCCAAAAATATTTTATGAAAGAGTTGCTGAAAGATGTATTCTCACAAAATTAAGAAAGAAATAATGGAGAGAGAAGATGTAGGATTCAAGAAAACGTGGGCAAAACTCTAACACATTTCAAACATGGAGTTGGAGGAACAGAGAGTGATGGCTTGTCCTTTCTTTTTATTAAGGAAGTAAAAGTTGCTAAGCCAGAGAAAGTAAAGAATTTAAAGTCCCAGAAGGAAAAGTCTTCAGCATGGAAGGAAAAAGAGACCACTAAATTGGAGGAAGAAGAGGCAGGCCTCAGAGGTAGAGAACATGGAGGAAGTATCCTCAGGAGGAAGAGGAGAAAAAGGAGAAAGAAGAGGAAAAAGAGGGAGAAGAGGGAGAAGACACCTAGGAAGAGAGGAGAAGGAGGAAGAAGAGGGAGAAGAGATCTCAACTAGAGGAGAAAGAAGAAGAGAACTCAGGGCCAGGAGTGGAGAACACAACTTCACAGAGTAATGTTGTGGTAAATACAAAACACAAAGTTGAGGAAATAATCAGAGTGATGAATCAGAGACTGTTTTCATTGTGTTGGTAGAAGATTATGAACCAGAAGAGGAGGAAGGAAAAGACTCTGAACTAGAAAAAGTAAAGACTAACTTTCACACTGAGAAAAAAGAGGCCCTATGTAGACATACAAAAAGTGCCTTTAGTTATTTGGGTTGGGACTCTGAGAAAGTTGAAGAACCAACAGGAGCACACAAAATCCATAATGAAGAGGAAACATCTATGCCTGGTAGTCAAGAACACCTTGACTGACTTTACATTTGACCTCTCCCTCAAAATCACTAGACATAAGTTCTGATAAGTACAAAAAAGCATTCACTTACAAATTTGAGTACTTCACAAGGAGTCCCTGATCTTTTAGGAAAATCAGAGGAAGAGGAACAAAAATCTCTGCAAACAGAAGAGCTAACATCCAAAGAAGCAAACTTAAAACAGAAAACAGAAGAACACTTTAGAAGAAGTATGATTAATAGCATCAGAAAGATACAAGAGGAGAATGGAAATATAAAAAATTACCATCTAGAAGTCTTGGAAATTAAAAATTCAGTAGATGATCTGAGTAATAGAATGAACATACTAGAGAAAATAGTGAACAATCTAGAAGATCAAATTGAAGAATTTTCTAAACATACAATACATCTGACCAAACAGATAATAAATAAAGAAAGATTAAGAGATAAAAAGGATAGATCTGGAAGTTCAAACATTTGTTTAATAGGAATTCCAAAAAGGATAATAAAGAGAATGAAGCAAAGTATATAATTAAGGAAAAAATTGAAGAAAACTTTCCATAGCTAAAGAAATGTTCAGGCCTTGATATTGTCAGTGTTTACTGAGTATCCATTAACATTGATGTAGAGAGGGACCCACAGATAGCGTAATGGATATGTCGCTGGACTCCCACCTAGTCAATCGTGGTTCATGTCCCGGACCCGGTGGCTTAAAACTCATGCCGGGCACGTGTGCGTGTGTGCCCAAGATCCCAAGAGGAAAATGGAGGAGAAGGGATTGCGGCGTGGCCATCCCCCCTGGGGGTGATTTCTCACTTTCTGTCTCTCTGTCTCTCTGTCTGTCTGGTGAGCGCACTTGCCCTATGGCAAAAACCTCTCCAAAAAAAAAAAAAAAGATTGATGTTGAGAGACCCAATCCTAGACACATATTGTTACAATTCTGGAACTCCAGTGATAAAGAGAAAATAATAAAGGCATCCAAAAAGAGGAGAATCATAACCTGAAAAGGAACAAGAACTAGATTGACCACAGACATATTACTGGACAATGTGGATGCTAGAGGCAAATGGAGTAGTATTATGGAAGTTGTGCAGGAAAAAGACTTTAACCTAGAATCCTATATCCAGCCAAACTGGCGTTTGATCTTAAAGGTAAATCACAGGTGTTTTGTTTTACTTGTTTGTTTTGATGTTGAATAATTCGAAGGTTTCATTTCTTATACAAGCTCTTTGAAAAAATTGCTGAAGGATATATATTTTAGCAATCTAGGTGACTACAAACACACATGCACAGCATACTTTTTTCATACCAACACACACTTCTCCAAAAATTGATCATAAACCAAAAAGTAGAACATCAAAACACTAACCCTAAGGAAGGAGAGCTGACAGCATACCTGGGGGTAATGGGAAAAGAAGCTTACAAATAATACCTATATATCAATATAATGTTAAAGGATATATTTTGAAAATTATCTTTTTTTTGAGAGAGAGCCATTTTTGCTATAGGTACGTGTGCTCACTGAAGAGACAGAGAGACAGAAAGCAAGATATCACTTCCCAGGTGGGGGACACATTTAGAAAGAGAACCTGAAGTGTGAGGACATGCTCTGAGCAAACACCACCTGTCCTTTTGGGCTTTGGCAGAAGCTTGTAACTTGCCCTATCCTTGACCCTGGCTGTAGCCAGAGCAAGGGTGGAAATTGCTAGGGGAGTCCCAACAGACACATCTGATGGACTTCAAGAGACATCTTGACCCCAATTAGCAAACTCTAATCACTGCTCTGCATCTGAAAGGTTCTTTAGCCTTCTCTGGGTGTGGTGGTGCACTCCTTATGGAGAAGTTCTTTAGCCTTCTTCTCCACACCTACAGCAGATTTCTCTGCATTAGAAAAGAAGATAATGAGACTTTCTCTTGATGGGATCATCACCAAGGGATACACCTGGCCAGTATGACTAAGCCCTTACAAATTTGTTACCTGCTTCTTATTGTCTGTAATCTAGCAAGGAATCTATGAAGCATCGTAAAATATACATGTGTAGTGTCTCCTTGTATATAAATAAAGTTGCCTAGGTTGGGTGGCTCAAGCAGTGGCTCAAGTACGGCACAAGTTGCTTGGGCTACCTAGGCTCAGGCTGCCTGTGTCCCTTTCTACTCTCTCTCTTTGTCTCATTCTTTTCAATTCCCCAGTCCTCATCCTCTTGAGATGGAGGGCTTTCTCTTTCTCATCCTGTTTTTCTTCCTCACCAGCAGTCCTCTGATCATGATTCAGCTAGACCCAAGCCCCGGGGCAGACACTGACATCCAGGGGGGTTGGCCATGCCGTAATCTCTTCTCTTCTATTCTCTTCTACAGGCTTTGGGAATGCACGCACGCGCACCCAGCAAGAGTTTAAGCTGCTGGGTCCAGGACTGCATGGTAGTCCATCAATGTAACCATTATGCTATCTACTGGTCCCAGAAAGCAAGAAATCACCTTCCAGGGTGGATGGCCATGCCACAATCCCTTCTCCACTCTCCTCTTAGGATTTTGGACATGCATGTACATGCACCCAGTATGAGTTTTAAGCTGCCAAGTTCTGGACTTGAACCAGGGTTGACTATGTGAGTGTCCAGCAATATAACCATTATGCCATCTGCTGGTCCCAGTTTTGAAAAATTTAATGGTAACTATCCTAGCTTGTATATTGGAGTAAACTTCCTATACTATTAGAGATAAGAGGAGGCGGTACATTAAAAAAAAGCAACTGAAAAGTAATAGAAAAGTTCAGAGAAAAAGATGGTAAGTTGAAATAGAAAAAAAATGCAGAAGTTGATCACATAAAGACAAGGGTATTTCATAAATGTTATCAGTTATGATGCTGTGAATTTCATAACTGTATTAAACATTTCTCTTTGGGAAAAAAGAAAAAGAAAACCTGCTTGAGATGTTCCATAGAGGAAGACATTACCTATATTATACTGGACAGTGAAAAAATCTGCTCTTTCCTTGGGAGAAAAACATCTCTCTCTTCCAAGGCTGTTTTCTTTGCAAACATATTTAAAATAGTATTCCTGAACTAAAAACCAGTTAGTGCCTCTATTCTCAAGTTATCTATAAACACAAGACTCATGAAAATTTGTCCCCAAACAGTATCCATCCCTTGGTTCATACACTTTTGGCATCTGTCAAATTTTCCCAAGAGTATGGTACTATATCAATTACTCTGGTTAATCTGATAAAGAGGGCTAGAATCAAATCTATTCACTTTGTTTTATACATCATTTAATTAAGGTCACTATCAAAGGGCTCCAAGCATTAGGATGAAATCAACTTGCAGTATTGACTTTCACTGTGACTCATCCCCTCCCTCAATCCTCAGATTCCTGAATCTGATCGGTTCAATGAAAACTATCAGTCATTGGTGTTTACCTTTTAAACTGTCTTAGTTTGCTTAGGTTACCATAGCAAAATATTACAGGCTGAATGACTTAAATAGTAGAAATTTATTTTCTCACAGTTCTATAGGTAGAAGACCAAGATCAAAGTTTCAGAAGACTTGGCTTCTGGTGAGGTCTCTCTTCCTGGCTTGCAGATAGCCAACTTCTTGCTGAGTTCTCGTACAGTCATTCCTTGATATGAGATATGGAAAGAGAGAAAGTTCGTGGGTATTTGTCTTTATAACTAAACATATCAGATCATGGCCCAAATTTCATGGCCTTATTTAACCTTAATTACTTATGTAAAGTCCTTGTCTCCAAATATAGTTCCCATTGGAAGTCAAGGCTTCAACATATGAATTTGGGAGGGGAAAGGAAGGGACAAGTAGGGGAAGCGCAAGCATTCAGTCCATAACAGAAAGCCAGATAGGTTTATCCTCATGTCACTGTTGTTTTAAATTGACCCTTCCATTTGGCCCAAGGTACAAAGGACATGTTAGTGATTGTGCAGAGTCTACCATTGTCTATAAAGAGAAAACCTAGGGCAATTCTATCTTCCGTAGCAATCCTGGCTTGCCAGTGAAACTGGCATGGATGCATTCCAGGGCCAAGGTACTGTTACTGTAAATAAATGAAAGCTCCTTATAGCTCTCCCTGAGGTGCAAATTATCAAGTTTTCTTCAAGAAGGCAAGTTAAGGCTTGTTTCTACACAACTATGGTCCAGGGGTGCACATGATGCCCATGAAAAGAAAGTATTTTTGGGTCAGTTGATAGCAATGAAGTGATACAGTGTTCTGTGATGCCTGACCCACATGGGAAGTTCTCCTGTATATGCTGAGTGTGCACATGTGCCTATGATTTAGGGTGGCTAAAGTTGGGGGTAGATAATGGAATGAAGTTACAGTTGGGGTTTCCTCTCTCACTCTCTCTCTTTTGCTCTCTCCCTTTCTCTCTCTGTATCTCTCTCATGGGTAAAATAAATAGATTAACTTAAAAAAGAAAATTTCCTTTTTAATAGGTAAGGGCCCCACCATTGATGTTTACTATCAGTCAGAATGCCCTACCATCAGTCAGAGAGCACAGGTTTATAGTGCCTATAATACAGCCTCTTGGTCAGTTGATAAACCTTAACATTGTGGATTCAGCTTAATAATTGAATACATTAATTGTTTTGAGATGGAATGCCTGAGGTGGTTAAATACATTATTTGTTCATCATCAGCAAGAAGGTATTTTGTCCATCATACAGAATGACAGAAAAAAGAGGGGAAAGTGGACGATATCTGAAAGCTATCATGAGAGATACAGGAGCTCATCTCATCTCCAATTATTTATGGTAGATTTCTCAGTAAGGTTAAGGGGAATAATAATTTATTCAGGATTGGAACTACCTAGGATGAGATGGAAGACTTATAGTTAATTGAATTTAAGGTATTTACAAGTGTATGGAAGAGCCACAAGACATTTATATTTGTAAGACGTGTTCCAGGGTGGTTCTGAAAGACACATATTCCTTAATGACTCTCCCCCTCCAATATATCTTCTAGAATTTAAGGTATTCCTCTTCAAACATCTTCACAAAATCAATGTGTTCCATTCTAATAGCAATAACTTCATCCTTTCCCCTAATCATTTAATACTTACACCCATGTCTTTCATATGGAAGAATCAGGTGCAAGAAGTACAAAGACAATTTTACAAAATTCAGTCAGAATTGAATCCTCTATACTCCATTTTAGCCAGGCAGCCCCCTTGAAACTGAGGATTACTGTTGGGGAAAGAGTATCATATTATTCCTAGGAATGATGAAGGTGGAATTCTGAGTTTTTAATATAGGACATTATAACCACCCTCACTCCTTTGTTTCTATCATTACCTAGAAAGCTACTGAGATGAGATGGTCTCTTTCTGAAGAAACTTAAATTCTATAACAAACTTCCCTGTTTGCAGTCTCAAAGATGGCAGTCTAGTTTTACAAGCAGCAACCAAAGAGCTAGGCCATTGACAACAGTAATAATATGAAAAGATTTGTCAAGAAGGTATTAGCCAGAGGTGTAAGAATGGCCTTGAGCTCGGTCCTCTGAGCAGAGTGACCATGTCTATTTTCAGTTTTATATAACTGCAAGTTGATCAGCTGCCACAAATCAGTGGACACCATTGGTTTCAGATTTGCCTAAATATCAGTGAAACAGATCTAGGCATTCGGGGGAATATCTATAAATTGAGGGCTGTGCTAAACCAGCAGCTTTGCTACAGGTTGCAGTTATCAATAACTTTCTTCCCAAAGTGATATATGTCACTTTTTCATGGAAAATCAAGATTCTACTGAGGCCAAGTTGGCAGCATTCTTGAACAATAAACTATATTCATTTTTGTTTAGAAAGAGAGTTTTTTGCTATAAGATAAACAGAAAGACAGAAAGCGAGAAATCACTCCCTGGGGTTATGGCCATGCCACAATCTTTCTCCTCCATTCGTTCTCCTCTTGGGATTTTGTGCACACACTCACATGCACCTGGTATGAGTTTCAAGCCTTCAGGTGTGTGACTCGAACCATGGTCGTCCAATGACGTAGCTATCTGCTGGCCCTAATTATTTCCATTTTAAAAAAGACTTGTTAGGTCCTTCCCATTATATTAGTCATTGAATATAACTTGATCTACCCCAGAATGGGAATAGCAGACTGAGCATTGCAAGGCCTCTTTGAGTCAGATGCCAATTTCCGATAGCAAGTTAATAACTGATTTACAAAAGAATGTGATATGTCTAAAACCCCAAGAGATGTCCAAGGTGGAAGCTGCCTCCTTTTGCCAGAGGGTCTGAGTGGAGAAATGATCAGTGGCAAAGACTTGTAGCTCAAAGGGACCTATAGGGTTATGGTCTTTAGAAGTATTACTACTTTGCTGGGAACAGCAGTTGGCATGATGGCTATGTCAGTGGACTCCCACGTAGTTGACCGCAGTTTGATTCCCAGGTCCGGTGGCTTAATCTCATGCCGGGCATGTGTGTGTGCAAGATCCCAAGAGGAGAATGGAGAAGGGATTGCAGCATGGCCATCCCCCCTGGGAGGTGATTTTTCGCTTTCTGTCTCTCTGTCTCTCTCTATCTTTCTGGCGAGTACACATGCCCTGTAGCAAAAGCTCTCAAAAAAGAAAAAAAAAAAAAGAAAGGAAGTATTACTACTTTGTTATACATGTCTTCTTTCTAGTTAAGATAATCTCCTCTGGTATAAACAGATAAGTTAGTACAGGCATATGACATCAATTTTTACCATACATTCAGATGTAGAAACAAGAGAAGTAGTAAATGGATCAAGAGACTCCTTTCACAAGCTTTGTTAGCTTTGCTTCTCTCCTATGAACCCAATCCAAAACTCATCAGTTTAATCTGAGTCCCACTTTCTCCAATGGCTTTAAGTAGAATGGTGACCTGGATATCTATAACAATAGAGTCATTAAAGTTTCAATTCTTCCCCTTTGTAAAGTTCCCCAGCATATTCACTTGGGTGTGTATAATCCTTAGTTTCCCTTGAGACAATCTCCACACCTAATCATCTTTGCACTTAAAGTAGCTGAGGTTAGAGAAAAGGAAGGGGAGGTACCAAGGGACATGAAGGGAAAGATTCACTCCCTTTCATTATACAGGACATTGCTAGCTTTGAGAGAGGGCAGGCAGCTGCTCATGGGTTAATTAAGTGAACTTTAATATTTTACATCCTCCAAAGTTCTACATTTTATTGTTAAGACTATTTCAATTTGGAGGACACCTTGACTCAGTTGCTTGAGCTACATTGGCTGTCAGCTGGAGTCTAGAGGTACTGTTGTATTGTCATATTAAAATTCTTCCCTTGTCTGTTCTGGAGGAGAGCAAGAACAGTCAAAATACCATTTTACCAGCTTGTTTCAATCCTACCATTTATTACTCAGCTTCTAAACATGTAGAAAAGTGACAGTGAAGGCCCTTTTATTTCATAGCCTCCATCACTATTGCAACAGTATACACTAATGGATCTCAGAAAGTTTGCTTAATATCCCTAACTTGGTTAACAAGGTTCTCATCCTTTCTATTCTAGAAAGTCATGTCTCTGTCAGAATCATATCCCCATCATCGAAAGCTGTCAAGAGATAAACAAAGTTAGCAGATGATGTAATGTTTAAGGTGCTAGACTTCTACGTGGTCGATTGTGGTTTGAGTTGAACTCAGAAGATTGAAACTCAAATCAGGCACGTCTGCATGTATGCCCAAAATCCTGAGAGGAGTCTAGAAGAGAAGTAATTTCCATGGCCAACTCCTCTAAGAGATGATTTCTCACTTTCTGTCTCTCTGGCAAGTGCACACACCCTATAGCAAAAGTCTCTGAAAAACAAACAACACATTTAATAGATACAAAAATGAAAAGTAATCTGTTGATGATAATGTATATAATAATGTCTTTGACTTGACTAGTATACATTATATTCATGCTGGGAAAACCCATGTGTACACTGTAAAGATATCCTGTAATTAAATATAATTTTTTTTAAAAAAGCTGTCAAGAACAGTAAGAGTGGGGGATTTTATCTTGGCCAAGCAACAACTTAGCCTGCTGCAGTTTCATGGATGCTTAATGAGACTCCAAGAACCTAGATGAAGGACTTTATTACTCACAGTACAGCAAGTAGCATAAGCTTCATGTTTGCATCTGTTCTGCTTGACCTCAAGTTTCACAGAGATAACACAGAGAGGTACATGCAGATGCTATGCACAATGGATTTACATCACACCTCAGGCAGCCTAGGTGCTGAGAAGCACAGTCTTTAAAATGGGCTATGAAGAAACCTGCTTAAAATTTATATTGAAAGGAGATGTAATTTTTATTATACTAGACAGTGAAAAGAAGCTGTCATTGTTCTGGAAAGAGACAGTTATCTTTTCAGGCTATTTGCTCAATAAATGTCTTTTTAAAAGATAGTCCAGAACAAAAGGGAAGTGAGTGCCTCTGGTCACAGAAATATGAGACCAATAGAAACTTGCCTACCAACAAGTGTATATGTTGCAATGTATGGTATACAAGTTATAATGTTAAGTAATGAAATCTCAAATGAATGTGTCTAGTATGATCCCATTTATGTAAAGAAAAATGATGGGTCTATCCCATAGCCTGATGGCTAAGGTAGCTGGATCCCACATGACCAATGGCATGGCTCAAGTCATGGACTTTGTGTCTTGAAAACATGGTGTGTGTGTGTGTGTGTGTGTGTGTGTGTGTGTGTGAATGCATTCCCAAAATCCCAAAGGGAGAGAGAGATGGAAGAGAAGGGACTGTGACATGACCATGTCCCATGGGAGTGCTTTCTTGCACATGCTCTCTCTTTCTCTGCCTCTTTCTGGACAGTGCATGTGCCCTTTGTCAAAATTTAAAAAAAAGAAACACTATGTTTGTGTTCATCTAAATGTACATACTTTCTTACTTTTTTTTTTGGATAGGTTTTTGCTATAGGGTGCGTGCACTCGCCAGATAGACAGAGACAGAGAGACAGAAAGTGAGGAATCACCCCCCGGGGGGATGGCCCTTCTCCTCCATTCTCCTCTCAGGATCTTGGGTACGCACGCACACGCGCCCAGTGTGAGTTTAAGCCACTGGGTCCAGGATGCAAACCGCAGTCGACTACATGGGAGTCCAGCGACATAGCTATTACGCTAACTGCTGGTCCCTGTACATACTTTCTTTACATCTTAATCAGCAAGGATGTTTTTAGGTATTATGATAAATTGCAAAATAAATTGAATAAAATAAAAAATCTATAAAATACTGATTATTTTAAGTACAGAAGTGTTATTATAACAGCCATTACTAGCATGTTCATTAAATAATTAAAAGTCATGCTCAGAAAAGTCTAGTTATTCAAATAGGTTGTATATCAAGTTATAATAAGATATATTTTGCTGAAGCAAGCTTTGAAAAATTGTTACCTTTCTAGAAAGTTAGAGATTTTATATCCTTTGGGAGATGCCAAGAAATGGGATTGCTGGATCATATGGCAGTTCTATATGTAGATTTTTGAGGAATCTCCAAATTGTTCTCCACAGTGGTTGGACTAATTTACGTTCCCACCAGCAGTGTAAGAGAGTTCCCCTTTCACCACACCCTGGCCAACACTTAACATTTTTTGTTTTTTTAATCTTAGCCATTCTGACTGGGGTTAGGTGGTATCTCATTGTTTTTGATCTGCATTTCCCTTACGATGAGGGATGTTGACCATTTTTTCATATGCCTTCTGGCTATTTGTATGTCATCTTTAGTGAGTATTCTTTTCAACTCCTTCTCCCATCTTTTAATAGGGTTCATCATCTTTTTTCCAAACAGTGAAGCAAGCCAGGCTATGAAGGAGAGACACTGTATATCCCCACTTAATATATACCTAATATCCGCACTCTATAACTGAAACTGATGGGCTAAAGGATGTACAAACACAAGAGATGGATGTGAATGCCAGATGTGGTGTGTGTGGAGGAGTGGGGCCTGGAGAAGAACATTTGGAGGAGGGATACGAAGACAGCATTGTTGAGACAGGGAGGTAGTGTTATATTTTGATCAACTTGACCGGGGAGAAATGTTCACATATTGAAATGATCACCTTGTAAGCTAAATAATGTGATTGAATGTAATAAAAAATGTAAATAAAAATAATAAATGATAGAGATTTAAATTTGATGGAATGGAGAATTACAATGCAAAAATCTGTTGCTAAGGATTTTTTTTTCCTCCTCTTCATAAAAGGAGAAAGTTCATGTCCCCTGATAGAAAAAAAATAATCGTGTATGTTAGATATGTACATACATGTGTGTACACACACATATGGATTTGGTGTGTGTTTGTATATATATGTGTCCATGTGTTTTATATCTACACAAATATAGATGAGTTCTATTTGTAACACTTTCAGTACTTTTGTCTTTTGTCTCTACTTTTCTTTCTATGAACAATTAAAAAGGAATTTGATGACTGACATCTTTGTAAAATGACTTCATAAAAAGATTTATTTTTTTATTTACTCATTAATTGATCATGTATTTACAGTATTTAAAATATGCCCAGCACTCTTCTGTGTGCTGCCATTTAGAGGTTCACACAATAGTCTGTCATCATGGAATTTTTATTCCCATGGTTGAAAACTAATAAACAATCGAATATATATTCTAATTTTTCATAAAGAATAAAAAGTAGAGAAAGGAAATAGAACCTGAAATATATGTCCCTTAAGCTAAAAGGGTAAGAAAAGTGATCTGTGTAGAACAGATACACAAAAGTGAGGGAATGAGCCATGCAAAATTGATAAAGAAAACAGTCACACACACAAAAATAATAACACATTAAACTTTAATTTTTACTGTTGACAGGTATGAAAAAAACACACATTTTTTAAATACTCAGTGGTTTTAAGTTCTATAAAAGATTATGAATCCAATAATTACGTCTCCAAAATAAGGTTGAGAGAGTGTTAGAAAAGAACACTATAATAAACCCTAAAGATAACATCTTGGTTCTGTTGAGTCATTTGAAAAGAAATGAGCTTAGAATAAGTTATTTATCTTTTCAAGGCACCTCTGTTTTCATATTTTATAATGAAATATTTCATATTGAATTTTATAAAGAACATTAAAAATACAATAAACACCATCTATTTACCACCCAGCTTTCTCAAATCTTAGCATTTCATTTGCTTCATATATGATTTTAAAGAAATAAAATGTTACACACAAATTTGAAGACTCTTACATACTTTCCTGCTCTTCGGAATTTATTTCCCCTACCTCTTTCTCTAGATGTAATCACTGCCTATATTTTCATTGGGGTACTAGAGGCAGACTTTCTAAGAAATCTCTTTATTCATTTCTTATTTCTCTTGGCCTCAGCCTTCTCTTATTCCTGCCACCACTGTGAATAACATTTTTGTGTCAGATCTGACCAGTTTTATGTAGATGCTATCTAACAGTGCCTTACCTCAGGCCTAAACTGCATTTTGCTTGCTCCCAGTTCAGGGTTCCTCTATTGCTGTGGTAGACATGAGACACTGTGTGAACCTACTCAAATTCCATACAAGTAGAATTTGGAAGCATGAAAGAATAAATAACCCAGGAAGCAAAACTTTGGCCATAAGTAGGAAAGCTGGCAGATAAATCTCATTTCTTTACTGCTCTTAGAAACGTCCTAAGATTTATTTTAGATGGGTAAATGGATAGTCCCATGAGATAGAGCAACTAGTGCCTGTAGACCTTTCCAACTTGGTAACACATCCTCATGTTGGCTCTCCCATTTTTCCTGTTTTGCTATCCCAGTTCCTCACTCCTGCTCTCTGAGATTACACTCCCTGATAAACTACTTACACATAAACTTTTGTATCATGCTCTACTTTCTGGGGAATTCAGGGTAAGAGAGTTGTCTTTTGATGTACCAGAGCTTTTAATTTTAATATAGTCAGTTTGTACTTTTTCTCCTCTGTGGTTTGCCTTTTGCAAGAAGTTTAAGAAATTCTTCCCTACCCTAAGGGGATGAATATATTCTTCTATATTTTCTTCTAAGTGTTTGGTGTGAAGTAAAAATCTGCTTTTTTTTTTAAAAAAAAAAGGGATGATTAGTTAACTCAGTAACATTTACCAAATGAATAATCCATCCTTTCCTATCTTTTTATTATAACAATTCTCAAACATACACAGAAGATGAATAAATAGTATAAATAGACTGAATGTTTATGTCCCCTCAAAATTAATATTTTGAAATCTAATCCCCAATGCCCCGGTATTTGGAAGTAGTGCCTTTGGGAGGTAATTAGTGTTCTGACAAAAGAGACCCCAGAGAGTTTCCTTGCTCCCTCTGCTATGGAGGACACAGTGAAAAGACAGTCATTTAAGAATCAGGAAATGCCCTAACCATACACTGAATCTGATTATGCCTTGATCTTGGAAATCCCATCCACCAGAACTATGAAAAATATGTTTCTATTGTCTATCAGCTTCTCAGTATATGGCCTTCTATTATAGCAACCTTAACAAAAGTAGTGTTCAGTCATATAGCTATTACCAGTACTAATGTATTGCCAAACTGACTTGATCTGTATCTCTCTGTATGCATAAATATGCTTTATAACTGCTTTTTTAAAACAAGGAACCAATCAAAATTAATGCAGTTTAAGCTTTTAAATCATTGAATCTAGGCCAGTTCTTTTAGACTTTTATTTTTTTATGATAGTGGTATCTTGAAAACATCAGGTCTGTTGTCATATAAAACACTCCCATTCTTTATCTGTCTGATTTTGCCTTGGATGTTAACTGGTCTTCTATCCTCTGTGTTTTTGTAATCTGGAATTTAGATATAAAGTTTTATTTATATTATGTTAAATATTTTGATAAAAACAAGTTATGAGCTTCATATTATATCATGATATAGTATGCCTACAATGTTAGACTTTTATACTATACATGACATTAAGTTTGATTACATGGTTGAAGTTGTGACTTCTAGTTAAATTAAGTATAAAGGTAATTTTTTCCTGTAATAATTACCAATGTACTTTGTTCTTTGTACATTACCTTCTTAACCCCCAGAGAAAAACCATTATCCCACATTTGATATATGTTATTTTCATATGTTTAAAAACATATTTAGGGGACCAGCAGTTAGCGTAATGGCTATGTCGCTGGACTCCCATGTAGTCGACCGCAGTTTGAGTCCCGGACCTGGTGGCTTAAAACTCACGCGTGTGCGTGCGTGCTCAAGATCCCAAGAGGAGAATGGAGGAGAAGGGATTGCTGCATGGCCATCCCCCCTGGGGGGTGATTTCTCACTTTCTGTCTCTCTGTCTCTCTCTGTCTGTCTGGTGAGCGCACGCGCCCTATAGCAAAAACCTCTCAAAAAAAAATAAAACAAACATATTTAGTCTATCACTATCTTCTAAACAATATGTAGCCTTATATACATTATAATATACAGTATTAATTTTTTACATAATTTTATCATTCTTCATGCTTTTTTGTATAATATGCTTATTAAATGGAATATTATATTTCTAGGATTCATCTATGTTGACTCACAAAAAGCTCTAATTAAAGCTCTTGTGTGATTCAACTATAATTGCCATTAAGAAATTGAATGAACATTACCTAGAGATAATAGCATATTGAGTTGTAACGTAATCAAATTAGTCATCATCTTTGCCCTCAGATCCAGATCTAAAAGAGAAGGTTTTGAGGATTCCTGATTAAGTCTTGTTATTATTTCTTGTCTTTGAATAAACTTGTGAGGGTATGAGTAAGAGGAGAGATGGAAATTTCCTTCTCCAATGACTGAACACACTAATCATGAATTTTCTATTTTCTCTTTTGTGTTATATCATTTTCTCTGTCCATCCACTGCAGTTCTTATATTCAATCTGCTCCATGGCAGTCCTTGTCTTGGAGACTCAAATTACAACCAAATGTTAAAAGTAACTATTTCTCCTGTACATCTAAAACTATAAAATACTGATGAAATAAATTGAAGGAGACAAATAAACAGAAAGGACCCCATATTCATGAATTGGAAGACTTACTATTACTAAAATGTCCACAGTACCCAAGTGACCTATAGATTCAATACAATACAATGAAAGTTCCAATGACACTTTTCACAAAGACAGGAAAACCAACCCTATCATTTGTATGTAACAAAAGACCCTGAATAGCCAAAGCAATCTTTTTTTTTTTTTTTTTTTTGGAGAGGTTTTTCGCTATAGGGCGCGTGCGCTCACCAGACAGACAGAGACATAGAGACAGAAAGCGAGAAATCACCCCCCAGGGGGGGATGGTCACGCCGCAATCCCTTCTCCTCCATTCTCCTCTTGGGATCTTGGGCACGCACGCACACGCGCCCGGCGTGAGTTTTAAGCCACCGGGTCTGGGACGTGAACCGCGGTCGACTACGTGGGAGTCTAGCGACATAGCCATTACGCTAACTGCTGGTTCCCCCAGCCAAAGCAATCTTGAGCAAAAAGAACAAGATTGGACCAGACATCACACTACCTGATTTCAACATCTACTAAAAAAGTATATTAATCAATGGGGCAGCAAGTGCAACAAGTGGCATTGTGGTTAAGGTGGCTGATTCCTACATAGCCAATGGTAGTTGGAATCCCAGACCTGGCAGCTTGCTTTCTCATGACCCTCCCACCCCCAGCTCTCTCCAGTCAAATTAAAATAAATAAATAAATAAATAAATACAGTTAATTAAATCTTTTTAAATAGCTATAGTAATCAAAATAGCATGGTTTCTATGGTTTGAATAATAATTTCCCCCCCAAGAGTTAATGTGCTGAAATTTGGTTCCTCATGTAATGGCACTGACGTCAATTGGACCTTTGGGGAAGATTTACCTTCAATCTGGGCAGAAACTTCTTAGACAAAATTGGTGTGTGAATCAGTGGACAGAGAGAGCAAGACCCACATTCAATGTGGGCAGAAACTAGTTAGACAAAATTGGTGTGTGAATCAGTGGACAGAGAGAGCAAGACCCACCTTCAATGTGGGCGGAAAATAGCTAGACAAAATTGATGTGTGAATCAGTGGACAGAGAGAGCAAGACTCTCCTTCAATGTGGGGAGAAACTAGTTAGAGAAAATTGGTGTGTTAATCAGTGAACAGAGAGAGCAAGACCCACCTTCAGTGTGGGTGGGAACCACTCAATCATCAGATAACATGAAAAGGATGAACAGAGGAAGTAGAAATGTCTGTTTCCTCTGTCTGTCTGTCTCTCTCCATGTGGCAGCTGAGCTACTTGCTTCTCTTGGCTGTGTAGGGATATAGCACCAAAGGCATGTCAGATACTAACCCCATGCCTTTCAACTTTCCAGTCACCAGAATTGTGTACCAAATAAACATCTATTCTTTAAAAATCACTCTGTCTTAGGTATTTTTATTAGAAATACAATAACGGACTTTTTCTTTCTTGTTCCTTTTTTTTTTTTTAATTTTTGCCATAGTGTGTGTGTACTTGCTGGAGAGAGACAAACAGTGAGGGGGAATGTGAAAAGTCACCCTCCAGGGGGGATGATCATGCTGCAATCCCTTCTCCTTTATTCTTCTGATATTTTGGGCACACATGCACATACGCCCAGAGTGATTTTTAAGTAACCGTGTCCAGGACTTGAACAGTGGTTGACCATGTGGGAGTCCAGTGCCTTAACTACTACGCCATCTGCTGGACTCTGGTCAATTGATTTTCAACAGAGATGCCAAGTATGTACAATGGGAAAGGACATTCTTTTCAATAAATGGTTCTAGGAAAACTGTATATTCACATGCAAAATAATTAAATTAGAAACTCATCTGACAAACACCAACTCAAGATGGATTAACAATTTAAACCTAAGACCGGAACCTGTACAACTACCAGAGGAAAACACAGGGAAAACTCTATTAGGGAAAGTTGGTCTGGGCAAGGATGTTTTTGATTAAGAACTCAAAAGCACAAGCAGAAAAAGCAAAAGTAGAGAACACAGAAGAGGAAACCAGCAAAAAATTCAAGGACAAATCTATAGATTAGGAGAAAAGATTTGCAGATCATAACCTGATAAGAGGTTACTATGTAAAATATGTAACAAGCTCAAACAATTCAATAGTAAAAAAGCTAAATAACTCAGTTAAAATATAGGCAAAGAACTGAGGCAGACATTTCGTTTTTTTTTTTTTCTTTTTGCCTTAAGGCCTATATGCTCACAATAAAGAGACAGAGAGAGACATAGAGGGAGACAAAATGAGAAATCATCCCCCAGGGAAGATGGCCACACCATAATCCCCTCTCCTCCATTCTCCTCTCAGGATTCTGGGCATGCATGCAGATATGCCTGGTGTGTCTCTCAAGCTGCCGGATTCAGGACTTGAACAGTAGAGTCAGCTATATAGGATCCAATGCCCTAACTCCTGGCCCTCTTAAATATTTCTTTAAAGTTTGTTTGTTTATTTGTTCTATCAGCAGAAGCATGCATGCATATGAGAGAGGGGAGAGAGAGAGAGAGAGAGACCTCCTTAAACAAAGTTTTGATGTTGCAATGCACACTCAGGTTTAGACAGCCTCAGATCACGGACACACACGTGCCTGGTATACTCAGGGAGGGCTCTGTATGGGAATCTAACACCTTTCCATGTGAGTCAATCTCACAGAACATCATGTCTTACTGCTATGCCACCATCTGCCCTTGAAATAAACTTTTTAAAAATAAGTATATATGGGACCAGCAATTAGCGTAATGGCTATGTCGCTGGACTCCCACGTAGTCGACAGCGGTTCAAGTCCTGGACCCGGTGGCTTAAACTCACGCCGGGTGCATGTGCGTGCGTGCCCAAGATCCCGCGAGGAGAATGGAGGAGAAGGGATTGCGGTGTGACCATCCCCCCGGGGGGTGATTTCTCGCTTTCTGTCTCTCTGTCTCTCTCTGTCTGTCTGGAGAGCGCACGCGCCCTACAGCAAAAAAAAAAAAAATAACCTCTCAAAAAAAAAAAGATATATAGCCAGTATGTACATGGAAAAAATACCTAATATTGCTAATCATGAGGGAAATGAAAATAAAAACCACAATATCACCTTAAATATTTTAGGATGACTGTTATTAAACACACATACATACACACACACACATACAGAGATTAAAATGTGTGGAAAAAAGGGAACCCTTGCACATTATGATGATGCCAGGGTCGTCTTTTTTTTTTTTTTTTTTTTTTTTTTTTTTTTTTTTACGGTTGAGTAGTATTCCATAGAGTATATGTGACACACTTTTCAATCCATTCATCTCTTCATGGACACTTTGGTTGGTTCCATGGCTTAGCAATTGTCAATGATGCTGCATAGCCATAGATATGCAGACACTTTTCCGACTGAGTGTTCTCCTATCCTTTGGGTTGATACCCTGGAATGGAACTGTTGGGTCATATGGCAGTTCTATTTGTAGATCTTTGTGGACATTCCACATTGTTCTCCATGGTGGCTGGACTAATTTACATAATCACCAACAGTGTAGGAGAGATCCCTTTCACCACAGCCTTGCCAGCACATATCATTTTTTTTTTTTAACCTTACTTATTCTGACTGGAGTTAGGTGATATCTCATTGTGATTTTGATTTGCATCTCTTTTATTGTTAGGGGTGTTGAGCATTTTTTCATATTTTTTGGCTGTTCATCTGTCTTCCTTAGGGAATTTTTTGTTAAGATCATTTTCCCATCTTTTAATTGAGCTTATCATTTTTTATGGGGGTAAGCCACTTAAGTTCCCTGTATATTCTGGTTATCAGTCCCTTATCTGAGGCATAGTTTACAAAAATACTTTCCCATTCCAAGAGTTGTCAGTTCACACTAATTATTATGTCTTTTGCTGTGCAAAAACTTCTTAATATGATAGTAGTCTCACTTGTTATTTGGGGGATTATTGTCTGTGCTTTTTGGGGGGGTCTTATTTAAGTTTTGTTTACTCTGAAGTCTCCCATAGTTTTCCACCAGTAGTTTCCTAGTTTGAGGTCTTAGATTGAGATCTTTGATCCACTCTGAGTTGATTTTTGTTAATGGTGAGAGATAGGGGTCCAGATTCATCTTTCTACAGTTGTATACCCTGTTTTTCCAACTCCATTTTCTAAAGAGGTTTTCTTTTTCCTACTCAAATGGCTGATGCCCTTTGTCACAGATCAATTGGCTCCATGCTTTGGGGCTTATTTCTGGGATCTTTATACTGTTTCATTGGTCTGCAAGTACCAGGCTGTTTTGATTATCACAGCTTTGTAATATATTTTGGGGTCAGGGAGTGAGATGCCTCTTACTCCACTCTTCCTGTGCAGGTTTGCTTGGGGAACAAGGGATCTTTTATGATTCCAAACAAATTCCATGATTGTCTATTCTAGAAATGTGATGAATGTCTCTGGTAAATTTATTGGGATTGCATTAAATTTGTATATTAATTAGGTAGAATTGGCATTTTAATTATATTAATTTTCCAAATCTGGAATATGAGATGTCCTTCCATTTTTGGAATAATTTTCTGTTTCTTTTTTTTTTAGAGTTTAATAGTTTTCTTTGACTTCTTTTGGTTAGATTTGTTCCTAGGTATCTTATACTTTTCATGGTTATAATAAATGGGATTACTTTCTTCAGTTACCTCAGTCTGCTTGTTTTATTATATATAGAAATACTATAGATTTTTCTGTGTTGATTTTTGTATCCTGCCACTTTACTGTATTCATTTATCATTTCCAGGAGTTTTTTTGTGGATACCTTGGGGTCTTCTATGTATACAATCATGTCATCTGCAAATAGGGATAATTTTACCTTTTATTTTCCTATTTGAATGCCTTTTATTTTATTCTCTTTTCTGATTACATTTGTTAGGACTCATGGAAGCTATTTTTATCTGACTGAACAAGCCAGATAAAGCCAGAAAGAGACCACATAAGCAAGGCAGAAACTTAGATTTGTAACCTAATCTTGGAAGAGACATCCTATCCCTTTTACTGTATTCCATTTTTTTAGGCACAAGTCACTTGATCTAGCAAACACTCAAGAGAAAGAGATTACATATGGACATAAATATTATAGGTTTACAAACTACCTACTACAATGTTCTATGGTAAATAAATAACTATGTTGTTTTAAACATGCATTTCTAAACTTGATCAGTAAAATTATTAAAATTCATAGTTAGAGAGACAGAAAACATGAGCTTTCATAAAAATAATGTGTTTATTTTCTAAATTTGAAGATTTAAGAAATAAGAAAAACCACTTACACAGTTCGACTATTCAGAAATAATCAATGTTCATATTATATATTTACTTTCAGTATTTTTTCTATGCTGTGCTTGTTTTTATTCCTACAAGTCTATTATAATATTTATATCAAATCACATAGCTTCCTTTTTACTTTTCATTATAATATAAGCATCCACACTGGTTTTATAAACCCTGTAATTATTATTTTATTTGCTAATAATAGCTCAATGAGGAAACATTCTATCATTTATTTTAACCAACACTTACTTTTTATATTTATATTATTTTCAGATTTAAAATTATGAATTCATCCATTATTGAAATGACCATTTGCATGTATAAATATAGTTTTAAGTGGAAAAAGTTTCTACATGTCTAAAGGAAATAGGGTTAGAATAAAGGTAGGAAAGAAAAATATTTAGTTGGCTAAAAATCTATGTAATGATATAAAGTACAAATGGGAAATCACAAAAAATAGAAAACAAGTTATTAGCAAAAGTATAAGGAACACCTAAATTATGTACATTTGAATAGTACAAAACAAAGTACATTATAAATGAAACATAAACAAGAATATCTAATGCATACTGAATGAGGGGAAATATAGAATTGAGTCCTTGACAGACCTAGTAGGGAAATGAATGGGAGAACACTTAACTAGAATGGCTAGATCTTGATGGCAAAATCATTAAAACTATATGAATTTTAAATGCATTATATCTTTGGTTATTTAATAAACTAATGTTGTCCCATTCTTTACTTTGTTTTTAAATATATACCTTTAAGAGTAAAAAAATGATTATCTTCAAAAAAATTATAGGTTACTGTATATAATTTTTGTTCCTACACCTGAAAAGTTTTTTAATAAAATTAGTAAAAAGCAAAATAAGGTTTATAAAAAGAATATTGATCTATACAGTGTACATGTTGATAAAAATAATCTAACCTTCGTTATTCACATATGTACTTGGGATAAAAAGAGGCTAAATATCTTTATACATAGAATGTTCCAGTATAATCAGATTTTTATGCCTAAGTTATTGAAATAATTGAAATAAAATATATTTGTTGATTTAATTAATTTTATGTTTGTGATTTTCTGAACAAAATTATGGTAGTAGTGTGATAGGCTGAGGTTCTACAGAAAAAAATTTTTAAATAATTAATTTCGGTAAATTTGTATCTTAGTAAAAATAGGAGAGAGAGGCAGAGAGAGAGAATAATTCTAAATGCTTAAAAAGACCTATGTGCATATTAATAATCTTTAATAAGAGGGATAAAAGGATTATAAAATGCTTTTTCTTCATTCTTTCTCTCCCACTCCCAAATTATTATGCAGGGATGATTACATTTTGGATTAAGAGTAATTTCTTCCTGGGGTTTAGGGAGAGATGTCTTGCTTTCTAAACCTTGGGGAAAAGACCAAGAAGAAATGAAGCCAATACAGGTTTCTTAGGGCTGTCTCTGGTCTGGAGGTGGCTTCTAAACATGCGGGTAAGGATATTCATTAAGGTTCTTTCCTGGCTATTCCCAATTTGTAAGGATAAGAATATGAACTGCATATAATAGAAACAAATCCCAGAAATACTCTACCTTTGCTTAATTGTCACATCAGGGAAGTCGACTGTCATTGCATAATATGTACCTCTTACTTTTAGTACTGATCATATTTGCTAATTTCCATGTATTGTTATAATTATTTTGATATTACTTATCACCCCCACTAGCCTACAAATTCCATGAAGACAAGGGTCTTGCCTTTCTTTCTCCTCCATTCTTCTTTCTTTGTTCCTTCTATCTTCCTTAATTCTTTCCCATCTTCCTCCTGTTTTGCTTATGTCTGATTAGAATTGTGCTTGCTACATAGTTAAGAACATTTTTTTCAGTGGATGAGTGCTTGTGAGTCTTTTTTGGGGCTCTTCCATTAGATTCCTACAAATTTCACATGGGCAGTAATCACATAGAATTCAGGAACCAGATAAAGAGCTGGAACACCTACAATAATCATCCATGCTAGGTAAACATGTGATTTGTAGGTTAGTCCTGTGGTTCTAAATATCAATGATTTGCCAATCTGGTGGATTTCCATCACTTTTTTTTAAGTTTTTTTTCCTCATGAGAGAGAGGAGAAAGAAAGAGAGACAAGTACCCTCAATACGGTGTCATGTCCTGACCTACTCAGCTGACCTTTTTCTGTCAGACAGGATCAGAGGCACATAGATATACACATGGTGTGTGCAAGTAGACCCAGGAATGAAACTTCCTTTTTTTAAATTTATTTTTATTATTATTTTAATACATTCGATCATTGTACATCAATCACTACAAGTTGTAAAATGAATTACCCAACATTAATACACTTCACACAAGTCAAGTTGAAGATATCACACATGTTATCAACAGGCAATCCTTTATTTCCATATCCCTTAAATGTCTTGCCTCTCTGTTTTCTCCTTGATTCCTTTCCTCTCACTTTCCCCCTTCTCCCACCCTCTTACCAAACTGTCTCCAGTATTCATAAACATTTTCCATGCTTCTATGTCCTCTAATCTCTCTGTTTCCATCATAAGTGTGGACAGTCAGTAAATATTAAGTGGAGACATGCAATGTCTCTCTTTCTTTTTTTTTTCTTTCATAACCTGGGTTGCTTCACTCAGCAGTAAATATTCCATATTTGTCCACTTTCTATCAAATGCCAGGGTCTCGTTGTTTTTTTAGGGATGAGTAGTATTCCACAGTGTATATGTGCCACAGTTTTCAATCCATTCTACTCTTCGTGGACATTTGGGTTGGTTCCATGTCTTAACAATTGTGAATAATGCCACAATAAACATAGATTTGCAAGCACTTTTCTGACTGAGTACTCTCCTACCCTTTTGGTAGATACCCAAGAGTAGAATTGCTGGGTCAACATTGTAGGAGAGATTTGTTTCACCACAGCCGTGCCAGCGCTTATCATTTTTTTTTTTTAATCTTAGCCATTCTGACTGGGATTAAGTGATATCTTATTGGAATTTTGATTTGCATCTTTTTATTATCAGGGATATTGAGATTTTTTCATATGCCTTTTGACTGTTCATATGTCTTCCTTAGGGAGTTATTTGTAAAGCTCATTTTCCCATCTTTTAATTAGGTTAATAATTTTTTGGGGGGTAAGCAAATTGAGTTTTCTGTATTCTGGTTATCAGTCCCTTATCTGAAGCATAGTTTACAAATATATTCTCCCATTTCAAGGGCTTTCGGTTCACACTAATTATTGTGTCTTCTGCTGTGCAGAAACGCCTTAATCCATTGTAGTCCCACTTGTCTATTTTTGGATTATTGTCTGTGCTTTGGGGGTCTCATTTATTTATTTATTTATTTATTGGAGAGGTTTTTGTTATAGGGCACGTGCGCTCACCAGAAAGACAGAGAGAGACAGAGAGAGAGAAAGCGAGAAATCACCCCCTGGGGGGATGGCCACACCTCAATCCCTTCTCCTCCATTCTCCTCTCAGGATCTTGGGCACGCAAGCACACGTGCCCAGCGTGAGTTTAAGCCACAGAGTCCAGTACACAAACCATGGTCGACTACATGGGAGTCCAGCGACATAGCCATTAGGCTAACTGCTGGTCCCTGGGGGTCTTATTAAGAACTTTTTGCTCACTCTGATGTCTTCCAGAGTTCCCCAATGTTTTCCACAATAGCTTTATAGTTCGAGGTCTTAGATTTAGATCTTTGAGTCACACTGAGCTAATTTTTGTTAATGGTGAGAAATAAGGGTCTAGATTTATGTTTTTGCAGTTGGATACCCAGTTTTCCCAGCACCATTTGCTAAAGAGGTTTTCAGGTCCCACTGTATTGACTGGTGCCCTTTGTCAAAAATCAGTTTTGGCTGTATGTTTTGGGGGAACCCACTTCTGATCTTCTATATGTCCTCTAGCATTTCAGAGTAAATCGGCATTACTCAGTCAGCATAGCTGTGTCTCACTGGTTTTTTTGTTCTGACTTTTTTTTTCAAAGATCAGTTCCAGATTTGTGTTTTTCTGTAATAGTGATACAGAAGATTTTCTGTAATAGAGATACAGAATAAAAAACAAACTAATTTAAATTGAAATGGAAATCTGATTCTGACCTCCTTCATTCAAACAGAGCTTTAATATTGTCAGGTATGCAACCACTACATTTTAATATTCCATTCAGGTATCAATGCGTAGATATAATATTTCAGGAGGTATGGAGGGGTACAGATTTGGTGTGGGTTTTTTTTTTTTTTTTTCTGGCACGTATCCTAGAAATGGCTGATCTATTATTGCCATAAGTCAAAAGATTTGTAAGAAAAAATGTTGGCCTATTGAGAATTCTTATGTTCCTTCTTCTCTTTTAGTATAATATAATACCTTTCTGTACCAGCTCTTGATATTTTCTCTCCTGCCCAGTACAAATTCACCTTTAGGTTGAACTTCCCAATTATTTTGCAAATAGATTATTTTTCCCCCACAGAAAAAGGACAAGCCATCCTCTATCATGTCTTGTGATCATCAGGGATGTTTTTTTTCTTTGAAAGGAACCTTTGCTGAGAAAACAAGATTGCCAGAAAAAAATCTTCTTCAGGGAAAAAAAGGAGGGAGGAGAGGTTTTGAACTTCTATGTGAGGAACCAAATCAATATAAGGTCAAATAAAAACAGGGGCCTTTCTCCTCCTGCAAACTAATGGATAAAAACCAATGTAATCTTTGCTCCTTTGCCCTCCTAACTTTCTTTAACTTGAGAAAAAAATAGGCTGTATGTTTAAGGCATTTATTTCATTCATTTTCTTAATTTTTACAATGAATATGTTTACTTCACAATCAAGTTGGGTTTTAACCTTTTTTTTCATTTTATTCTTTATTCAGTTGAGTATCTAGAATCAGTCACAGGTGTATGGGTTTTGTAGCAATATAGAAATCTTTTGATTCAGATAGGTTATTTTATTTGATCTTATAAGAATTTAATAATATATAGTCTCATCCTTACCTAACTAGGTAACATTTTTGCTGTAAGTATGGATGCCACAAAGCATAAGAACAGCATATAAAACATCCCACTTTTAAAAATAGCTTTATTTTTACAAGTTATATTCACATTTTATTGAACAAAAATCTCCCAAAAATATTATCAGCTTTTTTTTTAATTTATTCATATGGTCCATGATAGAACCTCTCTCAGGCTCACATAGTTCCAGGGACCTTATTGGTCCATTTTGTTTTTCATATGGATATTGACTGTTTTTCATTGGCACTTCACAGAGCCCATCTGATATATTTTCCCTGTCCACTCTTTTTTTTTTTTTTTTTGAGAGAGATTTTCACTATATGGTGTGTGCGCTCGCCAGACAGACAGAGACATAGAGACAGAAAGTGAGAAATAACCCCCCAGGGGGGATGGTCACGCCGCAATCCCTTCTCCTCCATTCTCCTCTCGGGATCTTGGGCACGCACGCACATGCGCCCTGCGTGAGTTTTAAGCCACCGGGTCCGGGACGCGAACCGCAGTCGACTACGTGGGAGTCCAGCGACATAGCCATTACGCTAACTGCTGGTTCCCATTCCCTGTCCACTCTTTCTATTTGTCAACAAAGTAAAGAATTAACGAAAAGGGGAAGAAAAAGGAAGGAAGTTAGTGGTAAATCATTCAATACAGCTCCAAATTTCTCTATTTTTTAAATCAGCAATCTGTCTATGATATAGCACAGCTTAAAATGTTTCTTGTCAAGTCCAGAGCATTTAATTATACTTAACAACATGTCTTCATTAATCAAAATGTTTTTGTGTTTAAGTTTAACTCCACTGTTAAGATGGATCTTTTAGAAGCATGTAAATGTCAGATATCAGAATGGGGTTCTGGAGGTACACTAGCTTCATAAAGTGGATTGGTATTTAACCCCTTCCTTGAGACTAGCCTCCAGCTCATTATCTTTCATAATATTTTTCTGCCTCTGGAGCTTAGAGACTGCTATGGTAGGGAAGAAATCTCTAGAAGAAACTCTTCAAGTTTACATTATTCCTAGGAACACATTTTTCAGTAAAAAATGTGGCATTGGACTCTAATGAAAAATATTTTGACCTATTTTAAAGAAATATAGTTAGTATACAAATATGTTGAAATTTATGTGATTTTTGATGAGAAGATGATAGTCCATTTTTCAAATATTCTATCTTGAAAAATTCAGAATGAATAATACTTTTTTTTTTTTTACAGAAAGTACACATATGTGAGAGAGATAGACAGGTGAAGAAAGAGACAAAAACCTTTGACAGAGTAACATTATGCACGATATCCTTTCCTCAGTCCTCCTTTTTCAGTTCCTTGGGCACCTGTGCATGTGCCTAGCATGTTTTCAGAGCAACCCAACAATTCAAACCCATAGTCAGCCACGTGACCTTAGCACTGCAGTCCAATATGCTACAGATTACACTACTTAGGCTGGGCTCAAAATCAATAATCTTATTACCAGTAACAGTATTCTGTTAATATGTATAAAACGCACCCAATAAACACATAATAAATAACAACACACATGACACTTTCTGATATGAGATTTGATCCTTACAAACCAAAGAGGACATTTTACAACTTTCATTCTACTCTTGATGCTATAAAGAATGCTCTGATATACAGAGCAAAGTAATTATCTCCTTCAGGAATTAGTCGACTTTTACTAGTGTCCACCAATAGTGGTGGTACCCTTTTAAAAAATATTTAATTTTATGATTACTATTATTATTATTATTAATTTGACCAGAGAGAGGCAGAGATAGAGAGGGAAAGTGGAAAGCAAGCTGCCAGATCCAGGACTTGAACCATGGTCAGCCACGTGGGAGTCTAGTGCCCTAACCAACATGCCACCTGCAAGCCCCAATGATGGTACCCTTTAATATATATTATGTGGGACCAGCAGTTGGCATAATGGCTATGTCACTAAACTCCCATGTAGTCGACAGAGGTTCGAGTTCTGGACCCGGTGGCTTAAACTCATTCCGGATGCATGTGTGTGCATGCCCAAGATCCCGAGAGGAGAATGGAGGAGAAAGGATTGCGGTGTGGCCATCCCCTTGGAGGGTGATTTCTCACTTTCTGTCTCTCCGTCTCTCTCTTTCTGGAGAGTGAATGCGCCCTATACAAAAACCTCTCATATATATATATATATATATATATATATATATATATATATATAATTTTGTGGGAATTCTGAATCCCACTTTACACATGACAGAAAATGAGAAAACGAGGCTCTGATAGCTTTAAAATCTTGTCTAATGTCACATTTTTCCTTGTATGGCATGAACTGAAAACTAGATTTGTCTTAACAGCTTCAGCATTTCTTGCTATACCTTGATATCTTCATAAAAGACTTAGCATAGTTCTATATCCAAAAAAACCTGGTTTATGTTAAAAGAAATATTGTTAAATTTTATCGGATGTCAATAACAGTCAGGAAAGGTGAAAGAAAAATGGGTTGGGGGAAGGCACTGAAAGATAAGAGGAAAAAAGAGAAGAAAGTACTGTGTGTGAACAATTATCACTAAATGTTGTTTCAGGGGTGCCTAATATAGCTGGTAAACTATTAGGTTGTCAGAAAAGTCATGACCTATTTTTTTTCTGTTTTTCTATGCAAAAATGTGTCATGACTTCTGACAGCTCAATAGTTTTGCGGTATACCTTTATTGTGGTTAATTTTAGGTATCAACTTGACTGCATTAAGGAATACCTAAAGAATTAGTAAAGCATTGTTTCTGGGCATGTCCATCAAAGTGATTGCAAAGGAGATTGGCATGCAAGTTGGTGGACCAAATGGTAAAGATCTACTCTCAATGTTACGTGGGTACCAACTAACTAGCCAGGGCCCAGATAAAACATAAAAGCATAGAAAAGGCAAAGTCTTTTCTCTTCTTCTTCTTAACTCTTTTTCTTTCGACCTTGAGCATCAGATCTTCATATTCTCTGACCCTTGGACTCCTAGGACTTACACTAGTGATTCCCCAGGTTTTCTTTCTTTTGCTTTAGAGGTTTTTGCTATAGGGCATGTGCGCTCGCCAGAAAGACAGAGAGAGACAGAAAGTGAGAAATCACCCCCCTAGGGGGGATGGTCACACTACAATTCTTTCTCCTCCATTCTCCTCTCGGGATCTTGGGCATGCATGCACACGCGCCCAGCGTGAGTTTAAGCCACCGGGTCCAGGACTCGAACGGCGGTTGACTACATGGGAGTTGAGCCACATAGCCATTACACCAACTGCTGGGCCCCATGATTCCTCATAGTTTTCAAGACAGCCTTGAACTGAGAGATGAATCAGCTCTCCTGGTTCTGATAATTTCAGACCCAGGCTGAGTTGTGCTACCAAAATCCTATGGTCTCCAACTTATAGATGGCCTAAACTGTAAGAAGAGACAAAGAATGGTATTATATAGTAGTAAAAGGACTAATTCATCAAGAAGATATAATGTTTATAAATATTGATACACCCAATTCAGGAGCACTCAAATATGTGAAGAAAGACTGCTAGCTCTAAAACGAGAAAGAAACTACAACACACTAATTGTTGCATACTAATTGTTCTCAGCTTCCATAATCACTTGAGCCAATTCCCCTAATAATCCCCCGCATCTATTTATCTATCCAGATATCCTATTTGTTCCCTCTCTCTCTCATCTCTGGAGACCTCTAACTAATACAACCTTCAACTCTCTCTCTCTCTCTCTCTCTCTCTCTCTCTCTCTCTCTCTCTCTGGAGACCTCTAACTAACACAACCTTCAAGTCCTAGAATACTGTGATTCATTTTTCTTCCATTGCAAACTAACACAACAGATGGACTACATTTCTAAAAGAGAACATGCCTCATTGCCTATACTATAACATGTATCCATTTTACATTTCAAAGAAACATTCAGAGCTTGAACAGCAGTGTACAGAATTGAGAAAACTTAGCTAAAAGCCATAAACATGTTTCACCTAAGGCATTTGATGACCCATCAGTAAGCCTGTAACAGAGAATGTTAACTTCTCACACCTGGACAAGTCTCTAGTGGAATGAAAATTTCCCTCCAATGGTGATAGGGTTGCACAGATTATCAGAATAGCTGATGGAGATAAAAGAACTAGCGGAAAAAAATGTTTCAAAACAATTCCCTCTCCAGTTCTTCTTCATGTTAAAATAAAGTGACTTACAAACACAGTGGCAGTCAACCTCTTTTGGAAAGCAAGCCATATATTTTTAAAATCAATAAGTATCCTGCAGCCAGCACACAATCCTCTTGTGAACCAAGTTCAGGTGAAACTATTCTTAAACTATAACCAGGAGACCAGATGTCAAGGTTCTCATGCAAAGGTGGAGCACTTCCTACTGAGAAGACTCTCTGAGCTTCACCACAGGGTGATGAAATAGTATTGTTTGGTCACTAATAAGGAGGCCTAAACTGATCCAAACTTGAAGTGGCAAAGATATGAACTTTTTTTTAAAGTAGAAAAAATAAACCTCCATTGTTAACAAAGTAAAAAATAGCAAGATGAGAGAAAATAAAGCCTTTCTCACTGCTTTACTCAACAAATACGCTTTGCTTTCTGAAATGCCCACAATGCTTAGAGCAGTAGTTTTCAAACTATAGTTGATATTAGAATTATCTGAAGGCACCTGTTCATACTGTAGATCATCATACTCATCTGGGGATATCTCAGAAACTGGTGAAGAGATAGTGAGGCTAGTGAATTTGCATTTTAAAAAGTTCTCTAGTTAATTCTGAGATAGGCACTGTGAATACCATACTCTGGAAATACCGCCCCTCAGAGAAAAGACAAACTTCACTTTTCTTGTTTTTTATTGCTTTTTAAAAGATACCAAATTCTCTCAACCAATAAAGCAAAATATGAAAGAAATAATTTCACTCAACAATCTTATTTTATTTCCATAAATAATTTTCCTGTCAGTGCAGTTCTTGGAGGTTTACTCTTTAGAAAGTGTAGACCTGTCTATCCGCAGCTTATAAACAAGAATTAGAGAGACACATTGGACAACATGATTATCACTGAACTTTTAGTATCAAAGTCATGACACAAGCTCAGCTCTGCCTCTGGGTTGTCAAATAATGTGATACTACAGAGAGACAGACTTTTATTCAACTTCTGCTTAGTTTATAATCAGCTTTTACCAATGCCCACCATAATGAGTTTGCAAACAAATGGAGGGATACGGAAAAACCTTAAGTATATTTAGCAAAACTGAGCTAGAGGACATCTCATACATCCTCAGAAAAGAGCCCCACATTGATGAAAGAGAGATAAATTCCATTTCTATTGGACCAAATTCCTCCTATCTTTCTTTCACGTGGCTTATATTTTCTCACCACTAAGGAATAAACTAGGAAATAAAAAATGTGAAAAATGGAGTATATTGCCACTGTTCAGTGCATAATTTTCCTGGAAGGATTCAGTTTTGCTATATGGAATAGATGCATCTGGGAGGAGAATGTGGAAGTGGATTATAAAGTTGGCTCATAAAGCATAAATAAAACATAGCTGTAATTATTCTAGGAAAATGCAGTGTTTGAGAGCTATATACTCTCTCTTAGAGAGTCCACCACAGCCAGTTTCTCTATCATGTTAGAACAGATTGCTGTGTCTTCTACTGACCATCAAATAAAATAATTGTATTGCATTTAGGAGACATACTGCATGAAAAATACATACTGTTAAAAAAAAGAAGCACACTGAGAATGGCAAGATGTTTGCATCATAAGAGATGTGTTGAAACCTAGACTAAATGAGCGTATAGCAGAATCATACATACCATCTCAAAATCAATCCAAGATACACACTCATTGAGTAGAATACCAAGAATTGTTCATTCAATTTAAAGTCTTTATTCTCTAAGCCTATCACTATGACAGGTAACTATTTAATTGCATTTGCTTAAGTTAAGTATGGGAGATTACAAGTCTAGTATAAATATAAGATTATACATAGAGTAGCATCTGTATTAATGAAATACTCTCTACTGAAATTATAAACAATGTACCTTTAACTACTGATCCTTGTGTACTAAAGGTTAGTAGAGTTTGATAATGGGAAGGTATAGGAAGGATATGGATAATTGAAATCTGAAAGTTTTTCACTAGGAGGGCTCTAGTAGGCTCCTGCAAGATATTGTTAGTCTGTATTTATTTTCCCTCATAAGGCACATGCACTCACTGGAGAAAGACAGAGAGAGACAGAGAGAGGGAAAGCAAGAAATCACCCCTTCCCCCACCCAGGGAGATGGCCATATTGTAAAATCTTTTTTCCATTCTTTTTTTTGGGGGGATTTTGGGCATGCAGAAAATCTAAAAATCATGCCCAGCATACTTTTTAAGCCACCTGGTCTGTCACTCAAACCATAGCTGGCTATGTGGGAATCTAGTGCTTTAACCACTGTGCCATCTGCTGATCCAATCTGCATCTTTTTAAGGTAAATCAAATAATTAATTTTTATTGGAATAGGACATTCAGAATATGATAGGATGAGTTAATATATGATGTACTCAATATATAAAACAAATTCCGTCGGCTTGAATAATAAATCTCCTAAGATGGAGCAAAAATAAAGTATAAAACTTGTCTCAAAAATCCAGCTGAGAGAGGCCAGCAGGTGGTGTGATGGTTAAGGCGCTGAATTCCCATGTGACAATGATTCAAGTCCCAGACTTCAGCTGAAAAATCACACTGTGTTTGAGTGCATGCCAAAAATTTCAGGAGGAGAATACAGAAGAAGGGATTGTACCATGGCTTTTCCCCTGGAAGGTGAGTTTCACTTTCCCTCTCTATGTCTCTTTCTGTCTCTCTCTGGCATGTACATGTGCTCTAATGTACAAAAAAAAAAAAAAAAAAAAAAAGCCTTAATAACAAATCTTGCTGAGTCATGACTTTCAAAATGATGCATAATAGACTTTTGTGAGTCTACTGCTCCATTAAAGCCATGCAAATATCAACAGCATTATCAGTATAATATAATTAAAATTTTCAGAACTTAAGTAGTTAGCGAAATCATACAATAATCTCAACAAAGTTTATACAAGAACAACTACTGAACCTAAAAATATAAAATTAAATTAAATTAAAAGACCCAGAATGGTTTGTGGCATTTGTAACTTTGCCTACTCACGTGCGCATCTTTCCTATTCTTTCAGCCATCAGAGAGGGGAAAACAGGTTTTAGAGAGTCTCTAAAGTCTCATCCCCAAAATATTGAAACAACTTGGTCTGTCTGGAAGCTCCCCATAAAAGTCCCATACATAATGTACTCTTATTTGATGTGGCTCATAATTTGCACCCTGGGAAAATCCCTATTCCCAGGGTGTTTTTTGAAACACGCAGTGACAACTTGTTTAATGTTTAGGCTGCCTAAAACCATGATATTAATTGGGGCAAGCAAAATCCTAGTCAAATATTCAAAAGGAAGGTCTGAGATCAAGACATCCATGGGAGCTTTGAAAATATATATCATATTCCAGGGTATGAGAATCCTAGCAAATGGGAAGAACTGTGTACATGCCAAGAAAGACCTGGGAAGAAACTAACATCTCAACCCTGGCTGATCTTTTTTTTTTTTTTTTTTTTTTTTTGAGAGGTTTTTTCGCTATAAGGTGCGTGCGCTCGCCGGACAGACAGAGAGAGACAAGAGACAGAAAGCGAGAAATCACCCCCCAGGGGGGATGGTCACGCCACAATCCCTTCTCCTCCATTCTCCTCTCGGGATCTTGGGCAAGCACGCACACGCGCCCAGCGTGAGTTTTAAGCCACCGGGTCCGGGACGCGAACCGCGGCCGACCACGTGGGAGTCCAGCAGTCGACCACGTGGGAGTCCAGCCACTTAGCCATTATGCTAACTGCTGGTTCCCAACCCTGGCTGATCTTGAGGCTCTGCATAAGCTGCAAGTAAAGAGTGAAGATTGTTAAAGCAACCTTGTAGATTGCCTGCTAGAGTGTTGAAGACATACCACAACACAAATACAAATACATTCAGCAAAGTGTTTATATGATCCAAGGCATTTGAGGAAATTCCTAATCACCATTAGGTGATCATTTATATAAAAAAAAAAAAAGAAAAAAAAAAAACACAGAGATTTCAGTGACCTCATACTGCAGGGAATACAGACCTTAAAGAATTAAGTTTTTAAAAAATATACCGAATGTCTGCACTCTATAACTGAAACTGATGGGCTAAAGGATGTACAAACAGAAGAGGTGGATGTAAATGAGAGATGTGGGGTGTGTGGAGGAGAGGGGACTGGGGAAGAACATTTGGAGGAGGGATACGAAGAGAGCATTGTTGAGACAGGGAGGTAGTGTTGCTATATTTTGATCAACTAGACAGGGGAGAAATGTTCTAAGCCACCGGGTCCGGGATGCGAACCGCAGTTGACTATATGGGAGTCCAGCGACATAGCCATTACGCTAACTGCTGGTCCCAAGACCAGGGAGAAATGTTCATATATTGAAATGATCACCTTGTAAGCTAAATAAATGTAATTGAATGTATTAAAAATGTAAATAAAAAATTATTTAAGAAAATAATTGCACTCAACTCTCAGCAAAAGACAAAAACCAAACCAACAAAACAGTAAGAACAAGAAATATGTGTAGAAAGAGGGAAATTAATTTAAAGATGACATATAATATTGCACAAAATGTCTAGTTTTTGACACAAAAAAAGAGACATGTGGAAAAACAGGAAAGTATAATCCATAGTCAGGTAAAAAAGCACACAATAGAATCTTTCACTGAGGGTACCCTGATGTTGGATTTACAAATAATTTCTTTAAGCTAGATAAGATAAAAATGTTTGAAGAACTAAAGAAAATTGTGTCCAAATAATTGAAGAAGAATAATATCTCACTAAATAGATAATATCAATATAGAGATAGAAATTATTAAATTATATAGAAATTTTGGAGTAAAAGAGAGTAACATCAGGAAGATGACACAAAAGAAGTCTTAGCCCACATTCCCACCAAAAAAATGTCAATTTAACAATGACATATAGACCAAAATATCTTTATGTGAAGTTCAGATTCCAGTTAAAATGTGCAAGCACAAAACAAGAAAATTAAGGTGGATCAGGAGAAGAGCCATTTCATTTTACCCATGTCAGTCTCAGCTCTAAACCCGTAAAACATAGCACCTAAAGATATCACCTAGCCTTTGATTTTTCCTTTGAATATAGAGAGGGAGTAGAACATGTATTCAACTTTTCCAGCCTTCCAGTGTGATAATAAGGGACTACTTTCTGTCTAATCTTATCTGGCTCACTAGTGTACTTGGCATAGTTAGGTTATCCGGGACAGCTAATAACAAAAGAAACAGGTAGATGGCTTTTGATCTTGGCACCGCAACTTTGGGAGAAGACACACAACTCAAGGCTTTTCTCCAGGTAGAGAGATTATTGAAGTCTCCCTCCAGCATCTGAGTCCACAGTCAGACATCAGAAGAATCAAGAGATATAAACTACTGGAAAGAGAGAGAGAGAGAGAGAGGGAGAAAGAGCGAGAAAAGAGTAATTTACATATACAATTCCAGAAACACATCAATAGAAAAGGTTTGAAAGATTCCAAGAATCATAGCCAAGCTGATTGGTAGAGGTATTTTCCTGTTGGAGCTAGTCTCAAATGCAAATGCAAAGCTATAATCAACATGAAAAAATAGGGAAATATGGCTCAATCAAAGGATGAAAACAAATCTTCAGTAATTGACCCTGAAGACACAGAAATTTATGAATTATGTTACAAATATAACTCAAAATAATCATCTTAAAGAAACTTAGTGGGTTGGGACCAGCAGTTAGCTTAATGGTTATGTTGTTGAACTCCCATGTAGCCGACCGCAGTTCGAGTCCCGGACCCGGTGGCTTAAACTCACATCGGACACGTGTGCGTGTGTGCCCAAGATTCCAAGAAGAGAATGGAGGGGGGTGATTTCTCGCTTTCTGTCTCTCTCTGTCTGTCTGGCGAGTGCATGCGTCTTATACCAAAAATCCTCTCAAATAAAAAAGAAACTTAATGGGTTATAAGAGAACACAAATAAACAATTAAATGAAATAAAAAAATACATGGAGAAAATTAGAATATTAACACAGAAATTATAAAAAGAATCAAGCAGAAATTCTGTGACTGAAGAAAATGATAACTAAATCTAAAAAATTTCCTGAACAGCATATTTGATCAAGAAGAAAAAAAAATATGAACTCCAGGGCACGCATGCACACGAGCCTGGTGGGAGTTTTAAGCCACCGGGTCCAGGACTAGAAAAACAGTCGACTGTTGCTGGGAATCCAGCAACATAGCCATTACACTAACTGCTTGTCCCAGTTTTCCATAAACTCTAAAAATGTATCTCATATATGCCGACTGATTAATTAAACTGCATTTAGTGAGCAAAGATTTCTTTAAAAAATGTGCTTCCTTTTTTGGTAACCTTTGCTTTGGTTGTATCAGGTTTTGAGAGGATTTGTTTTTTCTTGCATCAAATAAAGCTTATCCTTTTTTTTTTCTCTTTCTTTTATTTTCTTATTTTTTTTACATCCAATCATTGTACATCTTTACAGCATACAAAATAGTTTTTCCCAATATCAATAATTTCTATATTAGGCTAGTCAAAGGTATCAGGTTTTAAAACATAAATTTACTATCAACCAATCAGTCAATCAGATTTCACATTACCTGTTGGCAATTATTTCCTTCAACTGTTGTCTTTCTTTACTTTTGGAGATTCTCTACCATGGAGGCACTGCCAGATTATGAAACTAGAAGGGAGGATATATTTTATTCTACAAGGAGTATCAACTTGTTTGTTGATTTTAAGCATCAAATTGACTGCGATAAGGGATGTCCAGATAACTGGTACAACATTATTTCTGGATGTACAAACAAAAGTATTCCAGAATAGATTAGCATTCGAATACAGTAATGTAAAAAACAAAACAAACAAAGAACAAAAACTACTCTTACCAAGTGGTCATGCATCATCCAATTCATTAAGGACCTAAATTGAACAAAAACCAGAAGAAAGAAAATTTATTTCCTCCTATTTGACCTGGAACATACATTTTCTCCTGGTTTTGGATATCAAAGGTCCTAATTATCAGGCTTTGAACTTGAACAAGGACTTACCCTGGTTCTTGGCTCTTCAAAATTGGACTCAATCACACCACTGGCTTTTCAGCATTCTCCAGCTTTACACATGGCAGATGTTAGAGCTTCTCACTTCCCTAATTGTATGATTGCATAAGTTATTCCCCCCCAACACACACACATGTGCATGCACTATTGATTCTATTTCTCTAGATTCCTAACTCACAAAGACGTGGGTACAAAAAGTGATTCTGAAAGAACAGAATTTTGAGGATGAGTTTCCTAAATTGTTTGTAGCATTTGTGAAATTGGTTCACCAATATGAATAGATTTAATATGCTAATAATTATTTTTAGTAGTAAAAGAAGCACTGATAGTCCATGCTGTTAACTGTTTATAGAAATATGCAAAAATATCTTCATTAGATTCTTCTAATTAACCATTTATAAGAAGTAAGGAGATAAGTCACTCTGTATATAATATTTTCAAATATTTTGGGAATACCGAGGAGCATAATGACATTGATTTGTTTCACTTAACGTCCCTTTATGAAGTGAAGAAAGAAAAGGATGACCTTGAGTATTTGAATTGCCCACTCAAGCAGTGCATAATGACCTGAGAACTTCTAGGTATGTCCTAAAAGAAAACCTTATCTCCTTTAGCTACAGGGCTGAATTTGCTGAAAATGAAATACAAAAGTTTATTCTATGATGGGCTATATTGCAACACAAGTTGAGTTCCCAGCCACATAGGGTGTTTCCCTTCAATTGAGGATACTGATTTGGTTAAAAATGATTCTGTAAATTGAGATAGAGACTTGCTGGGAGACCTTGGTGAAACTCAAGAGATTTATCCACTAAATTTACATGTTTTCTTTGATAATGAAAGAAGTAGAGCCTCACTCTCAGTGGAAGTAGGCTGACCTCCACCAGGATTGGCCTGCCCATTCTCAGAAGTGGCTTCCAGTATTCCATCAACAGCAGCATCCTTATCCACAGTGATATTGGCCACTACTTTCTGAGGATTAAACCGTCTATTGGCTGAGGAATTGGTCATGGCCTCCCCTAAGGCATTGACCTTGCTGACAATGGTAGTTCTCTTCTAGACCCATATCCATCAGCTCTCTTTGCTTCTAGACCTATAACTTGACTCAATTTCCAGCAGATCCCTTTTAGGGAGCTACACAGTATGACTTACAAGGTGGTATGTTGCATTCTAAAAGAACTACTTAAGGTTTCTAATTTATAAAATCAGAAATCTGAGTAACATATATGGATACCAAGAATGTGAGATAATAGTGGAAAGAACATAAATTTAGATCATGGTGAATTTATTGATATGAGCTCAGTAAGCCGAGAGTCTACATTTAATGTTGTAGACCAAAGAATTAGAAAATACTGTAATAATTTGTTTGGTTGGCTGAAACATGGACCAAAATGTGCTCCATCATTAGTGAATTGGAAATATCTGACCCTTCTGTGTTTACTGTAGAGGAAGGGATAAAAAGCTTAGGAAGAGTGGAATGTTAGAGTGGATTTGTCCTGATTTGTCCTTTAAACCTACTCTAACACTGGCAGGATTCAGAAATACACTTTTCTTTTTTTAATTTTATTTATTCATTTATTTTAATTTGATGTGTGTGTGTGTGAGAGAGAGAGAGAGAGAGTAAGAAAGCAAGCCACCTGATTCAGGACTTGAACCAAGGTCAGCCAAGTGGGCGCCTTATCCACCATGCCACCTGCTGGTCCCCAGAAATACACTTTTCACAAATAGCTTGAGAAATAAATTTGAGAAGGAAGTCCCAGAATCCTTGAATAGCTTCATTTTTGTTTTTCTTTGTAGGTAGAACTTAGGGTGAGAACCATAGCCACTCAATTGGACAATTTACCTGAAATAGGGGTAATTGGATCCCATGATGTCAGGAGCCAAGTGATGGAATTCTACTGCTAAAGGCAAGGTAAAAATAGTTGCTAAAACAGTAGAGTCAAAGAAGTGAGCAGAATTGCATGTGCCTTAGGCAGATCTGTGTTGCTGGCTAGTTAATCATGGTGTTCCTGTGAATGAAATAGATAGGAAGTCTTACTTGATCTGTATAAGTAGAAAACTTCCAGGTCAATTAAACAATAGTTAAACTTGAATGATAAAAACAGAAAATTATGGCCCCTCAATCAATTCTCAGACTTGAGTCAGTTTACAGATCCACAACCATTTGAATAAAGAGTAAGCTGAGGCACTGGGAGGAGAAGAATGAGTTTAATCCCCCAAAAGGAATGCCAATTAAGTTGTGTTAACTGTGTCATTAACTTATCCTCGTACCTCAGTGTTCATTCTTGTTACCTGCATATCTTCTTAAAAGAGGTAGCTATTAATGCCTTTTTGTTTTTCATTGAGTATACACTACTGAATAAGTGGAGTTTTATGTTTACCATGTGAGTCTTGCAACACTAAAGATATTTTGAGTATCAGTCATGATGGCAATTTCTGTATAAAAGAGCCTTAAATGGAACATTGTTTGAGATCAAACTCCCCATCCTCACAAAAATGGCCACGTTGCAATAAAAATTGTGGCATATTGAAAAAAAAAAGAGTAAGCTGAGACTCCTTAAGGATCATGAACATTATGAAAAATTAATTTTTGTTATTGTTTCTTTAAGCCTTCACCAAAGGGACCTGTGACCTTCTACTAGTGTAACTGTATATTAGAGAAAGGGAAATAGTCCAGCCTTTCAGGGAGAAATGGACATTTGCTCTGAACTAACACTGATGCCAGGAGACCTAAAACATCTCCATACTCCTATAATCAGAGTAGGTACTTATAGAAGTTGGATGATCAATGGAGTCTAGCCCAGGTCTACCTCACAAACGATCCATGGGTTCCTGAACCCATCCTGTGGTCATTTCCCATGTTCCAAAATGAATAATTTAAATAGACATAATTAAATGGTGGCAGAATCATCACATTGGTTCCTTAACTTGTGCGGTGAAGGTTATTATGGTGGAAAAGGACAAGTGGAAGTCATTAGAACTTCCTGTACCTAGGAAAATAGTAAATAAAAACAATACTGTATCTATGAAGGGATTGCAGTTATTAGAGCAATCATTAAGAACTTCAAAGATGCAGGAGTTATAATTCTGACCATGTGTCCATTTAACTCTTCTATTTGGCCAGTGCTGAAGACAGATGGATCTTAGAAAGTGACAGAAGATTATTGAAAGCTTAATCAAGTGGTGATTCCAGTTGAAGTTACTATACCAGATGTGGTTTCATTGCCTTAAGCAAATTAACATATCCCCTGGTACCTGGTATACAACTATTGATCTGGCAAAGACCTTCTCCATCCTTGTCCATAAGGCCCACCAGAAGCAGTTTTCTTTCAGCTGGCATGGCCAGAAATACATGTTTACTATCTTACTTCAGGGACATATTAACTATTCAACCCAGTGTCATAATCAATTTTATGAGGCTCCTTACTATCTTTACTACTTTTCCCTTCCACAAAATATCACATTGGTCCATTCCAAGGATGACATTGTGTTGATGGGATCTAGTGAGTGAGAAGTAGCAACTACTCTAAGACATTCGTGAGTCATAGGATAAGAACTAAATTTGACTAAAATTTAGTGGCCTTCTACTTCATGACATATCTAGAGGGAGAGTGGTATGAAGAATGACCAGATATTTCTTCTAAAGTGGAAGGTAAGTTGCTCATCTGGCCTCTCCTACAACCAAGAAAGGTACAATGCCTGGTGGGACAATTTGGATTTCAGAAGCAATATCTTTCTCATTGGGGTTTGTTACTCTGGCCCATTTATCAAATTACACCAAAGATTGCAAGTTTTGAGTGGAGCCAAAATAAGAGAAGTCTCTGCAGCAGTATAGAATTCCATGGAAGCTTCTCTGCCACATTGGTCGTAAGACCCACAGAACCCAATGCTGCTTGAAGTGTTAGTGGCAATTACACACTATGTTTTAAGCTTTTACCAGATACTTATAGTTGAATAACAGCATAGGCCTTTAGAATTTTTGATCAAGGCACTGCTATCATCCATAGATAATTGTGTTTCTACTAAGAAACAACTCTTGGCCTGCTATTGGGCCTTTATATATACTGAACACTTGACCATCATCCTCCAAGTTACCATGTGATCTGAGCTTCTCATCATGAACTATTAATACATGTTGTCTAATCCACCAAGCCACAGAGTTGGGCATGTACAGAAAAGTTCTGTCATCACATGGAAATGGTACATATATGGCCAAGTAAGTTTCATGAAGAAGTAGTTCAAATGTCTGTAGTTCTCACTTCTGTTACTCTGATTTCTCTATCCCAGACTGCCTTTATGCTTTAACAAAGAGTATTCTATGATAAATTAACAAAGAAAGAGAAAACTTAGGCTTGATTCATATTTCTGTATTATATGTAGGCACCATTTAAAAGTGGACAGTGGCAGGGATTCAACAAATGACATAATGATTACATTGCTGGACTCTCCTGTAGTAGAACATGGTTTGAGTCCCAGACCCAGAGGCTTAAAACTCACGCTGGGTACATGTATGTGCTTGCCAAAAATTCCAAGAGGAGAATGGAAGAGAAGGGCTTATGACATGGCCATCCCTACTTGGGAGTGATTTCTTGCTCTCTGTCTCTCTGTCTATCTGGCAAGTACACCCACCCTATAGCAAAAAAGCTCTCTCTCAAGAAAAAAAGTGGACAATAGCAGCACTATAGTCTCTCTCTAGAATATCCATGAAGGACAATAGTAAAGAAGGATCTTTACAGTGTGCAGAACTCCAGACAGTGTATCTGGTTGTGAATTTTGCTTAAAGGGATAAATGGCCAGATGTGTGATTATAATGAATTTGTGGACTACAGTTTGAGTGGATAGTGAGGAACTTAAAAAAACATGATTGTAAAGTTGGTGACAAATTTAGGAAAGAAATGCATGGAGAGACCACCATGAATGAAAAAATAAAAAGTGAAGATATTTATTCCTGTGTGAATTCTCACTAAAGCATAACTTCAGCAGAAGAGATATTTTTTTTTTGGAGAGGTTTTTGCTATAGGGCACATGTGCTCGCCAGAAAGACAGAGAGAGACAGAGAGACAGAAAGCGAGAAATCACCCTCCATTCTCCTCTCAGGATCCTGGGCATGCATGCACACGTGCCCAGCATGAGTTTAAGCCACTGGGTCCAGGGCCCAGGACTCGAACCACAGTCAACTACATGGGAGTCCAGCAACATAGCCATTATGCCAACTGCTGATCCCAGCAGAAGAGAATTTTAATAATCAAGTGGATAGGATAACTGGCTCTGTGGATATATCAGTCAACCTCTTTTTTCAGTTACCCATGTCATCATCCAATGGGCTCATGAATAAAGTGACTGTTACAGTGGGGATGGAGGTTATGCTTAGCAGAACTTTCTTAATGCCTTATTCACCATTATAGTATTCACACAGTATTACTTATGATTAACTCATTGCATAGAAAAAGAAGTGAAGCATGGGTCCATGCTAATGGAATTCCCTTGTCTTGCGATATTGTTAACCACCTCAAAGCAGCTGGCTTGACAGTAAGGTGGAATGGGCTTTTGAAGACTTACAGTGCTATCTAGGTGTCAATGCCTCACAGAACTGAAGCAAGGTTTTTTTTAGAAGGCTGTATATGTTCTGAATCAGTGTTCAACGTAGATGCTCTTCAATTTATTATGGAATTATGTACCAGTGAACCCACTGTAAAGTTGAAAAATCATATGTTGAATCATTATAAATTAGAGACTGTCAGTTTATGGTGCTATTTCTCTGATAGTCAGGATTCACATATCCTGGAATCAAGGTGTAGAAATGGGAGTGACGTGTGCTTGCATGCCCAAAATCCTGAGAGGAAACTGAGAGAGAGGGGGTTATGGCATCACCCTCCCCCCTGTGAGGGGATGATTTTCCACTTTCCTTCTCTCTGTGTCTCTATCTTCTATCTGTTTCTGGCAAGTGCATTTGTCCTATCAAAAATTTAAAAACAAATAATAGAAGTAAAACGACTTACTGTTATTCCTAAAGATCCACTACCAAAATTTCATTTTCTGTTTTCATACCTTTACACTATGCTGTCTTAAAATGTTGTGTCCAATCAGGAAGAATGCTTCTATCAGGAGATACAACAAGGATTTCATTGAACTAGAAGTTAAGACTACCACTAGGCCCCTTTGGAGTCCTCATGCCATGACAGATCTGAACCACCAAAGAGAAATTAGCCTACTACTTCGTAAGGAAGAGTTTGTAATACAGGAGATTTCTTAGGGTGTCTTTTGGTATTACAGCGTTGTGGAAAACTGTAACAACCTAATCCAGTCATGACCATGAAAGTTCTAAATCCTTCAGGAATAAAGGTTTGGGTTATTTGGACAGACAGAGAATTATGATGAATGGAGATTCTTGCTGAAGAAAAATGAATAATAAAATGGGTAGTAGGGCTGTAATTGTCATAGTATTTTCTTTTTATTTTGAATGCATTTGTGCGTATATATAAATATATTAGCAAATATCTTTCTTCTTATGCCCTTATAACATAAAACATATTGACTTTATATCAGTATTTTACTATTATTAATACAACGACATAGTGTTTAAGTTATAGGATATCAGAAGAACAAACATTACTCAAGGACTTGACTTCCTCTTCTGGAGAAGAGATTAATGTGCTTTCAATTGTATGTGAGATAATTGTATCATGTTAAGTGGAATTATGACTTTGCTATTGCTTTTATTTGGAGATTAAATGGTTTAAAGAGATGAATATGGGTGCCAAGTTGACAAGGGGTGTACTTGTAGTGGTTAATTTTATATGTCAAGTCGACTGGGATAAGGGATGCTTAGAGAGCAGCAAAAACTTTATTTCTGTGTGTCTGCGAGGGTATTTTAATCAGTAGACTGAATAAAGAAGAACACCCTCACCAATGTGATCAAGCATCATATTACATAATCTGCTGAGAGTTGGAATATAGCAAAAAAGTGCAGAAAGGGTTAATTTGTTCTCTCTGTTTGAAATGGAACATCCATCTTCTCTTGCGCTCAGACATTAGTGTTTCTGGTAGGCAGGCTTTCAGACTCAAGCCAGGGTTTATACCATCAGTTCTTCTGGTTCTCAAACCTTCAGGCCCAGAATTACATCATTGGCTCTTCTGATTCTCCAGCTTGCAGATGGCAGAGTGTGAGACTTCTCAAACTATTGCATGAGCCAACTCTCATATTAAATTTCATGTATATATGTATGTGTGTGTGTGTGTGTGTGTGTGTGTGTGTGTAGAAAAAGAGATACAAGTATAAAATAGATGTAGATATAGACAGAAACATAGAAATGTCTTATTTGGGGACCAGCAGATGGCAAAACAATTATGTGTCTAGACTCCCACATAGTCAATTGGGGTTCGAGTCCCAGACCCAGCAGCTTAAAACTCACACTAGGCATGTGTGCGTGTGTGCCCAAAGCCCTGAGAGAAGAATGGAGGAGAAGGGATTGTGTTGCGGCCATCCACCCTGGGGGGTTATTTCTCACTTTCTGTCTCTGTCTCTCTAGCAAGTACACATGCCCTATAAAAAAATCTCTCTAAAAAAATAAATACCTTATTCGTTCTGTTTCTCTTGAGAACCCTTATACATAGTTAGATTAAAGATAACCATTGAAATTTCAGTCTTTGCGTATGTGTATCTTTATTTCACACACACACACACACACACACACACACACAGGTTTTATTATAGCACCTCAACTTTCAGTCTTACACTTTTAATTCTGAGAGGTAATATTTATTTCAATTTGAAAGCATAAAAAGTTTTGCTTTGGAATATATAACCTAAACTTATCTCTATTTCCTTGAATTATAAGGCACATTGGGGGCTAAAAGTATTCAGCAGGGGGTCATCATATTGTGAAATGATTAATGTGATTTAAATATCAGATATTTAAAGGTCTTTATTTAGCACCAACATATGGTGTTGTGCCAAGTACTACACCATAATAAGTACATGGACACAATACCTTCCTTCTGGGAAATATTTTTTTCCTTACAGTACTTTAGTCACCTGTTTTCATTGATGAAAAAAATGCATACACAAATAAAACTGAGGCTCATATGTATCACTGAAAACTTACAGAGAAAGTATTATAAAAAAAACCTTTTGAAACAAATGCTAATCTGCTGAAAAGTTCATGCTTTGCAGCCTTTATGTGAAAATTGCACTCTTTCACTTATGTGTAAATAAAAGGGAAATAACCACAAAACTAAGAACCCCTGCGGGTTGTGATGTTAGCAGAAGTGCTGATAAAACCAAATGCTTCATAGATTTTTGTTTGACTTTAAAATCAAATACAAGAAAAAATAGTTGTTTTCCATTTTGGATAAGGTTAGATAAACAAAGTAAAGTTTTCCACTGACCCAAAGTAAAAGGTACAAATTGCAAAATTCCTAAACTTTATTATTTCTTATCATAATAAAAATGATAGTAAAACCAATAATTGCTGATGCTGACTAGGGCATCAATGGTCACTCATATTAAATTGCTAGTCTCAAAAATGAATTCATAAATATCACTGAAGTGTTTTGTTAAAAGTAATCAAGTTCTAGGACCAGCAGTTAGCGTAATGGCTATGTCGCTGAACTCCCATGTAGTCAACTGTAGTTTGAGTCCTGGACCTGGTGGCTTAAACTCACACCGGGCACATGTGCGTGCATGCCCAAGATCCTGAGAGGAGAATGGAGAAGAGATTGCAGTGTGTCCATCTCCACTGGGGGGTGACTTCTAACTTTCTATCTCTCTGTCTCTCTCTGCCTTTCTGGCGAGTGCACGTGCCCTATAGAAAAAAAAAAAAAAAGCCTCTCCAAAATGTAATCAGGTTCTAAACCTTCATATTATGATGCACTAGTATATTTGATTTACTAATCTGTATTTTGAAATAAAATTCTCAAGATGATGCTGACATACAGTTATGATGAATGCCGATTTGTACAAAAATATAATAGCTAGTAACAGGAAACTTTCCTACAAAAAACAACTAGGATACACACATGTATACATACATATATAATTCCAGTTAAATTTGTAAAAATTATAGATAGATAGATAAGTTGTATCAGAGAACCATTAAGGCAACCAGAACTTGAAGAAAAAAGATTCTAGAGAATGGAGAACCTCCTAGAAGTGAGGTGTTACTCTGAAATCACATTTTTTTTTCTCAAGTCATTTGTTATATTGGGCACTATGAAAAAAGGCTGAGATTATGGACATCCACTCCCCTGTCTACCATCTAGGTAGAGAATCTCTATTACGAGTCAAAAACAAAAGAAAACAAAAGAGCAAGTTTTATGGTATCTAAGCTCCCACTGGAAACGGAATGGGCTGAGTTACCCCAAATAACATTTATCAGATTCTGAACTTGTATAGAGTAAGAGGCTGATTAGCTAAGAAGAAAGCCTCTGGGAAAACAGTCCAGAGGTTTTAGCAATTGTATGGTGCTGTGGTGGTGCTGTGGAGACAAATACCTTCCTGGGTGACAGGGATTCCTAGTCAACCTTTGTCTCTTTATTAGGACTACCCTAGAGCTACAATGGAAGAAGAGTGACCTAGAGGTATTTGGAATCTTACACATACTGAAACACAGCCTCAAGATAGTTCAATCCTTGACTGCTTTGATGATATTAACCTCTATTTTATCCGTTCCAGCTGTTCTGGATTTCTTATCTGAAAAACACCAAACTGTATACACTGGTAATGTTTTTTATAGCTAGTATTTTAATAGCATATGATAGAATCGATCAAAGAAATTATACATTTTGAAAGAAAAGGACCAAAATAAAAGATAAAAATGAACTGTAAACTACCTCTTGGTCCCTGGAGTTGTCCTTTTCCTGACCTGATATCAACATTTGTGCATGAATTAAAAAACAAATAAACAAAGAAAACAAAAAAACAGAACCCCTCTACCCTGTCTTTCAAAAAAAAGAATGAACTCTTTTGGAAGAAACATTATATCATTCAGATTATTTAGAAATTTCATACACAAAGTCTGACATTCACCACAAATGTAAAAGACATATTCAGGAATAGTATCAATCACCAAATCCGGAATAAAAAAGAATGATAGAAAGATAGACATGGATGATCTGGATATTAATAACAGCAGAAAAAAGACTACAAAATAGCTAAGACTAATATGAAGGATCTTCAAGTTCATGTAAAAATCATATCATGACAAAACTATGCATGGATTTTAAAAACATTTTTTTCATTTCAACAAACTTGTATTTTAATTCTATTTTTCCATGAGCTATTTGAAGTCTCTACATATATTCAATAACACAAAGGGAAAGGTAGAGAAAATAGATGAAATTATGTGTGGAAAATTTCTCCAGAGAATTTGAATCTATTAAAAATGAAAATAAACGGAAATTCTACATTCAAAAAGGGCAGTACCTGAAATTAAAAACATAATGGTTAACTTTAACAGAAGATTGCGGAAACAAAAAGTATTGGCAAAGTGGAAGACAGAAAAGTATAAGGAAGAAAATAGAAAATTCTGAAAAGAGTATAATAAACAAATGGAATGGGATGATTAGGAATAAATGAAGAAAAAACCAGCTCGCAGCTCATACAGTGATTCAGGACGACTCATAGTGTTTTCATTTGGACAGTAATAAGTATTAACGTAAATTATAATAATATTCAAAGCGAGCATAGACATTACAATGATGTAAGGAAGTATTTAGAGTTCTATTTACTTTTAAAATCACTATTTTGGAATTTCTATTTTTATGCTTTATATAATATACACAAATCATACACACTAGTACATGAATGTACTTAAATGAGAAACAAAGATCTATTGGGGTTTGTAGGCAGTAACAAGAAAAAAATGTAATGGAAGAGGCATAAGGTCAAAATTGTGGAAATCAATGATCTATTCTATTGTTTGCTGATAAATGGTTATTTTGCTCTATACTATCATTTAAATTATGCTTTCGAAAGAAACTTATCCATGAATACTTTCATTACACCAGTTCTTAGCAACTCCGAAAACATGGCAATGGTACTTTTTACTGGTGTAGTGTTACACAGTAAAGTGGTCAAATGGGCAAACTTTGCTAGGTAGAAGCATCTTTGCATTTTGGGATTAGCAGATGGCATAATGGTTACTTTGCTGGACTCCCACATAATCTACTGTGGTTCAAATCCCAGACCTGGCAGCTTAAAACTCATGCTGAGTGGGTGTGCATGAGTGCCCAAGATCCCAAGAGGAGAATGGAGAAGGAATGCAGCATGGTCACTTCCCCCCCGCCCTCCCCCAAAACACAGAATGATTTCTCTCTTTCTGACTCTTTTTCTCTCTGGTGAATGTATACGCCCTATAGCAAAAAAAAAAAAAAAAAAAAAAAAAACACCTCTCTATAATAAATAAATGAATAAATAAATAAATAATGGAAGTACACTTGCATTTTTATGAAATCTCATATATCCAAAGCCATTTTTGGGTAATTATTTTCGCACTTTTCTAATTGTTGTTCCATTTCTTTGTTCCACTCACTTTAGTCCTTCCTTCAATAAACACACTTCAAAGCTCTTTTCCTACCATCAATTTTGGCTTTGCAGCTCATTTTAAGTGTTTGCTAGCTAAGATGAAAGCATTTTGACTTTCTAATAAAACCTGAGCATGAATGACTCATATTCCAGTTAATACTTGTTTAAACATTTTATAGAAGTTTGTTAACCCAATGTAGCATAATGGCATGAACTTCGAAGTCAGAATAACCTTTATTAAACATCCATTCCTTTCACTTCTAAATAATGAGGCCATTGAAATGTCAGTTAAATTTGTAGGATCTCACCAATAAATATGGGCATTAGAGTATCTGTGAGACTAAAGAAAATGTTTTTATGTTTCAGCAGAGAATTTTTAGGGAAAATATTTACTGGGACCTGGATTAAAGGATAAACCATGTAATTTAAAGGATGACTGAATAGATAGTAAGAAATCTATCTCCCCAAATGTATGTCTTTACATTTAAAAACTGGAAGAGACCTAGAGCCATCCACGACTTGCCAATTCTGAGACAATTGTCATATTTTCCCTTCCCAAGGAAAGACATTTATTTGCATGTCTAAGGTAAAAACTCAGGGTCCTCTCCTCTTCCCAAGAATTAATATTTATATATATATATATATATATATATATATATATATATATATAAAAGGGAGATTGTTTCTATCCTTCTCTTAGAAGAGAAGAATAAAATGTGTACATAATCTTCCAAATTCTTATTTTCATAGTTATTCATTATGTGGTGGGAAACATCTGTCTCTCATTATATTGCAGTAGGAAAAAATATTTGAAGAATCAAATGAGATAGCGGATATAAGAGGACTTCAAAAAGAACTTAGAAATCCCAGATCATTTTTTCATGTTTTAATTTCAGTTTATTTATTTATTTCTTCCATGAGCAAGAGTGAAAGAAGAAAGCAGAGAGATAACACCCCACAAGTTCTTATGCTACAATCTATCCCCAGCTTCAGCTAACTCTGTATGTTCTGAGAGGTCTTGATACAAACCCAGAACTTCCCATGTGTGTCATCCTCACAGAGTGGTGTGTTTTATTACTAGGCTACCTTCAGTTGTATTTTGCTGTTGTTCTTTTTGAAGTGTAGTAGAATGTTTCTCATAATTAAAATATGTCTAGGAAAATATACTTTTTAAAGTTTATTTCAATGGAGAGTGAGACAAGGTACCCCCGACACGGACTTGCCATGTCATTATCCTACCCATAGTCTCTCAGCCAGCCAGGATCCCAGGAACTCCCAGACTTGTCTGGTGTGTTCAGATTGATCCAGAAATTTAACATAGGGCTTTCCAATATGGCTCCAGCATTGCACAGTGGTGCCCTACTTCCTGTGCCACCATGACTGGACCTAGAGCAATATACTTATACATTTAAAATGTGCTTGTGGGGACCAGCATATGGCTTAATGGTTATGTTACTAAACCCTCACATAGTTGACCGGGTTTGGGTCTCAGACCCGGCAGCTTAAAACTGATGCCAGGTATGTGTGTATACGTACCCAAAATCCTGAGAGGAGATTGGAGAAGGGACTGTGGTGTGGTCATTCCCCCTGAGGATTTCTCACTTTGTGTCTCTCTGTCTCTGTCTCTCTGGTGAGCATACATTCCCTATAGCAAAAATATCACTCAAAAAAAATGTGCTTGTGAATTTCTTCTGCTGTACTAGGCTCTTGGTGAGAGGAAGTTTAAAGGTTTATTAGAACAATTCTTATTAACTATAACCTGAGAGTTTAACTGGATGCCCCAACTATTGGAGATAATTTTAGCAAGCATTATTATCTGAGGCCTTAATAAGGCATTTTTTTTTTTTTTTATTGCCAGAGGATTCATGTGCTCGGTAGAGAAAGAGAGAGAGAGAGAAAGAAAGAGAGAAGAAGAAATCCTCAATGGGACGTGGATATATTGCAAAATTTTTCCTCCAATTCTTCTTCCCATCAGGATTTTGGGCATGTGCCTGGCATTTTTATTTATTTTTTTTATGTTGCTATAGCCAGGATTTAAACTATTGTCAGCCATATGGAATCCAGCTCCTTATTCACAAGATATAATATGTCATACTATAGTCAAAACTTTTAATAGGCATGATTATCACCATAAAAGGGTAGAAAAACTTACTTACAAATTATAGCACCAAGAGACAATGTTGACACTGGCAGACTGGGTTATTTCTCACTGAGACGCTGTGTGAAGATAAGACTAATAATACATTAACACAGTGTGAAATGTCTTCTCTAAAAAGGGATACATTTTTATAACTTTTTGTATTTCTAAGTCTTCCCATTCTGTTTCAAATATTTACCTAAAATATTTACTTCTCCTTTAAATTTTAACACAAAATTCATTTACACAGCCATAACATTTCAATAGTCCAAAAATAATTCACTTATAAATGAAGCAGTCATCAACAGAATTTCTTAGTGTATCTACCCTTCCAATAGAAGCAATTCTAAAGTTAGAGCACACTCCAAAGATAGAGACCTCCTTTCAAGGTAATGGCATATACATTTATTCAACAAGGCAGCTTTCTCCAAATGTCAAAGTTTCAGCCTGAGGGCATTTTTCTGGACATGATGTAGAAAATATAGATATTTAAATAAAACTTTCATTTCCTTTGGCATTCTTTTTCACAATCTATCTCTAGCAGGGAAAGTTATCTGATAGTGCTAGATCTATTGAAAAGGGAAGGCAAAGGCCAATGTTATTATTTTTCCTGCAGTTTTTCTATCTTTAATATTTTTTCTCATTCTATAGATCATCTGGTTCTCTGATGTATTAAAAAGTCATTAGCATATACTGCTTGGAAGATGTTGCTTAAGCAAATTATCTATCTATCTATCTGCACAGATACACACACATACACATAGTATTTATATATGCATGTGTAAATGTATATATAATACACACATAAGGATATATAATATATGTTTATGTATTTATTTATTGTGTCTATTCCACACTCTATACCAAGAACACTGCATTTATTAGTATAATTATCATAACATAATTATATAGGAGGTGTTACTACTGTTTCCATTTAACTGATGGGGATGTTGAGACTCAAAAATGCCAGTTATCTGCCAAAAACTAGCACATGGGGAGCCAAACTGTGGGCTAATTTTATATAATTCCAAGAACCAAGTTATGAAAAACTATATAAATATATCTGCTATGATTTGAATCCATTTACCCAAAATTCACGTGCTACTTGGTTTTGACAAGAGTAAGAAAGTAAAAACATAATCTGACAATGGTGTTGAAAGATAGGGCCTTTGGAAGAAATTAAGGTCATTTTGGCAGAGTCCCCAGATTGACTCATGGTGAGTTTGTAAGGAGAGGGGATAAGACTAGAGCACAGTCACATGGACAAAAACACTTGCACCTTTTCTCTAACCTGTTTTGTCATGTGATTCACCAGCAAGAATGCCACATCAGTTACAGCCCCTGATTTTAGACCATCAAATCATTAGAGTAATTACCTTCTATTCCTACCAATGACATAGTTTTAAGTATTTTCCATTATTAGAAACAGAATATGGGCAGTCCATGGCATGGTAATTAAGGCACTAGATTTCACATGGCTGGCCGTGAAGTTTGAGTCCCAAACTCAGCAGTTTGAAAAACCACACCACAGATGTGTGCATGTATACCCAAGATCCTGAATAAAGGTGAGAAATGAAGAAGAAGGAATTATGGTTGACCATATCCCATAGGGAGTGTTTCTCAATTTTCTTTTCTCTGTTTCTCTCAAATAAGTGTATGTACTCTCCGGCAAATAAATAAAAACAAAACAAACAAACAAAAAAGAAAGAAACAGAATGAACTAGAATGATATTTAAAGTCATGGAGACAAATCATTAATGTTTTAAGTTATGATAGCCAAAGGAGTATTTTTTTAATTATACATTGAGAAAGTTGACTACAATATAGTTTCTTACTCTCAATCTTTAATTTTGAGACTGTCTTAAGTAGTAAGAAAAACATTGTGTTTTTTTAAATAATTATTTTTTTAAAATTTATTCATTCATTTATTTTGACCAGAGAGAGACAGAGAGAGAGAGAGAGAGGGAGAAAGTGAGAAAGCAAGCCACCAGGTCCAGGACTCGAACCGTGGTCGGCCATGTGGGAATGTCCAGCACCATAACCACCACACCAGCTGCTGGTCCAACATTGTATTTTGATTTAGAGAGATTTTAGTTACTAACTTGTATGACTTTGGGCAAGTTATTTGACAACTCCAAGCAGGGTTAATTTGAATTAGTTTTAAAAATACTTTGCACAAAATATTTGTGATAGCAAAAGTTTTCAGCTTTTCCATAAAGATATGAATATCAGACACTGCTGGTATTTGATCTGTCCTTCAGATTTTCTTTGGCTAATAGAATATGGCAGAAACAATGCTGAATCTATTATGATTCTAGGCTTCAAGAAATCTTGCATACTTCTATTTTCACTTTTGGAGTTTCACCAGGCCTGTCAGCTGAATAATGAGAAACATAGCTTGGTTACCCCTATTGTACCCTCATTACCCAACCTGACAGTCAACAATCCCCCAAAAGCAGAGCTGCCTAGCTGAATGACTGCTGATTATATACACATAATTAAGTATAGCAGATATCAGAAGAACTGCTCAGCAGAGCCCATCCTCATTTGTCAACATACTGAATTTGAACTAAATCAGTGATTGCTGATTTAAGCCATTAAATTTTGGAGTGGTTCCTTCCAATAAAAGCCAACTGGTATAGTATTTCCATCTTATCTTTTTTAATCAACTAAGTCAAGTCCTTAATAAATACTTATATTGCAACACTATGCCATTAGTTAGAAGAGGGAACACAAACAAAAAGTGTAAGGTATGGTCCATGCTCTCAAAGAGCTTATAGTCTTATATATAAAATGAGAATGACAATATAGAAGAATTATATATAAAGCAGAAAATTAGATCAGATCAGAGCTCCCCATGTGGGAACAGATTTGATCATTAACGAGGCAAATTTATGCATCCAGTATACTCGTTCCCTGCTCAATTGGAAGTACATATAGACAGTTATCATCCTTGTCCCTGAATTTTTATAGCAATACATTAGAAGAGCTGTATTTGTGACAACCTATCTGAGGGGGAAAAAATGGAGGCAGTGTATAAAATCCTTCTTGGTTCTTAATAGAAACTTATTCGCTGGGCTAACTGAAGCCTGAATTACTGAGAGGAGTATGTGAGCCACTCAGATGAGCTGTCAGAAAAGAGGATAGAGGAGAAAGGAAGCCATTTTCACCAACTAGTATGCTGTGCAAGTATAAGATCTTTTAACCACACAAATGCTGACAAACTGTTGTCAACAGTCACTAATGTGAAAAACACTGATGTTTGCGGCAGCCATATTGGAGAGGCAGATGAATTTTAGAGTGAGCTAGATTCGCATTTAAATTAAAAGTCTTCTATTTCCTTACTATGTGATTTTGAAGATGTTAAATAGCTTATTTTCAGTTTAGCACCTATCTTAAAGTTCTATTATGAAGATAAAGACAGGAAAACACACACACACACACATAAATGATACATATAAATAATATTCATTGAATACAATAAGCATTATGTATATTTACTATTAGTGATACAGATTTTTCTGAATTTATAACAAAATAATTGAAAAGGAAGACCTATGCACAGTATTTCAACAATTTATCCTTAGAAAATTGAATTCGTAGTGGTCTTCTGACAAAAACCCAAGTTCATCCCAATTGTATTGAAGGCTTAAAAAGTTACATTGTCCCTTCTATTGTTGTTTTCCCCTTTTTACCTGAAGATGAAGCACCTTTCTCTGAGAAGTCTTTCAACATTCCCAGTTTGAATGTCTGAAATGCAAAGCATATGTAAACAGAAGAAAAATCCATTGTGGTCAATTATGCATTTAGTATGTGGGTTGTGGAAGGGCTTCTAAAGCATACTGGGAATCGTTCAAATGGCTTCCTATTATGTAAACAGTAAGTGGTACTAACTAATGGGCATGTCTCTGACTTACAATTCTCTAGGCAGCACCTCCCCATTCCCAGTTTCCGTTTTTTATGAATTACTGGCTAGAAGCAGGATAATGAGTCCCTTGCCTCACATACTCTATCTCTTTTGCAAAGAAAACTATGAGAGGCTGCTTAGTTTTGATTATGTTCTCTTAAATGCATTTGTCTATTTTTTCCATTTCTGTTCTGTTGTGCTTTCTTGTATTCTGGAAATGGTTGTCCTTTTAAAAGAAACTTATCTGGCCACATTTTTAATTCAAGCTGTAGTCACAGTTGTTTGACTAGCATTCTTTCTGCCCTCAAGTGTGGAAGAGACAAGATTTACAGCTCATCTACTAAACTGAACTCAGGAGTGTTTTGTTAGTTTCTGCTGGTTATTAAACGGAAAATAAAAATCCAGAAACATTTATTGACAGAACTCTCTTATTTATGCTTCATTTCTCAAATACTGGCAGATTTCCCTCCACAGCTTGTGTTGCCACCTCCCTGACCTTCTTCCATTGCACAGGCCCTTCAGCCAATTGCAAGTGGAGTCACTTTTGAGAAGCTAGAAGATACTGTAGAAAGGGCGAATGCATGAACTTTATTACATTTTACATTCTTCCTTGCACCTCTATCACACGCCACAGTCTGTATCTTGGGAAATACACCATAGTGGAAATGAAAATTATTTACTCTTAAAATCTGGACAAGATTGCTGTGAAATTAGGTGTATGTTATAAAATGACATATATTAATGGAGTCAGGAGGTCTGAGAGTTCTTCACATCTTGTATGTGTCATTTTCACTGTTCTCCTTCTCTTGCCTTGTCCCTAATTGTCCTGACTACATACAATTGCCTTTCAAGCCTCTCTTTACTCCCTCTCCCAGGCTGCTACACTGCTAACAGCAGGGACAGAAAGCAAACAGAGGAAAATATGGAAAACATTCATGTCTGGCTGTATTTTAAGACAAGATATTTGGATATCACTCATTATTTTCTATTATTTATAGTTATTTTTCTCTGATATCGATTAGCAAGTGGTGGCTATAAAAAACCTTAAAGCATGGAACTAATTATACACTCTTATAGGTTGTGCAGAGGCTGTATCTGTTAAAAATAACAGCAAACATTTCTGGAACATCTAGTAATATTAGGAACTTTATGTGCATTATCTCACATATTCCAGATAACAATGATAATGTTATCATTATTCTCATTTTATAAGTTAGGAAACTGAGGCTAAGAGTGTTTATATTAATTGCCTAAGAAAAGACAGATAATAAGCAATAGACCTGTGAGGTGAGTCCATTTTTATTTGACACCACTCAGAGCTCACAAAGACTATCTATTGCCTAAAATAAATGTACTCATATTCAATCACTACTTTTTTTAAGATTTTTTGGAGAGGTTTTTTCGCTATAGGGCGCGTGCGCTCGTCAGACAGACAGAGAGAGACATAGAAACAGAAAGCGAGAAATCACCCACCAGGGGGGATGGTCATGTCACAATCCCTTCTCCTCCTTTCTCCTCTTGGGATCTTGGGCACACACGAACACGCGCCCAGCGTGAGTTTTAAGCCACCGGGGTCTGGGACACAAACCGCAGTCGACTATGTGGGAGTCCAGCGACATAGCCATTATGCTAACTGCTGGTTCCCCAATCACTACTTTTAGAAGCCTATGATACACTAGGTAGTACTTATGTAATGATACACTAGGCAGTATGCTAGGGAATTTAATTCATATAAAGCCTACTAAGGTAAATACTAGTATTCTCATTGACACATATTTTAAAAAGCAATAGAAGAAAAATAATGAAGAATATAAGTAGTAAAGCTAAAATTTAAACCTAGGTTGTTTGTTTTAAAATTTCTACAGGGTGCATGTGCTCACTCGAGAAAGACAGAGAAAGAGGGAAGGAGAGAGAGGGAAAGTGAGAAAGGACCCCCCAGAGGGGATGATCATATTGCAATGCCTTCTCCTTTAATCTCCTTCTCGGATTTTGGGCATGTGCACATGTGCCTGGTGTATTTTTTAAGCCATGGGTCCAGGACTCAAACCACATCCTTCCCCATGTGGCCTTAACCACCACACCACTGGCTGGCCACTCCTACCCCAAATTATTTTAATGTAAATTATAACAAGCAGACTAGATTTTCTGAATAGTTCTCTTGATAGAGATAACTACTATATTGAACAAAAATTTGAAAAGAACCTTTACAAATGTCATAGAAGTGCCATAAAAGGAAAGAAGCCACAGAAGTTAGATGGGAAGTAAAATCAAAAATCCCGTGCAGCAGTAAGAACTAAAGCTAAATTCCATTTTATGTTGTTGTTTGATATTCTTTCACTGATAATAAGGAGAACTTGACTTAGGCAACAACAGCTGTATGAAATGAGGAATGTAAAATGAAGTCTACAGCTTTCCCAAGATTGGATGTCTAACAAAAGAACTCACACATAAAACTGGGGCCCATAAAGTGTGCATTCAGTAAAACATTGAAATAGAAATATGTCAAAGAGAATGTGATAGAAAGGAAATTGTCTACCTCAAACTTGTTATTAAGTAAGTATAAAAAATTTTCTCCCTGAAAGAATTCAAATTTACAAAGAAACCCTCATGTGAGTTGAAATCCAAATCCAACTACTTACTTGTATGATTCAAAATCCTCAAACAGACAATTTAATTTAATGGGTTACTATGTTGGCAATGCCCACAAGTGAGTGACAAAGGCAAAAATAAATTCTCTTAGGTAAGTCTAACAAATAAAGCTGCAATAAAGTAATCAGAACTCTGCCCCCAAATCATAAATCTCAGCATGAGTTAGAACTAGTAGGAAAAATGAAATAGACTACAAAGTAAAACCTATAACTGTATTTGTCTGATACTGGAAAACAAAAAGAAATAACCATGTTACATGTATATAAATAAATAAATAAGGAGATTGAGATTATGAGTGAAGAAAAAATACTTCACTGTGTAAGCATACTTGAAAAACTGTAAATAAAACTTCTGGATATGAGAAATAAAATAATTAAAATAGACAAAAAAAGCCTCTTTGGGTTCTATAAGTGTATTAAATAGTGTATGTGCCTAACAGCCATATTCAATGAAGATGAAAAAAGAATTAGTGACCTAGAATATGGTTCTGAAGAAAATATCTAGAATTATGTTGCATCATCTCAGAGAGCTAAGAGTTGAAATAGTTAGTACAAAGTATGTTCCCGGGAACCAGCAGTTAGCGTAATGACTATGTCACTGGACTCCCACGTAGTCGACCACAGTTCATGTCCCAGACCCGGTGGCTTAAAACTCATGCCGGGTGCGTGTGCGTGCGTGCCCGAGATCCCGAGAGGAGAATGGAGGAGAAGGGATTGCGGCGTGACCATCCCCCTGGGGGGTGATTTCTCGCTTTCTGTCTCTATGTCTCTCTCTGTCTGTCTGGCGAGCACACATGCCCTATAGCGAAAATCTCTCTCTCAAAAAAAAATATATTCCCTACCTTAATAGGACAAAATGAGAAATAAATATACAAATATAAGATAAATGTTCAAATATTTTGAAATGAAAACAGATGATTCAAAGAAGAAATCTTAAGTGAAATTAGAAAATATTTTAAATTTTCTTAAATAAAATATGATGTATCAAAGCTTTCCACATGCAGTTCATGTAGTGCTTTGTTTTTGGAAATGTATACTGTGTAAAGTTTATATTCAATTAGAAAAAATAGATCTCAAATTCACATTCTAAGTACACACCTTAAGAAACTGGAAAAAGAGAACCAAATGAAATCTGAAAGAAGAAGAATGAAGTAAATTTTTTTTTTTTAAAAAAGCAGAAACTAAAAATTCAAAACAGAAAAAAATAGAAAAATACAGTGACAATCAAAACAGGTTTTAAAAATCAATAAAATTGATTAATAATGCTTGAAGTCAAAGTAATCAAAAGAGAAGAAAAAACACAGACTACCAATAGCAATAATAAAAGAGGGAAGATCAATAGAGTCCCTACAGACATTAAATAAATAGCATAAATAGCTCTAAGTGTATAAAGAAATATCAAAGAAATGCCATGAATAACACTATAGCCACAAGTTACATAAATTAGAAAGAAAACAATATAACTCTATTTTCATATGAAGTGATTGTCTACTTAGAAAATCCTGTTAATCTACAAAAGTCTGAAACTAATAAATGAGTTTAGTAAGGCCTTAGACAAAAAGCTCAACGTACGATACTTAACTGTATTTTTATAAACTAACATCAAACAATTGGAAATAGAAATTTAATAAGCAGTATGATTTAAAGTACCACTTAAATTTAAATATTAACATATAAATTTAACAAAATGTGTATGGGTTAGTATGCTGGAAAACTACAAAAGATTGATATAATAAAATTCAAAAGCCCAAATAAATGGAGAGATATAAACCATGTTAATGGATAGGAACTCAATCTTGTTTAAATCAATCATCTCAAAATTGATCTCTAGAATTTCCAAAAAAATCTTATGTATAAAAACATGATTTATGTTACAAAGTATGACAGAAAGTAGGTAAAGATATGTTATTCAATACATGATGCTGGGTAAATATACTATCCATATAAAAATGAAATTATATCTACTTATCACTACATACAAAAACAAATGTGAAAGCCAAAATGATAAATGCTTCTGTCAAACTTTAGTGGTCACCACGATCACCTAGAGGACTTATCAAAACACAGATTTTTGACACTAGCCCATCATGTTCTGGTATTTAAGACAGCTATATATCCCACATGGCCAACTGCAGTTTGAGTCTCAGATTGAAAAATATGCCAGGTGTGTGTGTGTGTGTGTGTGTGTGTGTGTGTGTGTGTATTTCAAAATCCTCAAAGGAAGGAGAAATGAAGGAGAAGGGATTGTGGTGTGAACATCCCCATGAAGGAGGGGAAGTGCATTTTTCACTTTTCCTCTTTCTGGCAAGCACACATATCCTCAGGAAAATCAAAACACACACACACACACACACACACACACACACAGACACAGATTTTTAAGCCTCATATATAGAAATTCTGCTTGAGTAGGTCTGAGGTGGGATTCAAAAATCTACATTATTAACAAATTCCCAGGTGATGCTATTTTGAGCATGACATTTTATATAATACTATTATAACATGTTTATAAATATAGGAGAATATCTATGTGACTTGGAGGTAGAGAAGGACTTTTTAACCAGAACCCAGGTGTCAAAATATCAAGGAAAATATTGATAAGTTTGACTACGTTAAAATATGAAAACAAATCTCTTTATCAAAGACACATTAGAGATTAAGCCCTCAAGTCTTCACCATGGTACAGGAATCAGTGGCAGTGAGTGAGACAGACTGAGTGCAAAGGGACCCTTTTTCAGTCCTCTCACTGCCTGCTGCCTTCCCCGGTGTATTTTGAGATCTCATAGTTTGCTGAGCATGCAGCACAACTCCTACTTCCTTCTCCAGTTGAATCTTTTCAGCTTTGTCCCAGCTATTCCTGGTCCAGAGAGACTAGGAATGGAAATGGTACCCAAAGCTGACTACATTCACTGTTCTCTGATTGGAAGACAAGGCTGTCATTCAAGAACATGCTTGAGAAACAGAGCTCTTTTTCCCTCTGACACTGCAGAATCAGCACCAAAAAGTAGGAAAAATTGTATAATTTATCAGATTACCAGAAACCTGAACAGAGGCGCTAGAAATATAGGAAAACAAAGGACTATCTCATTCTCTAGGGAACAGAACAATTCTTCCTCAATCATAGACAGCACAAAAGAACTCATAGAAATGTCATAAAAAGCATTCAGACCTACAAATAGAACTACCATATAATCTGGTTCTACTCCAGGGTATCTACCCAAAGAATTGAAATACATTCAGTTGGAAAAATCACTTGCACATCTACATTAATTGCAACATTATTCACTATTCCTAAGACATGGAATCAACCCAAACGTTCAAAACAGATGAATGGATTGAAAAAGTGTGGCACATATACACCATGGAATACTACTCAGCTATAAAAAACAGAGACCTTGGCATTTTATAGAAAGTGGGCAAATATGGAAGATTTTATGCTAAACCAAGTAAGCAAGACTAGGAAAGAGAGACATTTTATGTCTCCAGTTAATATATACTGAATGTCTGCATTCTATGGCAGACATGGATATATTGGAAAGGTATAAAAGCATCGAAGATGGCTGTGGATACCAGATACAGCATGTGGAGGTGTGTGGGAGGGAAAGAATCAAGGGGAAGTAAAAAAAGCAAATCATTTAACAGAAACAAAGATGAAAAATTATCCGATGACAATGTCTATGGTAATATCTTTGACTGGACTAACACACAGTGTATTCATACTGGGATAGTTCATTTTCTATTTTATAAAGATATAGTGATTGAATATAAAAAAATAAGAAAAGAATAAAGTAAAATAAAAGGCACATTAGGTTTAAAATACAAGCCATAGTCTGAAAATACTGATATTACATTATAATAATTACATTATAATGATTACTATAACATTGAAAATAACACCTATGAACCAATTAGAAAAATTTAATCAATTCACTAGAAAAATGCAGATAGGACAGCAGTTAGAGTAATGGCTATGTCGCTGGACTCCCTTGTAGTCTACCGCTGCTCGAGTCATGGACCCGGTGGCTTAAACTCATGCGGAGTGCGTGTGCGTGCGTGCCCAAGATCCCGAGAGGAGAATGGAGGAAAAGGGATTGCAGCATGGCCATACCCCCGGGGGATGATTTCTCGCTTTCTATCTCTCTGTCTCTGTCTTTCTGGTGAGCACACATGCCCTATAGCAAAAACCTCTACAAAAAAAGAAAAAAAATGCGGAGAAAATATAACTAGACATTTCACAGGAATAGAAACATAACTGGTCTATGGAACTGTAAAACATGCTCAAACTTATTAGTGATTGGTATAATGCAAATCAACTGAGGAGGAGCCCACAGATGGCACAGCAATTACATTGCTGGACTCCCACATGGCCAACTATGATTCAAGTCCTGGACCTGGTGACTTCAAAATCATGCCGGATGTGTGAGTGTGTGTGTGTGTGTGTGTGTGTGTGTGTGTGTGCGCGTGCGCGCCCAAAATCCTGGGAGGGAGGAGAATGAAGGAGAAGAGATTGCGGTGTGACCACACCCCCTGGGGGAATGATTTATCACTTGCCTTCTCACTGTCTCTATTTTTCTCTCTCTCTAGAGAATGCACACTCACTTAGACAAAAACCTTATTAAAAAATGTAGAAAAAAACAACCGTGGAGAAACGCTATTTGAACATACCAATTTGGTGAAAATGAAAACGTCTGACAATATCAAGTGTTGATAGCTATATTAAGGAATGAGAAATTTCATACAGTAAATTTACTTGGAATAAAAGTTTGACACTATCTAGTGAAGCTGAACATTTGAACTTATGACCCAGCAACGCTCCTAGGCATTTCTCTCAAGATGTACAAGAGAACTTCAAAATGTCTGTGGAAAATGGAATTAAAGTACAAGTTTATTTTAGTGGAAAAAAAAGTTTCAGAATCCGTGCACAGTTTTTCATAGTATGCATTTTCTATGAACTTTGACCCATTGTACTACCAAAGGACACATACAAGAAGGTTCATAATAGCCATCAGTGTTCATGATAGCAAAATCTGAGTATGACTCAATAGTCCACCAATAGTTGATGGATAAAGAATTTGTGTCATACTCACATTCATTTACAGATGAGCAATAAAATATTTTAATGAACCACAGCTACAGCCAGTAATATGCTTAAATGTCCAAAATATAATTCTGGCTTAAAGAAACAAGGAACATAATGATATATGTGTTTTGCTTCATAATTCTTACATAAAGTTCAATTTCAAGCAAAACTAAACATTTAACATTATATTAATATATTATTTGTGAACATTCAAACCCGCTCTAGTCATTATTTTGCAAGTGTTTACTGAGTAGTCTATAATGATCTTTATTGTGAGATACAGTTATAATGATCTTTATTGTGAGATACAGATCTAAAGAAAAACATGTTAATTAAAAATCAGGCAATGGGGCCAGCAGGTGGTATGGTCATTAAGGTGGCTGGACTCCCACATGGTCAAACGTACTTGAAGTTCCAGACCTGGTGACTTGAAACTCATGCCAGGCACATGCACATGTGTCTCCAAAATCCTAAGAGAATAGAGGAGAAGGGATTGTGGAATGGCCATTCCTCCTGGGATGTGATTTCTCGCTTTCTGCCTCTCTGTCTCTCTGGTGAATGCACATGCCGTTTAGCAAAAATCTCTTTAAAAAGAAAAAAAAAATATCAGGCAACAAATGATCTCACAAATTAACAAAGATAATTTTAACATAGTCAATGAAAGAATAATTTGTAATTTCCGTGTAGGGACTGTGGGAGGTAAGAGTTTATAATATGAAAAAAATCAGTATCAGTAATTGTTCCAGTTAGCGATAGGTAAAATTGTACATAACAATAGCTCATAAGGAAGAGATAGAAAAAGAGCACTTTTACTCACATAATGCGGGTTCTTGTATGATCATAGTACTTTACTGTGCATAAGGAAGTAAGCCTTGAAAAAGCAAAATTAAAACAAAATTGAAAAAAGATGTTTAAAAGTGAAGACATGATAGTCAGTATTTCAATATTTTATAGGCTTTACAAAGTTCTTTATTTTAGACTTTAAAAAATTTATTTAAAATAATTTTAACATTTTGGACTTTTCCTCTATTATTTATTTTTATTCAATGAGTAATGGTTATAGTAAATATACATTGAAGCCTGTGGAAACAACTATCAAATAATTGATATATTTGTATTTAATCCTGTAAAGAGCTAAATCTGCATTTAGTCCCAATATTCAATGTTATCAATAATTGTGGACTTATCTATTTTTTTCTAGTTGCTTTGTGTTTTCTTACTTCTATTTGTTTCCCTTTAGCTTTCCTGGTGTAGAGTGATACAGAGGCAGAGCATTGACGGGGTGAGGAGGTGTGGTGTTATCTGTTGAAGATATTTTGATCAACTGGACTGGGGAGAAATGTTTACATATTGAAATGTTCACTTCGTAAGCTAAATAATGTGATTGAATGTATATAAAAATAAATAAATAAATAAATATTTCCTTAAAAAGCATTTTAATTTTGGTGAATTCTTTCAACATTTGTTTATTTGGGAATAATTTCATTTTTCCTTCCCAGTAGAAGAACAATCTTGCTGGGTATAGTACCCTTGGCTAAAATTGTTTTTCTTTCAGAGTCTTAAATATGTCTTCACACTCGTTCCTTGACTGCATTGTTTCACTTGAGAGGCATAATATTAGTCTAATGGAGTAAATTTGTTAAGTAAGTTGGTGTTTCTCTCTTGCCATTTTTAGAATATTGTCTTCATCTTTGATTTTTACCAATTTGGTATGATATGCCTTATAGAGGATCTTCTTATGTTATATATATATATATTTGGTGTCCTTTGAGTATCCTGGATTTGTATGTCTTCATGCCTCTCTAAATTTGGAACATTCTCAGCTAATATAGTATGAAAGATGTTTTATATGCCATATTCTGTCTCTTTTTTTTTTTTTTGAGAGGTTTTCACTATAGGGCGTGTGCACTCGCCAGACAGACAGAGACAGAAAGCGAGAAATCACCCCCCAGGGGGGATGGTCACACAGCAATCCCTTCTCCTTCATTCTCCTCTCAGGATCTTGGGCATGCACGCACACGCGCCCGGTGTGAGTTTTAAGCCACCAGGTCCGGGACGCGAACTGTGGTCGACTACGTGGGAGTCCAGCGACATAGCCATTATGCTAACTGCTGGTTCCCCCATATTCTGTCTCTTCACCTTCTGAGATACTTTTTATTCAGCTTCTCGGCAGTTTAATGGTGCCTAATATTTCCTGTGTAGTGTCCTCATTTTTAATTATTCTTCTATTCTTTGTGCTTGCTTGGGCTAAATCAAAGGTTTTATTTTCAAGGTCAGAGATTCTTTCCTTTGTGTGGTCTAATCAGCTGTTGATTCTTTTGAGGGATTTTTTTTTTTTAAATTCATAATTATCTTTTTTGTATTCAGAAATTCTGTTTGATGTTTTTTATAGTGTATCTGTTTATATCTCCTAGGTTCATGGAAGGATTTTCTCATCTCCTGGAATTGGTTGTCTTTTTTGTCTTCCATATCATTGGGTTTTGTTACCATGTATATTCATTACTTTTCTGACATTTGTACAATATCTTGTGTTTTATCCATTATTGGTGAGGGAGATACTTCCTGTTTTTCACCCATTTCTGGGGCTCTGCTTTGAATTTAATCATCTGGTGATATACTCATTTCTTTCTATTTCTTTAGAGTATATTTCTGTAGCTGTGTACCCCTGTACTTCTCTATGATATCCTTAAGCTCTGTGCCAATTTTCCTTCTCTACTGTGGGTAGAATGTGGAATCCACAGTAGAAGTTTTGGGCTCAGATGTTCAGAGGGGAAGAACTCTCCCAGAGTCTCCTATATTCTGGTGTTTAGTTCTTACATACCCAAACCTAACTGCCCCCAATGTATATAGAGGATGAGCTGACAGGTAGAATGTAAGATGCTAGACCACTTTGCACAGCACCTGCTGGAGAGCCCATCCTCCCCCATAGGAGGCCGAGAAGGGGTCTCTGCTGATTAACTGAAGTTGAACAGCTTGACTTGGACCTTCCTGTTGGTCTTAGATGGGTCAGAGGCAGAACAGCATTAGAGAAGCTTCTAGCTTTTATCTCTGGGATTGCATGATCTCCCTATTGCTCCTTCTATCCTTGGAATTGCAGAACCCAGGTATTAGTTCTTAATGGCTGGAGAGCCCCTCCTTCCTCATAGAAGGCTGAGTGGAGGACTCTCCTAATGAGTCAAGCTGAATGGCTTGGCTTGGCCTTCCTTGTTCATCCTTCTCCGGGATTACAGGGTCTCTCTGTTGCTCCTTCTATCTCTCCATTTTTAAGTTTATTATTAATTTCTTCCATGAGAGAGAAAAACAGAAACCAACAGACTGAGACATGTGTATCCCCAATAGAGTCCTCATGCTGTCATAAACTCACAGTCTCAGCCAGTTGGATCATGAGCACATATTTTACCAGTCTGCTTAGGGAGGTCCTAGTATGCTAACCCAGGATCTTTCCCAGGTACGTTTAGTTATGTTATTGCTGCACCACACATGGCCTGATAAACCCATTATTAAAATATTACTCTATGTCTCAGTGTCTACATAAAACTTTTTCCAGGTATACAGTCCCATATTTAGCTCACCCTTTTCTATATCCAGTTTGCTTTTTGAAATTGTACTTTTGTACCACATAGTGTAACACATGATTAGTTTCTGATGGTTTCATGTGTATAACATCTATCTCATTCACAGTATGCTGCTTTTTCATCTTATTAGGACTTAACACAGTTCTGAGTCTGCTAAACATATTTAAGAAATATTGGAACCAGCAGTTGGTGTAATGGCTATGTCACTGGACTCCCATGTAGTCAACTGTGGTTTGAGTCCCAGACCCGGTGGCTTAAACTCACGCCAGGCGCATGTGCATGCATGTCCAAGATCCTGAGAGGAGAATGGAGGAGAAGGGATTGTGGCTTGGCCAACCCCCTGAGGAGTTATTTCTAGCTTTCTGTCTCTCTGTCTCTCTCTGTCTTTCTGGCGAGTGCACGCATCCTATAGCAAAAACCTCTCAGAAAAGAAAAAAAAGAGAAAAACTTATTGATTACTAAGATTGGTTAAAAATATATTTGACAGGGAATTTATCCAAAGCTATGAAGGTTTGATGCATTCAAGTTTCATAGAAACATACACAAATGCAGTCAAGTAGAGGCTCTACTCTAATACATGAGGATTTTTCACCTTTGACACAGCCTTTGTAGGCAAATGGATATCATTAAATTGCCTAAAAATAATTTATTCAATCGAATCAACTAATTATATTACCTGCTAGAATTAGAAACAGTGAATGAGTAGGCTCCATGTTACTAAGGTTTGAGTGACTGCTCAGGTCAAAGTTAAAATAATAACTGACATCTTTACCTCATACAGCTATTCAAATTTGCTTGCAACCCTCTTCTCCCAAAACTCCTACTTCTCTTAAACTACATTACACAGATTCATGCATAAGTGGATTTAGTATCATAATATGATAACGTTTGCATAGAGACATTGCTGTACTAGTTGTGTTTTATAGCTGCAAAATCACTGAATTGAAGCAAAATTATTTCATAGACAAAATAAAACATGTCTCTTCATCCAGTCCAAATGTAAACTTTTGTAATGAGCTCTCACACAGTAGAACCCATTCTCCTGAAGTCTTTCTGAAACCTGTGGAGCTCAATCTCTTTGAATTTGGACATAAAAATTCTGGCTTGCAAGGCACTAGAACAATTCTATTGTTGTTCCCAGGCTTGCTTTCTCTAGGAGATCTCTTGGTAGATGCAAAGAAAACTGATCAAATATTTAGCTTATAAATAATATTTGGGAACACCACATGACATAGTATCAGTTGGTTTGTATTTGTGATGAAAAGAAATGAAAGAGAATTTCAGACAAACTTCACTTCATCAGAGTTCCAACATTTCTTTCTGGGTCTGCAGCTTATCCAACTGTTTTATCTTTGTTATATCAGCATCGCTCTCTCACCCACAGATAATGCACTTTTATCAAAAATGGTACCTAAAAGTCAAGTCCACCAACAAAAACACTGGTTTCACATCTAGATGCCAAATATGAAACTTCGGCTTCGAATTTATTGATCAATAAAATATTATCCACATAGTAAATTATTTTTAAGAAAAAAATTTTCTATAGGGCATGTGCACTCGCCAGAGCGACAGAGAGAAACAGAGAGATAGAAAGCGAGAAATCACCTGGGGGGGTTGGTCATTCCCACAATCCATTCTCCTCCCTGGATCTTGGGCATACATGCACATGTGCCCAGCAGGAGTTCCAAGTCCCTGGGTCTAGGACTCACACCGAGGTGGACTACATGAGAATCCAATGACTTAACCTTTACAGCATGCACTAATCCCACCCAAAGTAAATATTAAAAACTGACCAGGACCAGCAGTTGGTGTAATGGCTATGTCGCTGAACTCCCATGTAGTCGACCGCGGTTTGCATCCCAGACCCAGTGGCTTAAATTCACGCCGGGCGCGTGTGTGTGCATGTCCAAGATCCCGAGAGGAGAATGGAGGAGAAGGAACTGCAGCGTGGCCATCCCCTCTGGGGGGTGATTTCTTGCTTTCTTTCTCTCTGTCTCTCTCTGTCTGTCTGGTGAGCACACGCGCCCTATAGCAAAAACCTCTAAAAAAAAAAACAACTGCCCAACAAAAACATTAGGGCTAATTTCTTAGGAGACTGCATATAGTTGTTTCTTTTCTGGCTCTTTTTTTTTTTTTTTTCTTTTTAATAAATGCTCTATTGGTTTTATACTCCTTCCCATTCTTAAATAGGAGGAAGCATTGTTAGGAAATAAAATGAAATTCTTAAACATTTTGTGTTTTCTAATAATATTTCAGATTGTCTCCATGGAAAATAGCTCCTATAGTTCTGAACTCATGCCTCTATTTTGTTTTACATGTTATATACACCTGATGATATTTGGCATCATATCCTGTGATTGTGTTCATTTCCACTGCTTTCAAGAAACAGGGAGAATTTATGTGAAAAATAATAATAATATGAAAAGCACATTTTAGGTGGTGTCACCATGTAATTAAATATTTAATAAACTCTTTGACACTCTAGAGTGTCCACTGCATATTCTGTAATTGCTTATGGTATGAAATTTTCTCAGAGAGAGAAAGAGGTTTAGGTTCAAAAACTAAGCCCTTTTCAGGATTCTTCATCTGTGTAGTATGACATATTGCCAGGAGATAAAATATTTTCTAATCATACAAAGTGAGTCAGCTGAGGTTTTTAAATACAACAATCTAAATCATATTTTGGCTTATCACCTACATCAACACAACTGTGGGGTGAATTCAGATTTTATATAATTGTGTTTTGCAGATTTTTCTCACTTTGACCCTTTTCTACCTTCCCTTAAACTTTGTAACAATAGCACCTTCCCACCTCACAGCAATAAAGTGAAAGAGACAATGCAATTAGGGAATGTTCTATATAACAATAGGTCACTTAAAGAATGCCCACATAGATGCTTAGGATAAGATGAAAAGCTATTGTACCTGGCACCTCATTTCTTTCAGTTCTTGAAACTCTCAGTTTGTGTGTTTGAGCTAAAAGAGTATAATGCAAGTGAAGGGTGGAGAGTGAGATGGAGGGAGACTTGGACAAGATACAAACCAGTAGTAATACTTCACTGCTGGTTATCAAAATATTTTTATAGTAAAATATGCCCTACCAGGAAGCATTGACAGATGGAATAAAGTAAAACAATCTACCATACCTGAGAAACCTGCACAGTGCCAGCTGGACCCATTTAGAGGCTGTGAAGAAATGTCAGTCATTATTAAGGTAAGTCCTCTGAGACCAGGAAGCACAAGATTGGTTTGCAAATGCCTCCCCTGCAGGGCCTCTGGTAATGTACTGCAAACTGAACCTGTGACCATCACTCATTAACTCGGGTACTAGTGGATCATTTTGTATAATATAGCTCCAACTAATACTGATGATCCATTGATCGTATTTCATGAATCTACTCAATTCATTTGGAAATACAAGGGGTGGAAGTTTGCTCAAGGCATTATATAATACTTCTCTTCAGAGGATTAATGTGTTAGTATTTGTAATGCACACTGAAGATGAAAATTGCTATATAAATAATAGCCATTATTCTGTGGTACATTCAGGAGCAGCTACTCTATTAGAAAGGGGTTTTCGTTTTTGTTTTTTTTAAAAAGAGTACCCCCACAGTATGATCATGATAAAAAGTCAGATGCAGACATCCACACCAGCCATGACCCTCAACCCTCCATCCGCTAAAGTGAAGAATTTGCCTGAAAATGGGCTAAAGTTTACTAAATTATCTCTTAAGAGAAGGAAAACTTCATGGTTAGCAGAAAACAAGATGTGTCTGCAGTTCCACTATGCTGGAAGGATTGCAGTTTGATGCTTCAATCTGAGCCTGGCTCCTAGTCAGGTTCACACAGCAATGCTTTGTTCAGTTACTGCTGCTAGTCCAGTGCTGTGGTCAGGTTGAGGTCAATGCCTCATGGGGACCTCTGACATGACCTCTCCTGCCACTGGGTAAAGTTACAAATGACAAAACTAAACTAAATTTAGGTGTCAGTTCACTTGTAATTAATGTGCAAACTTATTTGAAAGCCTAGGTGTACATTACAGTGCGAACAGGGAGAAAAAAATAATATGCAGATATGGTATTGTTTTATATAGATAAGTGCTGTTATACTTTTCATAAATGCTATTGGACATAAATGTTGTTTAGCTTTTAAACCTAAATAAGTCTTCAAAACTTAAAAAAAAAAAGATAAGAAAAGAAAGTCTAGATGAAAATCCAGTGAGTCATCAGTCAATGTGAGGCACACTGACCTGTCTCCTATTCCATAAGTGAACCACGAGAAGGCTCACAGAAGCAGCTTTGCATTTAAAAAGTTTCTTAATACTAAGCAGCACTTAAAGTCTGAGCCTCAAGTCTCAGGGAGACTCTAGACTGCAATACATTTCTAAAGCAGTTCTACCCAGATTTTTGAATTTTATACAATTTTAGAATGTTAGCATATATTTAACATCTATTACTATCATCTTTCAAAACATAAATTACACATAAATATCTAAGTGAGAAAGACCTAGACACAGATAAAAGGGACTATCCTGAGACCAGCAGTTGGTGTAATGGCTATGTTGCTGGACTCCCATATAGTCGACCACAGTTCGAGTCCCAGACCTGGTGGCTTAAACTCACGCTGGGCACATATGCGTGGGTGCCCAAGATCCTGAGAGGAGAATGGAGGAGAAAGGATTGCAGTGTGGCCATTCCCCCGGGGGCTGATTTCTTGCTTTTTGTCTCTCTGTCTCTCTCTGTCTTTCTGGCAAGTACACACGCCCTATAGCAAAAAAAAAAAAAAAAAAAAAAAAAAAAAAAGGAACTATCCTAAGAAAAATCATGTAGCAAATTTAGAGCCAACATAGATATCACTTATGTGTTGGGGAAGTTACCTAATCTGTCAGTTCCTTCAGGTTCTTCATTTCTGAGATGAGAAAGGAGTCAATATAATGTATTATGAAGAGTAAAATAATGAATGTGTAAACTTCTCAGAACAGAACCTGGCGGGATATAAGAACTCTCTTGGCAGCTGGTGGTGTGACGGTTAAAACGGCTAAATCCCGCATAACTGGCTGCTCAGTTCAAGACCTGGGCCCAGCAGCTTGAGAAACATGTGCATGCCCAGAATCCTAACAGGAGAGAGAGAGAGAGAGAGAGAGAGAGAGAGAGAGAGAGAGAGGAAGTAAAAAGGATTGTTGTATGACCATTCCCCTTGGAAAGTACTTTCTTTTCTTTTCTTTTTTTTTTTTTTCTTTACTGGGCGCATGCGCTCACCAGAAGGACAGAGAGAGACAGAGAGGTAGAAAGAGAGAAATCATCCCCCAGAGGAGATAGCCACGCCGAAATCCCTTCTCCTCCATTCTCCTCTAGGGATCTTGGGCACACACGCACACACGCCTGGTGTGAGTTTAAGCCACTGGATCTGGGACTCGAACTGTGGTCGACTACGTGGGAGTCCAGCGACATAGCCATTATGCTAACTGCTGGTCCCTGGAAGGTGCTTTCTCACTTTCCCTCTCTCTGCCTCTCTCCCTCTGGAAAAATTAAAATAAAAAATAAAAAAAAAGAATTCTCTTTCTCCCCTTTCTCTAATTTCTTATTAACTTTTAAAAAGTATAATTACCATACACTGGAAATAACCTTACCTTGGATTAGTAATGGTTCAAAGAGCTGCATCTGGAAACACAAATCTAGAAGAGCAGTGGTCTATGATTCTAGAGAATTCTATTAGGGAACAGACTAGTCTGTAATAATTAAAGGTTTCCAAAGTTGAAGAAAATGCATCATCCTAATTACTTGAGTGTTGACTGAAATAGTTATCATCATTAAAAAAAAAACTGTATCATGCCCTCAATATTTTTATTACTTGTATAAAGATACAGAAAATAATACTACCTAAAATTATATGAACGCTTACAAGAGTCATCTTTGTTTCTTCTCATTCCCTCATCTCTCATATTCAATACATTTAAAAATTTTGTTATTATGTTAACTGCTGGTCCCAATTTTTGTCAAATCTAATTATAAATTTACCTACTTTCTCAAGTTACACAGCTACCCCCACAGACCAAGCTACTGCCTGCTGAACTTCCATCCTAAACAGCCTTTGTGCTTCCACTTTTATCTATTATACAATCCATTCTCCACACAGCCATCAGAGTGAACTTTAAACCATAATGTAAATCTTCCGATGACTTCCCATTACACTTATAATGCAATCCAAAATCTGACTATAGCATAAAATGTCCTGAATGACCTAGCCCTTGCTTCTCTCTCTGTTCACATCTCATACTACTGTACTCCATTGTTCACAGAGCTGCAACAACACTGATCTTCATTACATCCCTTACTACTTCAATCCTGTTCCCCTCTCCAGACATTGAATTTGCTGCCTGGAGCACTATTTGCTTAGTTATTAATGTGGTGCTTTTCATTTTCTCATGCAGGTTTTGGTATAAATAGTGCCTCTTTAAAGGTATTCTCCCTTAACCAGCACCTCCTCTGTCCTTTCGGCCTATTTTTTTTTCATATAGTTTATTACTTCCTGAAATTATTTCATTTATTCATTATGTCTTACTCTCATAACTGAGAATACAAATTTTATGGAGGATCTCTGTCTGCCTTTCTCAATAGAATATAATGTTGTCTCCTTTTATAAAGTTTATTTATTTTATTTTATTTCTTTCATGAGATTCCCAACAGGGTCCTCATGCTGCTATCCACTTCCAGTCTCATCAGCCAAGACCATGGGCTCTTGTGAGCATGCCTGGTGTGCTCAGGACTCAGAAAGGTCCCAAGGCATAAACACAGGATCTTTCCTATGTGGATCCAGTTATGTCACCACTATACTACCCCTTAACTCTTATAATGACATTTTTTTTTGGAGAGGTTTTTGTTATAGGGTATGTGCGCTTACTAGAAAGACAGAGAAACAGAGAGACAGAAAGCAAGAAATCACCCCTCAGGGGGGATGGCCACGCCACAATCTCTTCCTCCATTCTCCTCTCAGGATCTTGGGCACCCACGCACACACACCCAGCGTGAATTTAAGCTACCATGTCTGGGACTCGAATCGAATCGAATCCACCAGAATCCAGTGACATAGCCATTATGCCAACTGCTGGTCCCGATATAATGCCATTTCTTTGACGTAGAACGATGACTAAAAAATACCAATCATTTCAATACGTGTTAGTTGGAAGAATGAATGACTGACTCTTTCATTTATCATGTTAAATTCTTTGTGAACACTATTGCATGCAATCCACATAATAATATTTTGAACTATGTAAGTTATTGCCCTCATTTTACAGATAAAGTGGTTGAGCTTAGATAAGTAAGTTCTCAAAGACAATGAAGATAATTAATATCAATACTGGGACACAGATACAGGATTTAAATTGAGAGCCCATTATCTTAATCTCATGCTATATTTCTATTTACCTAACTTGATAAAGAAATTCTTATCAAGTTTTTGGATTAAAACAAAATCTTAAAAAATAAGCAAATATATAGGAAGATTGAATACAATCTTTATATTTCCCTGCTACAGATTGTAATAATGACTCAAAACTAATAAAATAAAATACAATGGGAACAAATTTAAAGGCCTGATCTTTTTTTTTTTTTTTGAGAGGTTTTTGCTATAGGGCGCGTGCGCTCGCCAGACAGACAGAGAGAGACATAGAGACAGAAAACGAGAAATCATCCCCCAGAGGGGATGGTCATGCCGCAATCCCTTCTCCTCCATTCTCCTGTCGGGATCTTGGGCGTGCACGCACACGCACCCGGCGTGAGTTTTAAGCTATCCGGTCCGGGACGCGAACCACGGTCGACTACGTGGGAGTCCAGCGACATAGCCATTACACTAACTGCTGGTTCCCTAAAGGCCTGATCTTAATGGATCAGTTGAGAAAGAATGGATAAGAGGAGTCTTACAAACAATGTTTGTGAAAAAAGATTTGAAGAATTTATGTGACTTTTAAGTTGAGTGTAAGCTAACAGGATGAAGTGGTTGCCACAAAACAAGTTGCTACTAATCGATTATACTCCAAGTACAGTCACACTGAACTTTTTTATTGGTCAGAATACCACAATCAATTATGAACATCAAATTTTATGAAGGAAATAGGTGAATTAAACTTTGGTCAGTGGAAGATGACCAAGAACATGACACGTCTAAAATGATTAAAAAATAAGTAGCAGTTGGAGGAACTAAGTGTATACAGCCTAGATCAGAAATGAATTAGGTTGTAACTATTAAAGGACCATCATTTATGGACCAATATTCGCTATTTTTCTATAATGAAGAACTATGCCCAATAAACTCAAAATTGGATCTAGTCTTTTAAGAAGAGAGACCTAGGTACCAGTAGATGGCATAATGGTTATGTTACTGGACTCTCACATGGCTAACCATGGTTCAAGTCCCAGACCCAGTGACTTGAAACTCACACCTGGTGAACCAACTAAGCAAGCCACCATGGACATATTTCTGGAAAGAAAGAAAAAGAGACACAGGAAGGTTCTTCAGGAAGTATTTCAGAAGACAGCATTGTTACCATAGGTGATGGCAGCTCCGTGCATGTTATAGCCCATGAAAACCTCCCAGTGGGACAAGATGTAGAGGTAGAAGACAATGATTTTGATGATTCAGTCTCTGTGTAGGCTCAGATAGTGTGTGTGTTTGTGTCTTTGTTTTTAACAAAAAAGTGTATAAAATACAAAATCAAATAAATAAAAAATTAGATATTATGACTATAAAAAAGAAAATATTTTAATAGCTATAAATATGTTTGCATTTTAAGCTAAGTGAAGGTTTTAAGTGTCAAAAAGTTAAAAAATCTGAAGTTAATAAGATAAAAATGTTACAGTAAACTAAGGTTAATTTATTATTGAAGAATTAAAGTAGTTTTTATACATTTAGTGTAGTCTAAGTGTTCAGTGTTTATAAAGTCTATTGTATAGTAATGTCTTAGGCCTTCACATTCACTTCCAACTCACTCACTGATTCACTGAGTTAAATTTCCAGTTCTGCAAGTTTCATTCATGGTAAGTGCCTTATACAAGTATATCAGTGTTCACCTTTCATACCCTCAAGTTCCAACAATTTTGGCACCAAGAACCGTTTTCATGAAAAACAATTTTTCCATGGACCAGGGATTGGAGGATGATTTTGAGATGATTCAAGTGCACATTTATTGTGCATTTTATTTCTATTATTATTACATTGTAATATATAATAATTTTATACCTCACCATAATGTAGCATTTGAAGACACTCTCTAGGGCTAGCATCACCATCTCAGCTCTACCTTAGATCATCAGGCATTAGATTCTTATAAGGAGCATGCAACCTATATCCCTCACATGCACAGTTCACAATAGGATTCGTGTTGTTATGAGACTCTAATGCTACCACTGACTTGACAGGATATGGAGTACAGTGGTAATGTGAGTGATAAGAAGTGGCTGTGAATGCAGATGAAATTTTACGTGCTTACTGCTGCTCATCTACTGCTGTGCAGTCTAGTTCCTAACAGACCAAAGACTGGTACTGGTCAGTAGCCTGGGAGTTGGGGAACCTCTGTTTTATAACATGTTCTTGCTGGACCTTCTCTATATGAGGATATGGTTTAGATATGCAAAAACTTCCCATTATGTTAGAGTTGCCTTCTGTATTCAGTAAAGTAACACGCTATACCCATTTGCAATCTAAGAACAATAGATTATACCATATAGCCTAGGTGTGTCTTAGGCTAAACCATCTACTGTAAGTTTGTGTGAGTTCACTCCATGAAATTCACAAAATGGTGAAATCATCTAACACCACACTTTTCAGAAAGTATCCCCATTGTTAAGCAGTACATGTCCCTTTGTATAGAGAAATCGGCCTTCTGAATGTCCCTATCAGGAAGCATATAGAATATATATAAAAGTTCAGGCATAAAAAATGCAAAATGGTGCTGAAAAGTTTGTCATTTTTCTACTATTTAAAGTAGCTTTCTTGGAATAGAAAGCAATGTTACTTAGTTTTTTGTAACAGTAGGAAATGGAAATAATGGGAGGTCTATTAGTTTCCTGGGGCTGCTGCAACAAATTTACCACAAACTCGGTGGCTTGAAACAACAGAAATTTATTTTCTCACAGATTTGGAGGCTGGAAGATGGAAATCAGGGTGTTGGCAGGGCTGCATTCCCTCTTCAGGGTCTATGGGAGAAATCTTTCTTGTTATTGCAGCTTCTGCTGGCTCCTATCATTCTTTGGTTTCTGACAGCATAGCTCTCATGTATGCCTCCATCTTCACATGGCCTTCTTCACTATGTCTGAGTTTCAAATCTTCTTTCCCTTATAAGGATATGAGTCTTTGGAGTCAGGGCCCACCGTAAATGTAGAATGATCTCACCTGAAGTCCTTAACTTAATTACATCTGCAAGAATTCTATATTCAGATAAGGTCACATTCAACAAGTATGTGGAAGAGATTTGTTGAGACTTGGACGCATCTTTTGGGAGGAGGCATGGTTCAATCCACTATATGAGGAAACAGCCATATAATCTCTAATAATAACAGTTAATGTTCAGTGAGTGCATACTACAGACAAGGCACTCTTTAAAGCATTTTGGATACATCAACACATTTAATTCTCACAATGACTAGATGAGGTGGAAACTGAAACACTGAGATATATTTTACTTTTCCAGGGTCACATGGTGGTAAGCAATAGAGCTAGGATTCAAACGCACTCTGGCTACAGAACTTGTGTTCTTTACGGATCTTCTATGCTGCTTAGAATTGATTATTGTAAATATAAGAATGGTAATAAATATAGCTATTATTGAGAGTTATGTACCAGAAACTGAGCATAGTTCTTTTCATGTATTATGTCACCTAATACATACAATAGCCTTGTAAGGCAACTGCTTTTACAATTTCTATTTTATAGTTAAGAAAGCCAAAATTCAAAGAGCTCCAGGAAAGTTTTCAAGATTAAACATCTAGGGAATGGTGGATTCAAAATTAGGTGACTTGACTCTGGAACTGGTGTGCTTAACAATTATGTAACAATAACTGACTCTAGAATTGAAATTCACTTATTTATCATTTGTCTCTTCTTTTGATAGTATTTTGTGCATATTATGTGCCCAGTGAAAGTTGACTGGGAAAAATGAATGAATGAACTAGATTAATAATGTTGTAATAGACACATTTTGTCCAGTCTCAGCCTATTTCTTAACTCCTCAGTGTGTCAATGTCTGACACTATCTCCTTCATGCCCACATGCCAGTTTTGACAAGTACACCATTCTTTTTTTTTAATTTTAATTTTTTATTTTTGGAGAGGTTTTTGCTATAGGGCACATGCGCTCGCCAGACAGAGAGAGACAGAGAGACAGAAAGCAAGAAATCACCCCCCGGGGGGGTGGCCATGCTGCAATTCCTTCTCCTCCGTTCTCCTCTTGGGATCTTGGGCACGCACGCACGCACACACACCCGGCGTGAGTTTTAAGCCACCGGGTCCAGGACGCGAACCGCAGTCGACTACATGGGAGTCCAGTGACATAGCCAATATGCTAACTGCTGGTCCCCAAGTACACCATTCTTCAAGGACCTTTGTGATGAAGTCGGATGGATCTGTGCAAGGGAGGTTTTAAAGAGACATGTTCACAGGGAAATATGCTTCAAACAAGCATTGTCCCCAAACCACTTGAATTCATATCATAGGCTTATCAAGCTATTTTTGAGAACAAACTGGAAGCCATACCAATTATGCTGAAAATATTCCATCAGGATAGTCCATATGTCAAATCCATTGGATGTCACCATCCTTCCTACTATGCTCATATTTCAACTGTCGAGTCAGCAATTTTTTTAAGTCCTCCAATTAATGCCTAAGGAGAGAATTAGAGTAGCATGCTGTCCATCAGCCTAGTTTCATCTTATCTTTTTGAAACTAATAATTAGTGTAAAAATCTAACTCTAAGTAGAGATATCATTTTAAAAATAGTAAATAGAAGTTAGAGGTCACATTTAAATTCACAACCATAGCCTCAGTCCCAAATATAGACTCTGTAAATATCAGCAGAAGTGCCAAGCATATCACACAATTCTGAGGGGTCAATATTTCCATTACAGTCTATGTGAATGGCATCCCCTGGAGTTGTAAAGTGCATGACCTGCAGGGCAGTAGTTGAAGACCCTGGTCAGCAGAACTGAATTAGGGTAACAAAGAACCAATGCAAAAAAGTAATTGATTATAAAGAGTGCTGATCCACATTAGTGACATTTCAAGATTTAGCAAAGTAGGCGACTGATGTACTTGCAGCTTGTTAAACTTGAGTACTAGTCTAACCCAGCTTTGATGAGCTGAGGGAATTCCAGTGAAGGGCAAAGCTCAAAATTTGGAGTTTAATCTAAACCTTTTCTCAACTCTTCAAACCTCCAGGTGCTAGATACCCCATGGGAACTAGCTTTCTTGTGAGATTTTGTTGTAATTTCTATTAAAAGTGGTTAAGAAAGGAAAATGTATCTTAAGAGACTAACTGAAGGCACTCCAGTACTTTTAATAACAGTAGGAAATCCGGCCACGCATCAAGATCTAGGAGATCAAAGTCTTGGATTTTTAATGCCTGGGTACATTCTGCCTCCCTCTTTGCTGCCATTTGGGGAGAAATACTGCATAATCTCACCTGATTTGAGCTCTTCCAACCTCCCCACTCCTACTTCTCTGTTCTATTTGATTATTACCTCTATTTGAGAACCCTTCTTCAATGGCTAACTAAAATTTAGTTTATAACTGAAACTACCTTTGGCTTGACTTGGGTTTGAATACCTAGTCTGCCATAAATGGTAAAGGTAAAAAAAAAAAAAAAAAAAAGAGTTTGTTTTTTTTTTTTTTTTTAAATGCCACAATTAACTGAATTTTTACTCTGTGCCAGAGATTTAAATAACTTCTACGCACTGTCTCAATACTGGTAATCAAACCCAGGACTGTTTGACATCAGAGCCCCTGCTATATCCATGAAATTGTACTATATTTTGGCAAATAGGCTTAAATAATTATAAGGCCTGTTAATATAACCTCATTTGCACCAGATAAACATGAAATATTAATATATACCTTGATTTTCATTCCCTTTCTTACCATCTTCATTTATTTCACTTCTGTTATTACCCAAAGAGGGCACAGAACCACAAAAAGTCAGAAAATTTTCTAGATATAATTTCTCATAAAATAATAAAATAGAAAAGAAAAAAAAATTTGGGAGAGGTTTTTGCTATAGGGCGTGTGCGCTCGCCAGACAGACAGAGAGAGACAGAAAGTGAGAAATCACCCCCCAGGGGGGATGGCCACGCCACAGTCCCTTCTCCTCCATTCTCCTCTTGGGATCTTGGGCACGCACGCACATGCACCCAGCGTGAGTTTTAAGCCACCGGTTCCGGGACGCGAACCGCGGTTGACTAAATGGGAGTACAGCGACATAGCCATTATGCTAACTGCTGGTCCTGAAAAGAAAATTTTTAAATTATTCTCAAGTCTATCAGAATTTTTTGATTAACTCCTACATCCCAAACCATAAATTCTGCATATATCTTATGGCATAAAAAAAAAACTGAGAGATTTGTTTTCACGGCTTCACTATTACCCTTTTTAAAAAAATTATTTTAACTTTATACATTCAATCACTATACATCACTACAGTTTGTAAAGTGAATTTGCCCAGCATGAATATACTTCACACCAGTCCAGTTGAAGATTTAACACAAGTTGTCCTCAACAATCATCGATTTCTGCATCCCTTAAATGTCTTGCCTCTCTATTTTTCTACTTGATTCCTAGCTTTTTACTCTCCCTAATCTCCCACCCTCTTCCCACACTGTCTGTAGTATCCATAACCATTTTTCATGATCCTATATCCTATAATTTTTCAATTTCTGCCATAGAGTGTGGACAGTGCATATATATTAAGTGGAGACATACGATGTCTCTCTTTCACAATCTGACTTGCTTCACTCGCAGTAAATCATCCATATTCACTTACTTTCTATCAAATGCCAGGATTTTTTTTATGGTTGAGTAGTATTCCATAGTGTATATATGCCACACTTTTTCAATCCATACATCTGTTCATGGACATTTGGGTTGGTTTCATGTCTTAGCAATTGTGAGTAATGTTGCAATAAACATGCATGTGCAAGCAGTTTTCCCACTGAGCATTCTCCTATCCTTTGAGTAGATAACAAGGAGTGGAATTGCTGAATCATACGGTAGTTCTATTTGTAGGTCTTTTAGGAATATTCATATTGGCTGTACTAATTTACATTCCCACTGACAGTGTAGGAGAGTTCTCTATTCTCCACAGCCTTGCCAGCACTTATCATTTTTTGTTTAATTTTAATCTTAACCATTCTGACTGGGATTAGGGGGTATCTCATTGTGGTTTTGAGTTGTATCTCCCTTATGATGAGGGAGGTTGAGCATTTTTTTATATGCTTTTCAGCTGTTCATATGTCTTCCTTACAGAGTTGACTGTTCAGCTCATTTTCCCATCTTTTAATTGGGTTGATCATTTTTTTTCCAGGTAAGCTGCTTGAGTTTCCCATGTATCTGGTTATCAGTCCTTTATCTGAGGCATAATTTACAAAAATATCCTCCCATTCCGAGTTGTCAATTCAAAATAATTACTGTGTCTTTTGCTGGGCAGAAACTTCTTAGTCTGACGTAATTCCACTTGTCTATTTTGGGTATTATTGCCTGTGCTTTGGGGGTCTTTTTTAAGAAGTTGTTGCCTACTCCAACGTCTCTAAGAATTTTTCCATCAGTATTATAGTTTGGGGTCTTAGGTTTAGAATTATGATCCACTTTGAGTTGATTTTTGGTAATGTTGAGAGATAGGGGTCCAGATTTATCTTTCTGCAAGTGGATACCCAGTTTTTCCAGCAAAATTTACTAAAGATGTTTTCTTTTTCCCACTGGAATGGCTGGTGCCCTCTGTCAAAAATCAGTTCATCGTATATTTTGGGGTCTCTTCTGTGCCGGTCCATCTGTTTCTGTGCCAACACCATGCTGTTTTGATTACCACAGCTTTGTAGTATATTTTTGGGTTAGGGAGTGAGATATCACCCACTCCACTCTTCTTGTGCATGATTGCTTTGGCAATATGAGGTCTTTTATGATTCCAGACAAATAGTATGATTGTTCTTTGTAGATCTGTGAAGAATGTCTCTGGCACTTTGATTGGGATTGGATTAAATAAGTAGATTAATTTAGGTAGAATTGCCATTTTGATTATATTAATTCTTCCAATCTAGGAACATGGAATATTGTTCAACTTTTTTGTGTCATTTGTGATTTCTCTTTTTAGATTTTCATAGTTTTCCTTGTAGATGTCTTTGACTTCTTTGGTCAAATTTATTCCTAGATATCTTGTACTTTTTGTGGTCATGGTAAATGGGACTACTTTCTTCAGTTCTACCTCAGACTGTTTGTTCATATATAGAAATGCTATACATTTTTGTATGCTAGTTTTGTATCCTGACACTTTATTGTATTCACTTATCACTTTCAGGAGATTCTTTGTGGATACCTTTGGGTCTTCTATATATACAATCACGTTATCTACAACAGAGATAATTTCACCTCTTCTTTCCCTATTTTAATGATTTTTATTTTATTCTATTTTCTGATTACATTGCCCATTAAAGGTGGCAGCCTTGTCTTTTGCCAGTTTTCAGTAGAAAAGTTTTCAACATTTTTCTGTTTGATATGATCTTAGTATTGAATTTTTTATAGATGGCTTTTATTGTGTTGAGAAATGTCCCTCCTATGCTGATTTTGCTAAGAGTCTTAATCATGAAGGGATGTTCTATTTTATCAAATGTTTTTTCTGCATCAAGTAATATGAACATATGATTTTAATCTTCCTTTCTGTTAATATGGTGTATTACATTTATGGTTTTACTTATGTTGATCCACCCTTGCATTCCTGGAATAAAGCCTACCTGGCCATGATTCCTAATCTTTTTAAAAATTACTTCTTTAATTTAATTTGTTATTATTATTTATTATTGTTTTTTAACTTGACTAAAGAGAAAAAGAGAGAGAAAAGGGGAAAGTGAGAAAGCAAGCCACAAGGTCTGGGACTCAAACAGTGGTGGCCATGTGGGAATCCAGCACCTTAACCACCACACTACCTGCCAGCCCATATAATCTTTTTTATATGTTGCTGGATACAATTTGCTAGTATCTTGTTGAGAATTTTTGCATGTATATTCATCAAAGATATTTGTCTGTAGTTTTCTTTTTTTTTATTATTTCCTAATCTGTTTTGGGTATGAGACTGATGGAGGCTTCATAAAATAAATTCGGGGGGGGGGTTCCTTCTTTTTTAATCTTTAGAAATAGTTTGAGTAGCATCAGAAAGTTTTGTAAAATTCAAAACTGAAGTCAACAGGACCAGGTATTTTCTTTGTTGGGAGATTATTACTGATTCAATTGCTTATTATGGGTCTATTTAGGTTTTCTATGTCTTCCTGATTCAGTATTGGTATAATATGTGTCCAGGAATTTGTCCATCTCATCCAGATTTTCTTTTTTGTTGACATATAGTCACTCATAGTATTCTCTAATGATGTTTTGCATTTCTCTTATTTCTGTTGTAATATTGCCTGTTTCTTGGCAAATTTCATTTATCTGGTTCTTTTCTCTCTTTTTCTTAATTAATCTAGCTAATGGTGTCTCAATTTTTTTTTTTTTTTTTAAAGAACAAACTTTTGGGTTCATTTACTTTTTTGTACAGTTTATTTTCTATTTTATTTATTTCAACTTGAATCTTTATTATTTATTTTCTTCTGGCATTTTTTGGATTTGTTGTTGTTGTTTTTCCAACTCCTTGAGGCATGATGTTAGGTTGTCCATTTGCCACCTTTCCATCTTTTTCTCATGGGTACTAATTGCTATGAACTTCCCTCTTATGACTGCTTTTGCTGTGCCCTATAGTTTATGAAAACTTGTGTATTCATTATCATTGGTTTCAATGCCTCTTTTGATCTCAGTCTTAATTTCCTCGGTAGTTGTGAAGTCATTCAAAAGTGGAATGTTTAGTTTGCATATGTTTGTATATTTTTTTTTCTGAAATCAATATCAAGTTTAATTCCATCATGGTCAGAGAAAATGCAGGATATGGTTTGAAACCTTTGAATCTGTAAAGGCTTGTTTTCTGCCCTAGCATGTGGTCAGTCTTTACAAAGGTTCCATGCAGGGGTGAGAAAAATGTATATTTCATAATTTTTGTGTGGAAAGTTCTACAGATGTCTGTCAAGTCCATTTGATTTATAATAATATCATTTAGATTCTGTACCTCTTTGATTATTTTTTGCCTAGGTGATCTGTCCAAAGGTGATAGTGGGGTGTTAAGATTCCCAACATTTAGAATGCTGCAGTCTATCTCTCCTTTTAGATCTAGCAGTTTTTCCTTTACATATTCAGGTGCTCTGGAGTTGGGTGCATAGATATTCATAAGCATTATATCTTCTTGAAGAATTAGCCCTTTTGCTACTATATAATGCCTTTATTTGACTCTTCCTACAGTTTTTGTCTTAAAGCCTATTTTGTCTGAGATTAGTAGCATAACTCCGGCCCTTTTTTGGTTTCCATTCACATGAATACCTTTGTCCAGCCCTTCACTTGTACCTACCATTTTATCAGCCATTTTCTTGGCTGTTTTTTGTTCTCTTATTTCTGTCTGTCTGCCTTTAGATTCCCTGGTACAACATTCTCTTCTGTATTTCTTGAACAGCCTGTCTGGTTTTGGTAAATTCTTTCAGGTTTTTTAATCTAAGAATGTTTTTCTCTTTTCTTTCCATTTGAAAGATAATCTTGCTGCGTATAGTAATCTTGGTTGAAGTTCTTTTTCTTTTAACACTTTGAATATATATTCCCACTCTTTCCTTGTTTGTATCACTCCACAGAGAGGGTTGATGTAGCTTGATGGGATAATCTTAGTAAGAAACTTGATGTTTCTCTCTTGCCATTTTTAGAATCTTGTCTTTATCTGTGAGTTTGGTAAATTTGGCTATGATATGCAGTAGAGAGAATCTTCTTGGGTTGATTCTATTTGGGTCCCTTTGTATTTCTTGGGTCTTGATGTTTGAATGCTTCTCTTGACTTGGAAAGTTTTCTTCCAGGATCTTATGGAATAGATTATCAATCCACATATTAGATTTTTTCACACTATGGGATATCAATTATTCAGATGGTATCTAGTATTTCTTGTATATTGTCCTCATATTTTTTTGCTTAATGTTTTTATTCATTTTGGTGACTTTATTTTTCTAGATCAGAAGTTTTGTCTTCCAGGTCTTAGATTCAATTTCTACATGATCTAACCTGCTTTTAATACTTTTGAGGGAGTTTTTTATTTCCCATGTTATAGCCTTCATCTCTAACAGTTCTGTTTGATTCTTTTTAATGGTTTCTATTTCTTCTTTCAAATTGTGGAAGGACTTCTTCATCTCCTGGAGTTTGTTGTCTCTTTTCTCTTGCATCTCCTGGAGTTCATTGTCTCCTTACTCTTACATCTCATTTAGTACTTCACTATGAATATTCAGAACAGTTTATTTGACATTTACATGAGTTCTACTATACTGTCTGTGGATGATGAGGTGTTGTTTGTTTCCTTGAGGGAGAGAGGTTTTTTTTTTTTTTTTTTTTTTTTTTTTTTGGTTTCTCATATTTCTTATGCCTCTGTGCTGGTTTCTGGTCATCTGATGGTTTATACATTTCTTCCCAATTTCTTGCAGTTAATTCTGAGAGCTCAAAGGTGTGCAAGTGGAGATGAGCTGTTGTCTCTCTGCAGCTCTATCTCCCTTACACTCACCCTGTAACCTGCACCATCATCGCTGGAACTGGACATTCTAATGGCCTCTCACTTTCTTGGGGACAGGTGTACTTTAAGCTGAGCTTCAGGGTTTCAACTGGAACATCCAGGAGTCAGTGGTGATCCCTAGATGGTCTTCAGCCTCAGTTCTTCTCACTGGATGCTGCTGTGCAAATTCTGGAGCTAATGATAGAGGAAGGAGGTGAGAGCAGGACTGTCTGGGTACCTGGAACCGCTGGGGGTCAGTGGAGGTCCCAAGGTGGTCTCTGGCCTCAGTTTTTCTCACTGCTTCATTATCATCTTTAACCCTCATTGCAAAAATAAAGTTTACAAAAGCTTTTGTAAAGCAGTAACACTCAGAGAGTCATTGGTATTTCTACTATACAGGAAAGAAAACAGAGATATAGTGAACAAAAATTCTCTCATCCACTTCTGATATAAATAGTAGAATGAAAGAGTCATTTAGACTGAGCATGACCTTGAGAAGGTTTGCAGCTCTTGGACCCAGTAGAGGGTGTGAAGGTTGAGGCAGCTGAATCCCACATGGCTGTCTGAACAGTTTGAGTCCCAGACCCAGTGGCTTGAAAACCAAGCTGGATGCATGTGTGTGCATGCTCAAAATCCCTAGAGGAAAATGGATGAGCAAGGATTGTGGTATGGCCATCCCCGCTGAGGGGTGTGTGTGTGCTTTCTCACTTCCTATCTCTCTCTCACATAAACACACAAGTCCCATAGCAAAAAAAGAAAAAAAAAAACAAAACAGTTTACAGCTACTTAATGGATCCTTAAACTGCATAGATTATGGCATCCAACTTTATTCTAAGGTTTTCATAATACAGACTACAGAAACTACAGGAAACTTTACAATAGTATATGTTTCATAATTGTAAATAACATGCGTATACAACATGACTAAGTCTCAGTATTACCAACATTATATAAAGATGGCATTAAAATATTTGGACTAAGATAAGTCACTGTGTTCCCCTAGTCTCTCAAAGGCTTGAGAGTCACATATGCAAGATTACATCTTTCCTAACCTATTTTCACGGGGCCCTATACCATCCATTCCTCTCAAAATTCCTAATTATTTTCTCTAATATTCTCATTGTGACACTTATCCAGCAGTACTGTTTTTCTTGGCTAGACATAGATCAGGTCTTGGGAATTCCTCACCTATAGCTAGAGACTAGAAGCTTTAATACTTTATCTGTTCCTTGGGTAGAAACCTGTGGAAAATATTAATAGGTATAGTTTGATTGATTAATATTATGTATATATCAGGGGTTTTTTTATAAATCATGTCTGTTCCTCACAATAATTCTGTAAATTAAGCAATATAAGCCCCACTTCACAGATAAGAAAACTGAGTCTCAGAGATAATGTAAAAGTTAGAAATTGGATTCAAATCCCTTTGCTTTGGACTAAGGTCCAAATTGCATGACCTTCTAATGTCTAAATTAAATTTCATCTGCTGCTTTTAAACCTATTCCTTTTTGTCCTGTCCATAGAGCACAGAGAATGCAAGGTTTCTGATTCTCAAGCTAATTTTTTTCTCTTTTAATTTATATTCTTTCTTTCTTAACTTAAAACAATATCAATGAAAATGAAATACAAACTGAAATTTTCTGTGCCACAGAAACTCCAGTGTGGTTTGCTGGGTTAAATTCAATACTGGGGCAAAGGTTCAAATGAGTTGATATTCTAGCCACTTTAAACTGATCTTTTGATTCCTTCTTCCTGTATGCTTTTTCAATTTCCTCTTTCTCATAAAAAGTATGGAGATAGAAGGCTGATGTGTCACCACAGAAAAATCATAAAAATCCATTTTATTCTCTCTTCACCCCTGTCTTGTAATGAACTATCAAAAAAGGTAAAATAGCTTATGAGCATCCTAACTCTCCAATCAGCCATATTTATTAGATGGAAAATCTTTTCTCATTAGAAATTGCCTAAATATACTTAGCTCTTCGACCAGAAGTATAATTAGATCTTCCAAAGGTGTTTGGTAGTCATTTTTTCCCTGCATAATGTTAGTTTGTTCCACCAAAAGCTCACCTATTTCAAATATCCTATCAGTTTCTTTGTGGACAGATCCACCCAGACATTCATTTTTATCCTCTTGCCTCTTCTCTTCCTCTCCCCTTCCCCAGCTTTCCATCAAATCAATTGCAAAGACCTTTATTTAAGTGTACATGAAAGGCAAGGAGATTCTGTTGTATTACGACATGTAACCTTCAACAAGAATTTTCGTTTAGAATACTATATTATAGGGCCTGTTGACATTCACCCTTGCTTTGCCCTTAGGACATGTGACAAATATTCATGAATTTTAAGGAGCATTCCTTCTCTTTATCCTTAGCCTGGAAAACATCTTGCTGTGTAAAGCTGTAACTATTTCTTTTTCTGGAGATATTATACAGCCAGAGACCCACTGCATACCCTGAAAAATAATAGCAAGTGGAAATATAATTAGTGCCACAGAAGGGATTAAAACAAGATATATGCTGATACTGGTGGAAACCTTGGAGAAAATGATTTTTTAAATTTTTTTATTTACTTTTAAAATAACAATTATAATTTTTTAAAACATTCTACTCAATTACATTATGAAAACTCCATGTATGTTTACACATGGAGACAGGCTGATAACTTGGTTTCTGTGCTTTATACTCCCCCTTTTGGGTAATAATAGATATTTTTTAATGTTGGTCTCCCTTTTCAATGCAATTTGACTGCCTGTTTTAAGTATATTATGCTACTTCCCAGAGACGTCCTTCACACGATAACGAGGAAGGTATTACTGACAGGCACATGAGAAACATGTGCTCCTCATTTCTTAGAAATACCAATGGCAAACATGTGAAAATGGGAATTGCCCGAAAAAGGTATATGTGAAAAATAATGATGGAGGATTAAGGATTGGTACCAAGTTGGGAGAGATTTCTCTAAACATTCAAATCCATACAAGAGTTAAGACTGAGCTCCATATACAACATAATAAATAGCAAGAATTCATTAAATTATTTCTAAGCCTCCAGCTTGAGTTTCTCACAGTATCAGAAATTTCATTTTTTTCCCTCATTCTGATAGAGTGCCAAGTGCCAAATTAACAATGAGAGAGAGAAAATAACAGCAGAGAGAAAGAATCAAGTAGCCCCATACATGGTGATACAGCCGCAAAGCAATGCTCTCCAATGATGGAGGTCATATGAAAAAATTGGAGTTTAATTCGCAGGTTGACCTGTGCATGTCAGGCAGGCAAATATGAGCCTGTGAATCTGGTCAGCTAAAAGGCTGAATGGGACAGATCACAGCATTGAATATCGTGGAGGGTGCTTGTCTGTCTCTCTCTTTCTCAGTCTCATGAAATAAATAAATAAATAAGCTGAATAAATAAAAAAGGGTCAAACTTTGGTAGTCTCTTACTGGGTTACTCCAGAAAGTAATTCTTTTGAGATGAGGGGCATATCTTTAATGTTACAACACATGGCTAATGGTTGCAAAGATTAAAGCCAGGGTACAAACTGCTGCTACACCCTTGTTACAATTCTAAACCTGGAGTGATCACTCATTAACTGCGGAATGCAAGTATGTCCTTCTATAGCATTCTATTGCAAAGGCAGAAGCAACAGCAGAAGACTGAGCAGCTTTCCTCCATGCAATGCCAGACTGAAAAGCTTTGCAGCAATACTGAGGCCTTTCTGTTTACCCAGAGATACTGAATGAAGATGGGACCAGGTCAAGTATGAGGTTGCTGCTCAGAATAGACCTACTGAAAGAAGATCAAAAAGCCATTCTGATTTGAGTTCTCAAGATCTGTTTATTTTAAAGGGAAACATTTATGAATTGGCTAAGCTGTGTAGAATGCAAATGTTTAATCAGCCAAACACATGCCACAAAACTGAATGTAGCACAAAATGGAAGGATTTCAAAAATAACCCATTGGCTCTAAAATGCACAAGCTCTTATAACTCCACCTGGAACAAAACTCTGTCAACTATCCAGCGATTAGTTGTTCCTGGGAAGCATTTTTGGATACTTTACAGACACAAACAAATTGTCTTATTGTTCACATTTGTTCTAGCCAGACATTTAAATTAAAGACCTGTAATTAACTCTTCAGGTGTTGGGGCAAATAGTAACAGGAATAGAAGTATAATAAAACTACTACAATAGTTTACGTCTTTGCTAATATTCACTGTGATAATAGCATTGTCTGTAGGATCTTATAAAGGGAATCTCAGTACTTACATACTAAGTTTCCTACGAAGTTCCACTATGCTATTTGCCTTCAAGTTATTTAAAGAAGAAAACTCCCTCAGGTCTTCTATGCTGAGGAGAGAGTACACAGAAAATAGAACAGAGTGAATGACAGGATATATATTGTCATATTCAAGTCTGCTTCTCCTTCTCCTCTTCCTCCTTCGGCTTTGTTTGCTATAGGGCATGTGTACTTGTCAGAGAGAGACACATATGCCCATTATGATTATCAATCTGCCAGGTCCAGAACTTAAACCTCAAAGTTGACTACATGAGATCCAGCCACCTTAACTCCCACACCACCTGCAGGCCCACCATATTTAGTTTTTAATTTGTTTCTAGTACATCCTTTCATCTTTGTTCTCAGACCTTTGTCCTTAGACATACACCTCTCTAAGAAGGCAAGAACATCTTCAAAATAAAGTGACAGGGAGCCATGAAATGCGGATCCATTTAGATAAACTCGAGTATTAGCTAAAATTCTATTTTATGAAAAAGGACTAACCTACATTTCCAAAAATGAGAACACAGAGTTTATACATTGTCCAAGTTTTGGAATTCCTGTTTTAGAATGGTCCACCAATCTTTGCTGAAGAGAATTGGAGCAGTATTTACCCAGAATGTCTCTGTCCAGAGGAGGTTTTACAATTTTCATATTTTTTAAATAAAAAATTTTCGTTATTTTGTACTTTGCCTTTTAAGCTAGGTCTACATTTAGCAAAAGCTCCTACACTGTATGCAGAGATGCTTTTTTTAAGGGTGGCTCTTAAGTAGAAATAAAAAACTAATAATATATTTATAACCCTGCTAAAGATGGTGCACAAGAATGTGCAACTACCTTACAAATAATTTACAATATATTTATAGCAAAGGAGTTAAAACACATCAATGGCCCTTACAGATGCATCCCTTACAATTTTGGATTTATACATTTCATTTAAGATGACTAAAATATATTCAACTGCACAATTTACAATGAAATGGAGGCTCCAGGAATAGCAATCAATATGTAGAAATTACTGTCCAGACAAAGCTATGATGAACAACTGAGGATCAAATTTTGTGTATAAATGTATACAAATCAAACTGCTCTTAATAAGACCTTTAAAAATCAAAATTACTTAAAGGAAAAATAAAATAGTTTGAGAGGAAGGTAATTTGTCCCACCAATGGAGCAACTTAAGTGTAAGAGAGGGCTCGCACAGTATTTCTCCTCATGTACTACCAAAATCATTTGCTTAATCTTTCTCCAGTCCTGAGTTTTTCTCTCTCTTAGATGTAAAACTTAAAGACTTGCCTAAAAAGCTGAGTGCATCTAAAAGATAAGATATTTTCTACACAATTCTATGATCTATTTTTATCTCTTTTTGCTGTCCTCAGCAGACATGCCCATGTCCCAAATTCTGCTATTGCCTTTGAGAAATCCTAAATTCTCAACACCTTGCTGCATTTCAGAAGTCATTTGATGGTGAGCATGATGTTTGTATTTTTGTACAATAAAATCCAGAGGCAACTAGAACATATACTTTACTACTTTGCCATATATAAATTTACAAGACCAATTTATAGTTTCTATATCACCTTCAAACCTAAATTTCAAGATGTTTGTCATGTAGCCCACATTAGCCTCCTCCCGACAAGTGCTTTATCTTTGAGCATTTTCTATTGGTTTTTATGAGCCTTAAAGATATTTTCCTATTAAAATTATCCAAGCATATTTTTATTATCTCTCCATTTTTATTTGAGGACTTCTGAAGGCCAAGTCTAAGTCTCTTATGATTTTTCTGTCTTAGCACCTATTACAATACCCTGAACATCAAAGGGGCATCATAAACATCTGTGTTTGGAAAAATAAAGATATACTTTGAGCTTTATTCTACAGCCCTCACAATATGAACTGAACATTATTATTTATGCTGCTGAAAGAATACATTTGTATAAAGTATAGAAAGCAGTGTATTGACCAAATTAATTTAAATACATGGTTATGAATCTGACCTGAATTTGGTCACTTGATATGAAAAAGTCTATTTTATCCTGTAGGATAGAAACTTTGCTAAAATGAAAGAGCTCATATCCATGACTATATGCTATAAGGTAAGGTGAGGTAAAAAGCAAGGATAATCCAAAACTTGTGTAATACTCATTATATGAACATACACACACACACACACACACACACACACACGTAGTTTGTGGAAAAGTTCTTATCTAGTCCTTTGAAACAAAACAAGTGTAAAATTGATTCTGTTCTCAGTCAAGATTCACAAGGACTTTGAGACTTGTGCATGTTATAACCTATACAATGTTGGAAAAAGAAAGATAAAATGAAGCTTTCCTGTTCATGGTTGTCTATCCCTAAATGGCAAACTATACATGCTTCTATCTCTCACAAGATTCATTTCTTGAAACAGACAAAAACACTCCATAGGTTCTCTGTGATTTGTCTGAACTGTTCCTCATGCTTCTGATCCTTTTCCTTGCAAAACTGACTGACAGCATGAGGTCTCATTTTCTGACTCAAATATTCAAACTAAAGCTGTTGAATTGCAGATCCAGAATACAATTGGAAAGTCTAAATGAATCTTAAACTTTCTTGGTTGAATTAGCATGCACATCAGATTTATTAGGCAGATATGCACAAATGATGGGAAAAAAGAATAACAAGTGTAATTGTATAAGTCGGTAAATTCAATGTAGGGGTGATTTCAACAGTTTTGGTTTGATTTGTACCTGGATTCTGGAACTACTCCACTTTTGTACATTGCCCCCAATGTTTCAACTATCTCATCTTTTGGAAGGTTAGTGAATTCTAGCTAGATGCTGGCAGAACTGCAGCTGTTAGAGGATCCTAGCCAACCTAGCAGAGAAGCCAGGAGAGCACAAAACTAAAAATCTGCATGCTCTTTTTCCTCCAGCCTGACCATCTGTGTATGGACATAGACCATCAAAGTTGTGCAGCTGTGCTTATAATACCCTATTATGGAAGGAGATCATTTATCTTCAGATGTAATTCATTTCTCTGTTGTCATTGCCTATAGGACAATGCAGAGGTAGAGGTAGGGGGCTTGGGGTAAAGACAGAGTGTGGAGAAAATTCATCATTTGTTTTTACATGAGTACTGTAACTCCATGATGTAACAATGATGATTTGGGCTTTGGGCTTGGAGGGGGGGGTCTCGACTAAAACCCACCTGCATTAATTAATTCAGTTATCAGTTTGCAGGCAGTAACTCCAAGCTCTCTTGTGAACACTTTGTTCCTGCAATGTGAAGCAACATTTTAAAAATGTCATGGAAGTATCACTAGATAACCTGCTTGGTTTTCCAAAAGTAATTATGTTCAAAGAGGCAGCATACACTTTAGTTAAAAATTTTTGCAGAAAACAAATTCTCCATAATCAACATATATATTCTTAAAATGCAGGGACAGAAAGTTTTCAAACCAAAATAAAATAATTTATAAGTCTTGAGCTATATAGACAGTCATTTCACTGAAAGTGGCATCCACTATGATGTGACTGCAAGCCATTTTCCCTCCAAGTCTCATGTAGGTTAAGCCATTAACAAAGTCAAACCATAAGAGTATCTTCTGGTTGTAATAGAATATTTCATAGAAAAATCATATCATTGTATTTGAAATTCCTAGGAAAGTTCTAGTAGACACAGTTCTTTTTATTCATTTGTTGTTTTTTTCCTAAGTCCTTGAACAGAAACATTGAAAACTACTCCAGTACTGAGTCAAGGTTAAGTCAGAAGGATATTTTATTAAAATCAAGGCATAACATGTAGGACCTTATGAGTCTTCTGAGTCCCAAATATTATTCCATTAAAGATATATATATATATATATATATATATATATATATATATATATATATATGAGCAAAGACAGAGAAAATATTTTTTAATCTGAAAAATAAAGGAAAATTGTAATAGTTACCTAAGGAGAGGAAAATCTTTTAAAATAATTTATAAATTAGAACTACTTGCTACAAAATATATGATATTTTCTTTACTGTTGTACTCCTAGGTCTATATATTTGTGCTATACATCTGTAGCCATCATTTTGCACATAACAGCTATCTGATGACATAGTACATTAAATTCTATACATTGAAAAGGGCATGTGATACTTAATCAAACCCCACGGTAGGAAAATGATATGTACCATAAATATCTACTTTTTTCTGGGCTGTAGTTAATGACAAATATCATATTATCACCGGGGTCTGTCTCTTATGGTTTAGTAAAGCAAAGCTTATCCTTTTCTTGGCTTGTTTGGTGTATGTCTCATTTTGCAGTAATATTGAACATGTGAAAAATTAAGTTTGATGATTCTACATGCCTAGATTCCTGAGTCCTCAATATATTTTCGAGCAGTAATACCTTTCCAAAGAAAAAAACCCTTATTAAAAATAATAAAAATAAGAATAACAAAATTCCTATTAACAATTCTTTTTTTTTTTCTTTTTTAATAGATGAGTAATAATCCATTGTATCTGTGTATTATATTTTCTTTTTTCAAATTTTTTTTTAGAGAGCGATTTTTGCTATCGGGTTGTGTGCCCTCCAGAGAGAGAAAGACAGAAAGCAAGAAATCACCCTCCTCCCAAGGGAGATGGCCATGCCACAATCAATTCTCCTCCATTCTCCTCTTGGGATCTTGGGCACACACAAGTGCCTGGATTGAGTTTTAAGCTACTGAGTCTGGGATTCAAATCATGGTTGACTACGTGGGAGACCATTATTTTTTATCCATTCATCTGGCAATTGATATCTGGGTTGTATTTCTGTCTTGGATGGTATGAATAGTGCTACAAAGAACATGGATGTGTAAATATCTCTTAGCGGTCCTTATGTCAATTCTTTCAGATAAATACTCAGAAGTGTGCTTGCTAGATTATACGGTGATTCTATTTTTCATCTTTTTGAAGAAATTCCAAACTGTTTTCATAGTGTCTGCACTATTCTACATTCCCATCAGTGGTACATGATTTCTTCATATCCTCAGGAAAACTTTCATTAAAAAAGTGTTTCATTTTTATTATTATTATTATTTTTAAAATGGCTATACTAATGGAAATGAAGTGATGCTTCATGGTTTTAATTTGCATATTCCCATGATTAGTGATGCTAAACATGTTTTACATATCTGTTGACCATTTGTATGTCTCCTTTAGAAAAATGTTTAAATCCTTTGCCAATTTTCCAACTGGGATATTATTTTTTTCTGCAATTTAGTTGTGTGTGTTCCTTATATATTTTGGATATTAACTCCTTATTAGATGTGTTCTTAATAATATGTTCTCCCATTCAGAAGGTTGCTGTTCACTCTGTTGTTTCCTTTGCTGTGAAGAAACTATATAGTTTGATGACATTTCACTTGTTTGTTTTTGCTTTTGTTGCTTGTGCTTTATGTCATATTCATAATATCATTTCCTACATCAAGGTCATAAATCTTTCTCCTATTTTCTTCTACTGTTCTGTAGTTTCAAGCCTTGTGTTTAAGCCTTTAATCCATTTGGAATAAGATCTTGTTCATAATGTAAGATATAAGCATCTGATTTCATTATTTTATACATACAGTTATCCAGTTTTCTCAATACCATTTGTGAAAAAGACTATAATTTATCCAGTGTATAGTCTTGACAAACTTGTTGAAGATCATTTGAGTGTATATGAGTGGGTTTATTTCTGGGCATACTTTCTGTTCCATTGGTCTATATGGCTCTTCATATGCAGTACCATTTTCTTTTATTACTGAAGCATTATAATATGTTTTAAAGTCAGAAATTTGTTTTTATTTCTCAAAATGACTTGGTTATTCTGACCCCTTCATGATTCTATAAAAATTCTAGCTATTTTTTCTATTTTAATTAAAAATGCCATTGTGACATTTATAGAGATTACATTGAATCTGCACATTACTTGAGAAAATGGACATTTTAACAATATTTAATCTTCCAATCTATGAACATGGGATGTCTTTCCATTTATTGGGTTGTTAGAAAAATCATGACATATTTCTTGCAACAGATGGCTCTGGTTCATTTTTGAAAGTACTAGAGTAATTTGCATCTATATTATTTTTTAATCTATATTATTTTTATGTCATTTGACATATTAGAGTTCTAGCTTCATTTTAAAAATAATTAAGCAATTTAGTTGAGTTTTGGAGATTTTATAACAAGTTGTTGATGGAAGACCAAACTGCATTTTTGCCATATTTCACAGTTTTACTTCCAAAGGGAAAAACACGTGACAAGCTTGTCAAAATTGCATAAAGTTTACAGTGACAATGCTCTACAAGGCATCAGTGCCAATGATGGTTCATGAAATTCCATGCTGTTGAGTTTGATTTCAATGATGCTCCTCAGTCAGGAAGGCCTACCGATATTGATGATGACAAAATAAAGGCATTAATCAAGTCAAACTCACATGACATGACACAAGAGATTGCAGAAAGATTGAACAGCCATCATTCAAGTATTCACAACCACCTGAAGAAGCTGGATAATGTAACCAAGCTCAATATTTGGGTTCTTTATGACCTCAAAGAAGTGAGGACTAGCAGTTAGCATAATGGCTATGTCACTGAACTCCCATGTAGTCGACCACAGTTCGAGTCCCAGACCCACTGGCTTAAATTCACACCAGGCGTGTATGCGTGCATGCCCAAGATCCCGAGAGGAGAATGGAGGAGAAGCAATTGCTGTGTGGCCATCCCCCCCCCCGGGGGGTGTTTTCTTGCTTTCTGTCTCTCTGTCTCTTTCTCTTTTTTCTGGCGAGCACATGCGCCCTATAGCAAATCCTCTCCAAAAAAATAAAAAATAAAAATAATTTCATTTGACAGCACATATAACCATCTGTGATATGCTCCTTAAACGTGAGGAAAATGATTCATTTTTGAAGCAATCGATAACTGGTTATGAGAAGTGGATCATTGTATAACAATGTGATGCACCAATGGTCTTGGTCCTGATGTGATGATCTGCCTCAAATTACACTGAACACAGCCATTCATCAGAACAAAGTTATGTTTTCAGTGTGGTGGGATTTTAAAGGTGCTATGTTTTTCAAGCTCCTACCAAGGAACCAGACAATCAATTTGAATGTGCACTGTCAGCAATTGGACAGTTTGAACAAATCCATCATCCAGAAATGTTCAGAGCTTGTTAATAGTAAAGAAGTTGTGCTCCAGTACCAGGAGATGATGGAATGGTTGTGTTGCTAATCTTTCAGGTAGCCAACCGCAGTTCCAGTCCCGGACTCAGTAGCTTAAACTCATGCCGGGCACGTGTGAGTGCATGCCTGAAATCCCAAGAGGAGGATGAAGTAGGGATTGCAGCATGACCATCCTTCCTGGGGGGGAGGGGTAATTTCTCGCTTTCTGTCTCTCTGGTGAGCGCACACACCCTATAGCAAAAATCTTTCCCTTAAAAAAAAAAGAAGTTGTGTTCCATCACGACAACATGAAACTATACACAGGTTTGCTCACCCATCAAAATTATTGAAGCTTATTGCCAGAACTCTCATACATGCTTAACCTTGTGCTGTCAGACTTACACTTACTTCATTCTCTTCAACTCCTTTTGTGGTATAATGCTCAGTTCAGATTAAGCTATAAATCAGCACCTTGTTCAGTTTTTGACTCTTCTATGAACAAGGAATTATGAAATTCACTAAAAGATGGCAAAAGGTTATCAACCAAACAGGCAATATATCATTGATTGATCTTTGTTCTTTATATAAACAAATGACCTTTGATAAACAGAAAAATATATATATCATAACTTTTCCAAGAACCCAATATATGAGCCTTTAATTTCTTTCAGCAATATTTTGAAATTTTCATAGTACAAGTCTTTAATCTCCTTGGTTAAGTTTACTCTTTTTGATGTGATTGTAAATGGAATTGCTTTCCTCCTTTACTATCTGTCTGCACTACTGTCTTTTCCTCTCCCTTATCCTCCTAAGGTAGATATATCAAAACTTAAGGTTAAAGCAACATAGAAATGTTCATGTAACTATGACTATGTAAATAGCTTTTACACTGAGCCAAGTAGTATCTAAAGATTACATTTTATTTCTTATTTAAAATTCATCCTATACATATACACTCAGAGTTAAGAATAATCTCTTTTGCCTTTTCTTAACTTAGTTTTCCATGTAACTATTTCCAAATTTGTAATAAATGATAATTATAGAAAACTCATATATTACTCGGTTTAAATCTAAGTATTTTTGCTATATTAATTTAATCCTTACAATTACCCTTCAAGGCAAACATACATACACAGAGCGCATAATTATATTGTAAAAGATTGTTTAGTTTTTATTATTTTAAAATCAATGCTTAGTTTCATTGTTTTTTAACTTAAAAATATGGTGTTTTTATATAACCCTTTTGGGCTTACCTTTTTTCTTGATATTATACTACTAAAATTCTTTATATTTATTCATATAATTCATTTTCTCTTGACTAATATTTAATATTCTATTATTTGAATAAACCATAATTTGTTTATGTTGATAAGCATTTGTATGATTTTTGGAGTTTTGAAATTATAACCATGTTTATACACAATCTTGTGCATGCCCTCTGGTGAAAGTATGTAAGTATTTCTCTTAAGTCTACAACAAAGAGGTTTTACTGTCAATAGTTAATATGGTATTCAATCTATAAGATGATATCAGACATTTTTTCAAAATGACCAAATCATTTTACAATTCCACCAGTGATACATGTGGCATACCTGTTGATCCACATTATCTACAACATTGATATTAAGAGATCTTCTGGTAATTTGTAGATAGTATTTTTTTTTTTACTTTTTTTTTTGGAGAGGTTTTTGCTATAGGGCATGTGCACTCGCCAGAAAGACAGAGAGAGACAGAGAGTCAAAAAGTGAGAAATCACTCCCCAGGGAGAATGGCCACGCCTCAATTCCTTCTTCTCCATTTTCCTCTCAGGATCTTGGGCACGCACACACATGAGCCCCGCGTTAGTTTAAGCCACCGGGTCCGAGACTTGAACTGCGGTCGGCTACATGGGACTCCAGCAACATAGCCATTACACTAACTTCTGGTCCCTATTTTTACATTTTTATGGTATTTATTTTGTTGATTTTTATAATATTTCCTTTTAGTCTCCAGGAATTTATTTTTCACAGGGTGAGATCCCTGATATTTAGCTGTTTCTTCTAATTCTCCTCTTCTATCTTTGCTGAGTCTTAACCTTTCATAATAAAACCTTTCTTCAAATATATTATGAACTTTGAGTGATCAGTTGTAGTACATGCACCAAAAACCCAGTCAAAATCTCTGTGCGTTTAGGCAGGACATGTGTATATATCTTTTTTTTTTTAAGAAAGAGATTTTTTTGCTATAGGGTACATGTACTTCCTAGAGAGACAGTGAGACAGAAAGTGAGAAATCAGCCCCTAGGGGGAATGGCCATAACACAATCCCTTCTCTTCCATTATCCTCATTGGATTTGGGGCATGCACACACACACACACACCTGGTATGAGCTTAAGCTACCGGGCCCATGACTGTGAACCATCGTTGACTACGTGGGAGTCCAGCGATATAACCATTACACCATCTACCGGTAACAAACCTGTGTGTATTAATGGGCTTCATCACAACACAATTGAGGAAAAACCTGACTTTTCTACCAGGCATCTCCAAACATTAGTCTTTTGGGAGTTCAGTTTCTTCTGATGGAATTTTTAATTGTCTACCTGTGAAACTGTAAACCTGGTTGTCAGTGTTGGGGGAGCCAAAGAGGAGAAGGGGAGTTGGCATTTCACCATTCAGTATGTTGACTTTTATTAAATTGCCCTGTTTTGGTATAGTACTTCTCACCTCTTTATCACTGCCTGGTTTATATTCTCATGACCCTAACTTCACAACCTCTGTGATTCTGTTGCTGCCAGTGCAGGAAAGGAGCCCTAAACATATAATTACTTTATAGCCTGGTTTTCAAGCACTACTCTTGTTTGACTCTGCTTCACAACTGATTTCTGAAGTAACTGGTACCACCCATTTTAGAGACTTTTTGACATTCTGTGGCCCAAATTAATTGGAGTCTGCATGCCATTTCTCTCTGAGAGCCTTCAGATCTTATATTTCTCCAATATCCTAAGTCATTACCATTCATCTGTCTACTACATATTCTCAAATGTGTGATCTCTATGTACTAGTGTCATCTCTCTTTTCTCATTACTTTTATGTTCGTGGATATATCCTCTTTTAAAAAATACTATTTTGGGGCTATCAGGTGGCATGGAAGTTAAGGTACTTGATCCCATGTGGTTCACTACATGGTTCAAGTTCCAGATCCGGTGACTTAAAAATAATGCTGGACACGTGTGTGTGTGTGCATTCCAAAAATCCTGAGATGAGATAGGAAGAAAAGGGATTATGGCATATTCATCTCTCCCCAGGTGTGATTTCTCTCTCTCTCTCTCTTTCTTTGTTCTCTCAGTTAAGCATACACATCCTATAGAAAAAAAAAAAACTAACTAAAAAAAAGAGTTCATTAAAAATTCCTATTTTTGTCACTTTAGCAGAATTTCTGGATGGATCATAGAATTAACACAATCTGCCACATTAATCAGAAAAAATTGAATCAGTTCTTTAATTTCTATATAGATATAACATTAGACATTGACCAACACAGAATTCTGCATACAGTTCCTGTGGTAGCTGCTGTGCACAACTGGACAGATTATAAAATAACTGATTCAGTTAATTACAATGATAATCAAAATAAATTGTCCCAACTAGACATTATTTTATCTCAATCTATCAGTATAAAACATTATAATACTGATCAAATCTATTGCTACTACAGAAACTCAAAATAAATCATCCCTAGTTGATTCAACTTTGCTATGTAGACAGGATTTTATTATTTTTTTAGAATAGATTTGAACCAAATATAAAATTTTACTCTGTGATTAAATATTAAGCACCTATATACCCCAATTAAATTATAATATTAACAAATAAAGTACACTGCAATCCTTTGTTAGTACAATGAAAGAAAAGCAGCAATTGCAGTTAATTTTTGAGCTAACCAAATGAGAAACACTTACATTTTTACTCCTTATATTAAAAATTAAAAACCTGATACAATAAGTTTTCTTCAGGCACATAATTGATCAAACTTTCAAGAGAACACTTGAACTAAAGTGAAGAAGCTAACTTACCTATATTTAAAAACAAACTTTTTAAATGAGCCATGTCTTTAAAATTCACCTGACACTTAAGTGTAATTTTTATGGTCTTTTTAAAAAAGGGTGAAACTGGAAACTAAGAAAAATATCATTTATCTTTTCACCTTGATATTAGCATAGCAATTTAAGAAAATTAATTAGCTGAATATTTTAATTTTTCTCAATATACTCCTGTTCTAGTCTATTCGGTTGCTAATAACATATTGCCTGAGTCTGAGTAATTTATAGAATAAAGGTTTATTCAGCTCTAGGTTTAGAGGTTTTAGGTCCAGGTGAGGGTCTTCTTGTTGGTAGATAATGTAGGAGGGCAGGACACAGCAAGCACAGGGAAGAATGTGTCCATCTTGTTTCCTCTCCTAATAAACTCTGCAATATTTTGTCTAGGGACCATACCCCGATGCCTAATTACCTCCCAAAGGCCCCACCTTCCAGCACCATACCTGGTTTATCTCCGTCCCCTTGACACCATTATAATAGCTTACCAAATTTTTAAAGTTTGTGTATTTCTACCATGAGTAAGACAGAAATACAAAGAAATGCATGACCACTGTTATTATTTGGGTAATGATTTGCCCCAGACTGGGTCTTGGTTGTATTATAAAGGTGTTAAATGAAAATTTAACCCTTTTATGGTGTGGTAAGTGGGGCCTTTGGGTGAGATAAAATAATTAAAGATGGGCCCTCATAATTAAGTTCTATTCTGTACATAAGGAGAGACTATGAGGTAGAAAGAGTCATATGGATACAGATCAGAAGGACATACTTACCAACAGGTACTCTGCTCAAGATCCCACCCTCCACCATGCTATAGCCTTGCTAGAAGTTGGCCCCTGGATTTGAGACCTCCAAACCACCATGAATTAAATAGAATATATATAAATATATATATATATATATATATATATATATATATATATATATATATGTGTGTGTGTGTATGTGTGTGTGTGTGTGTGTGTGTGGTTCAGTCTCAGGTATTTCTATTGGTGATGTGGTGCAAGAATACACTAAGACAATCCCCAACAGGGTCTTGAAATCATGATTTCCCTTCAGGCTCAGCCAGCCCCAGGTCATGGGCACAAAGGTGTCCAGCAAATACAAGGAGGTCTCTGGACAGGACACAGGAATTTCCCATGTGGTTTAGCCTTGCAGAGTGCTGTGTTTTGCTTCATTCCACTGTCCAGCACTGTGTCTCACCAAATTGCAACATCATTTTTGAGAAACACTTTCAAATGATAGAAACTCATATCTTTAGTTTATGGTTTAATATCTACATATGTGAGAAATAGGACATTAGCAAAAGAAGTCCTATTTAATAATTATTTGTATTCATTCTTAAATTAAAAAATAAAATAATAAAATAAAATTACTAGATTATTTGTCTGAGAGCAACTTGCAAAAGGTAAGATTTTTTTTTTATTTTAATTTTTTTTAGAGAAATTCTTGCTATAGGGCACATGTGCTCACTGGAGATACAGAGACACAGAAAGCAAGAAATCTCCCCTGGAAAGGGTGGCTGTACCACAATCCCTTCTCCATTCTTCTCTTGCGATCTTGGGCATGCACGAACATGTGCCATCATGAATTTTAAGTCACTAGATTTGGTATTCGAACTGCAGTCAACTACATGGGAGTCCAGCAGCATAACCATTATGCCATCTGTTGCCCCTCCAAAGGAAGTTTTAATTATAGTGCTGTAATGGTTAATTTTATATGTCAGCTTGACTCAGACATGGTGCCCAATTATTTGATCAAGCATTATTTTAGATGTTTCAATGAAGGTGTTTTTTTTAATGAGATTAATATTTAAATTACAATTTTTTTTAAAGTTTTTTTGCCAGAAGGTGTGTGCATTCACCAGAGATAGAAAGAGCAAGATAATGAGAGGGAAAGTGAGATATCACACCTCCAGGGAGAATGGTGATGCCATAATCCTTTCTCCATTCTCCTTCTGGGATTTTGCACATGCATGCACATGCGTCCAGCATGATTTTCAAGCCACCAGATCTGGGACTCAAACAATGGTCAGCCATGTGGGAATTTAGTGCCTTAACCACCATGGCACCTACTGGCCACCTAAGTTACAGATTTTTGGTAAGGTCAATTATTCTCGATAATGTTGGGAGATAGCATTCAATTTGTTGAAGGCCTTAATACCACAGGCAGACATTCCTGGAGAGAGAAGAAGTTTTTTCAGAAGACTTATTTTTAAACAGTAACGCCTTCCTGAACTTTCAGCCTGCCAGCCTATTTCATCAGATTGTTCAGCATGCCAAATCTCCATAATCATATGAGGTCTGATGTTAGTGTCATAGGATAACCTTTGTAAATAGCCTCAAATTTCTCTCTTCCATTTTTAGAATCTTGTCTTTATCTTTGATTTTTACCAATTTTGTTATGATGTGCTATTGGGATTGTCTTTTTATATTGATTTAATTTAATTTTTTTTTTTTTTTTAGTGAGTCTGAATTTCTCCAGGTTTCTCTAGATTTGGAAAGTTTTCAGATGGCATTTCACGGAAGAGGTTTGCCATGCCTTTACCAGATTCTTTACATTTTGAACTACTCCTTATATGGATATTGGGGCATTTAATGGTGTCTGGACTTGCTCATATGTTATCCTATTTTTGTATTCTTTATGGTGATTTAGGCTATGTTGGATACTTTATCTTCAATGTCAGAAAGTTTTCTACCTGGTCTAATCTGCTGTTAATGTTTTTAAGGGAGATTTTCATTTTTTTTGTAGTGTGTTCTTCATTTTAAGAAATTTCTTTTGACTTTTTCACAATGGGTTTCCCACCAGAATATAGTTGTCATGAAAATTGCTGCTAAATCAAAGCCAAGATGGGAAAGGAGAAGACTCACATCAACATTGTTGTCATTGGACAGATAGATTCTGGCAAGTCCACCATACTGGCCATCTGATCTACAAATGTGGTGGGATTGACAAAAGAACCATTGAAAAAGTTGAGAAAGAGGCTGCTGATATAGGAAAGAGCTCCTTCAAATATGCCTGCATCTTAGATAAACTGAAAGCTGAACGTGAGTGTGGTATCACCATTGATACCTCCCTGTTGAAATTTGAGACCAGCAAGTATTATGTTTCTATCATTGTTGCCCCAGGACACAGAGAATTTATCCAAAACATGATTACAGACACATCAAAGACTGACTGTGTTGTCCTGATTGTTGCTGCTGGTGTTGGTAAATTTAAAGCTGGTGTCTCCAAGAATGGGCAGATCTGTGAGCATGCACTTCTGACTTACATGCTGGGTTTGAAACAACTAATCATTGGTGTTAGCCACGTGGATTCTACTGAGCCACCTTACAGTCAGAAGAGATACGAGAAAATTGTTAAGGATGTCAGCACCAACATTAAAAAAATTGGTTACAGTCCTGACACAGTAGCATTTCTGGTTGGAATGGTGAAAACATGCTTGAGCCAAGTGCTAATATGTTACAGTTAAAGGGATCAAAAGTCACCCATACAGATGGCAATGTCAGTGGAACTATGCTGCTTGAAGTTCTAGATTACATCCTACCACCAACTTGTCCAACTGACAAGTCCTCTACGATGCATACAAAATTGGTGGAATTAGCATGTCCCTGTGGGACGAGTGGGAATTGATGTTCTCAAACCTGGTGTGGTGGTCACCTTTGCATGAGTCAATGTGACAACTGAAGTCTTTTGAAATGCACCATGAAACTTTGAGTGAAGTTCTTACTGGGAACCATGTGTGCTTCAGTATCAAAAATGTGTCTGTCAGGGGTCCAGCAGTTACCAAAATGACCATGTCGCTGAACTCCCATGTAGCTGACCACAGTTCGAGTCCCGGACCCGGTGGCTTAAACTCACGCCAGTACATGTGCGTGCGTGCCCAAGATCCCAAGAGGAGAATGGAGGAGAAGGGATTGTGGTGTGGCCATTCCCCCTGGGGGGTGATTTCTCACTTTCTGTCTCTCTGTCTCTCTCTTTCTGGTGAGCGCACACACCCTATAGCAAAAACCTCTAAGGAAAAAAAAATGTGTCTGTCGAAGATTATCAGCATGGTAATGCTACTGGTGATAGCAAAAATAACCCACCAATGGAAGCAGCTGGCTTCATTTCTCAGGTTATTATCCTGAATCATCTAGGACAAATCAGTGCCTATGACTCTACAAGATTCTCATACAGCTCACATTGCTTGCAAGTTTGCTGAGCTGAAGGAAAAGATTGATCAACGTTATGGTAAAAAGCTGGAAGATGACCCTAAATTCTTGAAATCCAGGGATGCTGTCATTGTTGATATGGTTCACGGCAAGCCCATGTGTGTTGAGAGCTTCTCTGACTATCTTTCTCTGGGTCATTTTTCTGCTTGTGATCTGAGACAGAGTTGCTGTGGGTGTCACCAAAGCTGTGGATGAGAAGGCTACTGAAATTGGCAAGGTCACCAAGTTTCCCAGAAAGCTCAGAAGGCTAAATGAATATCCCTAATTCCTGCCACCCCAGTCTTAGTCAGTGATGGAAGAACAGTGTTAGAGCTGTTTGTTTCAATTGTCCATTTAGGTTTAATAGTAAAAACTGGATAATAATAACAATGAATCATAAAACCTTCAGAAGGAAAGAAAAATGGTTGTGGACCATTTTGGGTTTGTGTGTGTGTGTGTGTGTGTGTGTGTGTGTGTGTGTGGCAGTTTTAAGTTATTAACTTTTAAAATCAGTACTTTCGTTTTTTAAGAGATTTTTGCCATAGGGCATTTGTGCTCACTGGAGAGAAGGAGAGACAGTGAGAGGGGAAGTGAGAAATCACCCCCTAGGGCGGATGACCACATCACAATTCTTTCTCCTCCATTCTCCTCCTGGGATCTTGGGTGGGCACACACATGCACCTGGTATGATTTTCAAGCCACTGAGTCTGAAAGTCGGACTATAATCATCCATGTGGGAGTCAAGTGACATAACCACTATGTCATCTGCTGATCTTAAAATCAGTGCTTTTTAATGAAAATAACTTGACCAAAAATTTGTCACAGAATTTTGAGCCCTTACAATGAAGCTTAATGAGAAACCTGTGTCTTCTTTTGGTCAAAAAAGAGACTCTGTAGAAAAATGTAGAGGCAAAAAGTTGAGTTTGTAGTCTTTCTAGTATTAAAAACCTGTTGGAACTTAAGGAATATGATTATTTAGTTTTTTTGTTTGTTTGTTTGTTTGTTTGTTTTTTCCTGGATGGGAATTAGGGTCATTATTTCTCACCTGTTTCTAAGAAGGCAGAATCTTAACAGAAAAGCAGAATATCTGTTTACATATTTAGAAGGCCAAATCCTGTAATAATGACATGTGTGTTGCATATAACATTTTGTAATTATCATATTAAGTAAATGTGATTGAATAATAATAGTAATAAAGTTCTGTTTGATTCTTTTCAGATGATCTTTTTCTTATCTCTCTTTATGGGATTCCTCTTTCATGTCCTGTAATGAATTTCTCATTTCTTATAATTACATCTCATTGAGTTTTATCACTGTGAATATTTGGAATTATTTTTCTAACATTTCTGTGAATTCTTTTGTTCTGTCTATTGTTGGCAAGAAGTTATTGTGCTCTCTAGGAGGAGACTTATTTCCTTGTTTTCTCATGTTTGTTCTGTCTCTGCTTTTTTTGGGGGGGGGGGCATCTGATGCAGTATTCACTTTTTCCTATTTATTGGAGTACATTCTCTAGTGTGAGGGGAGGGAAGATCAGCTCTAGATCCCAGGAGTGTTCCTGGTAGTCAGATGTGTCTTCCAGGTCAGAGCAGGTTAAGGTGGCTGGGTCTTCTTTCAACCTTTCAGCTCCTGATAAGGTAGGGATGAGCTAAGGAGATATGACTTAATGAAGAGGATCAGGTTGTGCAGTACAGTAGTTGGGTTGGAGGGTCCCAGGTTCCCTAAGACAAACCTGCAGGGGTTGGGATATGCCCGATGATACTCTCTTGCTTGCACAGGAACTCAGTTTGTGGGGCTTAAAAAGTGGATAGCTATGCATGGTTAGGGCTTCCCAGGTTCTAAAGGACAACCTGCAGTGGTTGAGATTTGCTCCTCAAGACACATGCTTGCATCAAATTCTCCGATTCTATCTTTATTTTAACATAGAGTATATTATATACATTATTTTATTAAAATACTTAAAATGTTAAATCAATATCTATGTCCATACATGAGAAATTATTTTTTCTTTTTAGTAATTGAATCATAGAAGGGAACTGTATCATATCAAACCATACAATCTAGATTTTCTTCATGGCTATGGTATTACCCTTAAACTCTAGCAAGAAGGACTCCTATTGATGATCTGTGCTTAGTAGGCCTTACTTTAGCACTCCTTCAGCTACTCCAGTCTCACAGAGTTAAGAGTTGTGAGTCCAAGAGGGTATGCCCCTAAAAATCCTACAAACCTCCTTTTAAGATGATAGTTTGTTATTCAGAATCATAGAATTCCTTTCCCAAATTCTCTGAACATTCTTTCAGTATCTTAGTGTACTGAAAGATAATATATTATTATCTTTCCTAGTACCTATTATATAAGTTTAAATCCAATAGTTCTTTAATATAAATTGCTTAGTTGGCAAATGAGTTTATTTTCCAATGTATGAAAATTTCTTTTACTTATATACAAATATTTTAAGTCATTAAATACATTCCAACATCTCCTTCAGATGACCAGGAAAACTTATTTGTAATAATGGGAATACATTCCCCTCTTATAAATTATTTCAAAGTAATATTCAATTTTAAATGCTAAATTAACATTTTCATAAGGTCCCACTGTTGTGATCCTCCTTTCTCAGCCTCCCTGGATGCTGGAATTATATGTATATACCATTGTACATGGCTTTTAGGTTGGAGAGTGAATTGAAACTGAGCCTCCTATGTGGCCCTAGCCTGCAGAGCATAGTGTCTTAGCAGCATGCAACATTGAAGCAGGGACTCTAATTTTTTGCATGTATAATGTATACTTATGGTTATACTGCCCTTGAGGTTGTGCTTTCCAAGCTAAGAGAACAATAAATCAAAGTATCTTCATAGACATAGAGTGAGTTCCTATTGTGTAGGATAAACATGCTACCTCTAACATAATTTCATTAAAAATAACTTAAACAATTATAGTCAGAAAAAATCCACAGTGTCTATACTAGGCTATTTCGCAAAGCCCAACTGACTGGCAAAAAAAAAAAAAAAAAAAAAAAAAAAAAAAAAGCCAAATTTAATGCTTGGATTTTTTTTTCTTTTTTTTTTCTTTTTTTTTTTTTTTTTTTTTTTTTTTGGAAAGGTTTTTGCTATAGGGCACATGCGCTTGCCAGATAGACAGAGAGACAGAAAGCGAGAAATCACCCCCCAGGGGGGATGGTCACACCGCAATCCCTTCTCCTCCATTCTCCTCCTGGGATCTTGGGCACACACGCACATGCGCCCGGCATGAATTTTAAGCCACAGGGTCCAGGACACGAACAGCAGTCGACAACGTGGGAGTCCAGCGACATAGCCATTACGCCATTATGCTAACTGCTGGTTCCCAATGCTTGGATTTTTAAAAATTATTATTATTGCTTAATTTGAGCATAAAGAAAAAAAAAACTTTAGGAATAATTTATTTTTAAACGCATTATTGTAATTTTTGTAAATAATGAGAACATAGGGACCAGCAGTTAGTGTAATGGCTATGTCGCTGGACTTCCACGTAGTCAACCGCGTTTCGCGTCCCGGACCTGGTGGCTTAAAACTCACGCCGGACGCGTGTGCGTGCGTGCCCAAGATCCCAAGAGGAGAATGGAGGAGAAGGGATTGCAGCATGACCATCACCCCTGGGGGGTGATTTCTCACTTTCTGTCTCTCTGTCTCTTTCTGTCTGTCTGGCGAGCGCATGTGCCCTATAGCAAAAAAAAAAAAAAAAAAAAAAAAAAGAGTAAAAAATATATTGAGAACATAGAAGGCACCATATTTCACAATTCTACCTTTCTGAAAACATTTCGTTTTATTTTTAGTTCACCTTTTCCCATAAAGCTGAACTCATTTGGGTGATGATGGATCAGTGGCTATTCAAAAAGGAAACCAAGGGAACCGGAAGTTAGCGTAATGGCTATGTCGCTGGACTCCCACGTAGTCGACCTTGGTTCGCGTTCCTGACCCGGTGGCTTAAAACTCACGCCGGGCGCTTGTGCGTGCGTGCCCAAGATCCTGAGAGGAGGATGGAGGAGAAGGGATTGCGGTGTGGCCATCCCCCCTGGGGGGTGATTTCTCGCTTTCTGTCTCTATGTCTCTCTCTGTCTGTCTGGTGAGCGCACGCGCCCTATAACGAAAACCGCTCCAAAAAAAAAAAAAAAAAAAGAAAAAGAAAAAAAGGAAACCAAGAAGTATTTAAGACCACTTAAAATAAAATTTTAAAAATTACAGGTATAAAAGCTTTTGCTATCATGTGAAGAGAGAAAACTTCAGGTAATTTCTGTCATCTCTTATTATTCACTACCTTCTTCCATGAGACCTTTTTGTCTCTCATCATGTTTCCACTCCTATCAAATTGCTTTCCAATAGAAGAGATAAACTACACTTTAAGAGCTTAGAAGTGTCTATTGCTGCTATTGTGGCAGTGGGAAAGTGAGTTCCCACTACTTGTATACACGGATTGTGCTACATTTATAGCCTTACAACTACGTCAAGAATGTCAAAAAATAATCTCATTGATTTCTTTACTACTTTTCATGTTGAACTTACTGCACCTATTGTTAATTAGCAACAAATCCCATGTCAAAATGCCAATGCCTAGTTGAAAAAGATATTAAAATTTTCTGACACAAAATTTCAAGTAACCATAATAAAAATACTTTAAGAAAAAAAAGCTTAGAAAAAAATTTTAGAATTACAAAAGACATAGAAAAGAACCAAATTGAAGTTATAAAACTAAAAATACAATAAATACAAAAAAATAAAAACCCTAAAAAAATGGTTGCAGTAGTAGAGTGGAGATGGCAGTAGAGAGAAACAGAGAACTTGAAGACAGAGCAATTGAACTTACCCAGTCTGAACAACAGAGAGAAAAAAGACTGAAAAAAAAAAATGAAGAACAAAGTCTTAAGGATGTGTGGCTCAATAAACAGATGAGTTAACACTCTAGGGAAGTATCTAAAGGAGAAGGAAGAAAAAACACGCGAAAAAAATTTGAAAAATATGGTAGATCCTCACTTTATCTGTAGGAGATATGTTCCAAGACCTCCAGTGGATGCATAAATTTGTGTATAGTACTGAAGCCTCTATGTATTATGATTTTTCCTATACATATCTGTTTTTACATATGATAAAGTTTAATTTATAAATTAGACACAGTAAGAAGTTAACAACAATAACTACTAATAGAATAGTTATGATAATATATTATAATAAAAGTTTTATGAATGTGGTGTCTGTTTCTCTCTCAAAATATTTTATCGTACTATACTGTACTCACTTTTCTTCAGACCATAATTGACCATGGGTAACTGAAGTTACAAAAAGTGAAACCAGATTTAAGGGAAGACTACCATAATAGAAAAGGTCCCGGGATAAGCAAGTGGCAAAATGGTTAAGGTGTTGGACTCCCATGTGGCGAACTGCAGTTTAAGTCCCAGACCCAGAAGCTTGAAATTCACACCAGGTGTGTGTGCATACGTGTCAATAATGGAGAAGAATGGATTGTGGTGTGGTCATCCTCTTGGGGGGGGGGGGTGATTTCTCTTTTTCTATCTCTCTGTTGAGCACATGTGACCTACAACAAAACTTTCTTTCTGAAAAAAAAGAAGAAAGAAAGAAAAAGTCCCAAATTTGGCAAACCCTGCCAAAATACATCTTATTTGAATTTTTTTAAAGTAAAAGAAAAACTTAAGAGTAACCAGAGAGAAATAACATTACTTATAAAGAAATACTAATTTAAATAGTAATGAATTTTTCCCTAGAAACTATGAAGGCCAGGAGGAAATGACACACTATTTTTTCAAATATGGTATTTAAATATGTTTAGAATGGAAGAAAAGAACTGTCAACCTGAATTCCATATCGAGCAAAAGTATCTTTTTCTTTTAGAGGTTTATGTCTTAGCGTGCATGGGCTTTCCAGGAAGAGAAAGAAACAGAGACAGTGAGAGGAAAAGTGAGAAATCATCCTCCAAGGGGATGGCCATACCACAATCCCTTCTTAGCCATTCTCCTCTTAGGATTTGTGGTATGCACACACATACACCTGGCATGATTTTCAAAGCACCATGTCCTAAGGCTCAAACTGTGGTCGGCTCTGTGGGAGTCCAGTGATGTAATTGCTACCCATTTGTTGGCCTCCAGCAAAAACATCTTTAAGAAAAGAAAACATATCTTTAAGAAAATTTTGAAGTAAAGACACTTGTAGATGAAGGAATACTTGAGAGAATTTGTTCCCAGCAAACTTATCCTTAAAGAATGACTGAAAGAAATTACCTAAAAAAAAAAAAAAAAAAAAAAAAAAGGCATCATAACAGAAGAAAGCTTGCGACTTATGCAAAGAGAAAAGAAAGTTGGACTAAGTAAAATAATAAACTATGCAAACTATGCTCACAATTTTCTTAAGTAACACTTAATGATTAAAGCAGAAATTATAACATCATCTGATAAAGTGTTCAGTCTAATTAAATACTTAAGAAAATGTAATTTAAAAAGTGGAATCCTGAGAGGAAAATGGAGGAGAAGGAATAACGACATGGCCATTCCCCCGAGGGGGTGATTTCTCACTTTCTGTCTCTCTGTCTCTTTCTGTCTCTGGTGAGCACACATGCCCTATAGCAAAAACTTCTCTCTTAAAAACAGAAAAGAAAAAAGTCAAACAAGCAAAAAATCTAGCAATAAAATGGCAGCTGTAAGCTCTAATATAGCAATAATCATGTTACATGTAAATGGTTTAATTATACCAGTTATGAGACAGAAATTAGATGAGTGCATATATTTTTAAAATTTCTTATAGGAAATTCACTTCAAATACAATAACGTAAATGGGTTTGAAGTAAACCTAATGAACATTTAATACCATGTAAAGAAAAGAAAAGTTAGTGGGTATATATCTTATTCCATTTTGTGCCACTATAACAGAATATCTGAAACTGAGTAATGTATAATAAGCAGACATTTATTACCTCACCATTCTGGAGGCTGGGAAACCAAGATCAAGGTATCAGCATCTGTGAATGGACATGTGACAGAAGAGTGAAAGAGCAAAGAAAATGCAAGTGAACAACAGGGGAACAAACTTGCGCATTTTTAATGGCATTAATCCTAACATGAAGGTAAAGCCTCAAAGTCTAATCATCTCTTAAATATCCCACCTCTCAATAGTATTACAATGGAAATTGAATCTCAATGTGAATTTGGGAGGGGACAAATACTCAAACTATTGTCAAGTCATTGAATTGTTCCCATGGATCACCAAAACTCATGTATGTCTCACATACAAAATGCAATAATTTTATCATAATAGCCACAAACTTCATCACAGTAGCTACAAAAGTCTTAACTTGTTCCATTATCAACTTAAAAACTCAAAGTCTAGAGTGTCATCTAAATTAGATATGGTAAGAAAGGTCCCTTCTATACCAAATTGCTGTGAGTCTTAATAATGAAGTATGTAGTATTTTATCAAATGCTTTTTCTGCATTGATTTAGAAAAAAAAAATCATAGAATTTGTCTGGAATTGTAAAAGACTCTGTATCCCCAAAGTGATGCTGTGCAAGAAGAGTAGAGTAGGAGGCATCTCACTCCCAGACCCAAACTATATTATAGAACTGTGATAATCAAAGTAGCTTCATACTGGCACAAAAACATGCATGTAGATCAGTGGAAAAGAATAGAGACCCCAGAAATAACCCCCAGAACACACAGCCAAATAATTTCTGATGAAGGAGAACAGACAATCAAGGGGGGGGGGGGGAGAAAATCTATTTAGTAAATGGTGCTAGAAAAAGTGAGTATCCACATCCAGAAGAATGAAACTGGATCCCTATATCTCACCATTAATAAAAATAAAATAAAAATGGATCAAAGATCTAAACTTAAGAACAAAAATTATAAAATTACTGGTGGATAACACAGGGGATACTCTTGGAGACATTGGAGTAGGCAAAGATTTTTTTTAAAAAGACCACTAAATCACTATCAATAATCCCAAAAGTAGACAAGTGGGACTACCTCAGGTTAAAAAGCTTCTGCAGTAAAACAAAAGAAACAATGATTAGAGAGAATTGACAACCTTCTAATGGGAGAATATATTTGCAAACTATGTCGCATATACAGGACAGATAACCAGAATACACAGGGAAATCAAGCAGCATACCCACCTCCTCCCCCAAAAAATGATCGACCCAATTAAAAGATGGGCAAATAAATTATCTGAACAGACAACTCTCTAAGGAAGACTTAGGAACCGCGAGAAAGCATGTGAAAAAAATCCTCAACACACTTTATCATAAGGGAGATGCAAATCACAACCACAATGAGATACCAGCTAACCCCAATCAGAATGGCTAAGATTAGAAAAAAAAAAAAAAAAAAGATAAGTGCTGGTGAGGCTGTGGTGATAAGGGAACTCTCCTACACTTTTGGTGGGAATATAAATTGATACAGCCACTATGGAGAATAAGGAAATTTCTCAAAGTTCTCCCAATAGAACTACCGTATGATCAGGCAATTCCCCTCCTAGTATCTACCCAAAGGAGAAGCATACACTCAATGAGAAAAGTACATGTACATCCATTTTTATTGCAGCATTATAGACAATTGCTAAGACATGGTACTAACCCAAATGTCCATGAACAGATAAATGGGTTTTTAAAATGTGACAAATATATACTATAGAATACTATTCAGCCCTAAAAAACATGACCCTGGTATTTGATAGAAAGTGGATTAACATCAAAGATTTACTGCTTAGCAAAGCAAGCCAGAATATGAAAGAGAGACGTTGTATGTTCCCACTTAATATATACTGAATGTCCACACTCTATGGCAGAAATTGAAAGATTGAGTTATATAAAAGCATGAAGAACAATTGTATACACTAGAGATAGTGTGGGAGGAGGGTAGGGAATGGGTGAGTGTGAAAGGAAGGGAATTAAGTGGAAGTAGAAAGAAGTTCAACACTTAAGGACCACAAAAATGGAAAATTATCTGTTAATAATGTGTATGATAATATCATTAATTGGACTAATATACAGTGTATTCATGCTGAGAAAATATTTTGCAAAGTGTAATGATATACAGTGATAGAATGCATAAAAATAATTTAAAAAATCAGTTATGGTGAAATTCAAGGTTCATTTTATCCTGAGGCAAATTCCCCTGTAGCTGTGGGCCTATGAAATCAAAATATTATATATTTCCAAAATGCAATGATTGGACAGGACTAGAATAGACATTTCCTTTCCAAGAGGAAACAAAAGGAGAAAAGATAGGGAAAACAACTCCCAACTAAGTCCAAAAACTCAATGGGGTAAAACAATTTCCTTTGACTACATGTCCTGCCTTATGGTCACACTGGGATAGGGATGTAGGGATTTTTTTTTTTTAGAGGTTTTTGCTATAGGGCACATGCACTCGCCGGACAGACAGAGACAGAGAGACAGAAAGTGAGAAATCACTCCCCAGGGAGGATGGCCACACCATATTCCTTTCTCCTCCATTCTCCTCTCCGGATCCTGGGCACTCACGCATATGCGCCCGGTGTGAGTTTTAAGCCACTGGGTCCAGGAATCGAACCGCGGTTGACTACATGGGAGTCCAGTGACATAGCCATTACACTAACTGCTGGTCCCTGGGGTAGGGATTGTGAACCCAAGGCCTTGGAGAGACGCGTTCATATGGTTGTGTTGGACTCAGCTGACATAGTATCTCTTACAGGTTGGAATCTCTTGCCTGCAACTTTACCATCTTGACTTTGCAGTGTTATTGTTAATTTTTATTGATAATGTTATTACAAAAAAGTCAAAAAGTTAAATATATATATATATATACATATGTATATATATATATATATATATATATATATATATATGTATATATATATATGAAGAAACCATAAGCTAAAGTTAACTTATTGTAGAATTTTTTTAAAAATAGTGTCACCTAAATGCACTGTGTTTTTCAAGTCCACAGTAGCATACAGTAATGTCCTAAGACTTTACATTCACTCATCACTCACTCACTAACTCATTCAGAAGAATCAGTCCTATACAGATCTGCCATTTAAAAAAAATATATACTGTATTTTTACTGTGTCTTTTCTGTGTTTAGATATTCAAACATTTACCAATCTGTTATAATTACCTATAGTATTTAGGTATGTTTAGATACACAAATGCTTATCATTGTGTTATAATTTCCTACAATATTCAATATAGTAGCATGTTGTTCAGGTTTGCAGTCTAGAAGCAATCAGCTTTACTATGTAGAGTAAGTATATATCATCTAGGTTTGTGTAATATACTCTATAATTTTTGCACAACAAGGAAATTCCCTAAAAATACATTTCTCAGACTATATACCTGTCATTAAGTGACGCATGATTGTATCCTCAATAGATTTTTGACAAAAGTGCAAAATCAATACAATGAAGGTAAGATAGCTTTTTTAAAAAATAGTACTGGATCAATTGTAAATTCATAGGCAAAAATTAAATAATTACCTAAATCTCATATCCAACAAAAAATTATTCAAATGAACACAAAACATAAATGTAAAATATAAAACTTTTAGAAAGAAAACATAGAAAATAATTTTCATATCTACGACTATAAAAAAGTTTTTGGATTTCACAGTAAGCATGATTCATAGAAGGAAAAAAATCATGAATTTGATCTAACCAAAGTGAACATCTTTTGCTCTGTAAAGAAATTGTAAAATGGTTAAAAATATAAGCCATGGTTTGGGAGAAAATATTTGCACACTGCAATCCAACAACGGACTAATATATAGAATATATAAATAACTCTCCAAAGTCAGTAATAAAAAAATCCAATTTGGTATTAGGCATAAGACACAGAAAGTTATTTCACCAAAGAGGATGTACAGATGGCAAATAAGCACATGAAAAGATGTTCAACATCACTACTTGTATTACAGTTCTCCAGAGAAACAGAACTGCTAAGGGATGTGTGTGTGTGTGTGTGTGTGTGTGTGTGTTTCTGCGCGCATGTGTGTATCTATGTGTGTGTGTATGGGAGAGAGATAGAAATAATAAGAAATTGGCTCGTGATTGCAAATGTTGGGAAGTTCAAAACCGCCGAGTGAGCCCTCAGATTGGATAATTGGGACAGGCAATACTGTAGCTCGATTTTCTTTTTTTTAAAATGAGACACACAGAGAGGGCAAGTGAGAAATAACCCCCACTCCCAGTCATGGGGAATGGTCCCTCTACAATTCCTTCTCCTTCATTTTTCCCTCCTGTCAGGATTTTGGGTATGCACACACTCACATGCCCACCATGTTTTTCAAACTTCTGGGTCTGCAGCTCAAATTGCATGGTCAGCCATGTGGGATCCTGCTGCCTTATCCACAACACTATGAGCTGGTCTGCAGTTCATCTTTTTTTTTAGTTAATTTATTTCTTTTTATAGAGAGAGACTAAGAGAAAGAGAGTCATCCTCAACAGGATATTCACACCATGATCTACTCCTGACTTCCATCAACCAAGATCATGCACATACATATATATATGTCTGGCATGTACAAGGAGGCCTTCTTACTCAAATCAAGCATTACAAAGTGTCACTACTTTGCCACCACAGCTGGTCAGCAATTTAATTTTTTTTTCCAGGTTTGCTACAGTTTATTATATAAAATATCCACTTTTTAACAAAAAAATTGCAAGACATGCAAAGGAACAGGAAAGAATGGCCCATAAACAGGGGGAAAAAAGTAGACAACAGTAACTACCAGTTGTCATATGTTAGCAGTTTAATTTTAAGTCTTCTACTGACAGAATTTCTTCTTGTTTGTGGAAAGTTAGTCTTCATTCTATTAGGTCTTCGACTGATTGGTTAAGGCCTATCACCACTGTTGAAATAAATCTGCTTTACTCAAAGTCAACTGATTTAAATATTAATCACTTCAAAACAAAACAAAACACTCTCACAAAGCATCTAGAATGATGTTTTAAAGTTTTTAAATTTATTTCCATTACACAGAGAGAGAGAGAGGAGAGAGAGAGAGAGAGTCACCTTCAACAGGATTTTCACATTACAATCTACTCACAGTATCAGTTGGCCTAGATCATGGGCACACAGGTGCACACTTGGTATGCTCAGGAAGGCCTTTGGATGTGAACCCAGTATCTTTCCCATGTGGGTCCAGTTATGTTGCTACTGCACTATTAAACTGATCTAAAATAGTATTTGGCCAAATATCTGGGTAATATGGCTCAGCCTCGCTGACACAAAATTAATCATCACATTTAAAGCAAATTAATACCACTATGAGATATCAGTACATAAGTATCAGAATGACTGAAATAGAAAAATAATGAAAACTCCAAATGCTGGCCAGGAGTCAAAAAAACTGGGTCACCCTCAATGCTTATTGGAATGTGAATTGATATTACCACTCTAGAATACAGTTTAGCATTATCTTATAATACTAAACATTCATTTACTGTATGACCCCATAATTATACTTCTGTGCATTTATTCCATATAAATGAAAACTTTGTTCACACAAGAAATTTGTACATAAATATCAGAGTGACTTTAACCATAAAAAGAAAATAATTAGAGGGCCAGGAGATGGCATGGTGGTTGGGGTGCTGGACTCCCACATGGCCAACTGTGGTTCTAGTTTGAAGCCTGGAAGCTTGCTTTCGCACTTTCTCTCTCTCTCTTCCTGTCTCTGTCTCTTGCTCTGGTGAATACACATGCCCTATAGCAAATAAAATATAATAAATAAAATAAAAAGAGAAAAGAATAAAAGAACTGAAAATGACCAGATATCCCTCAACAAGTAAATTATTAAATAAGATGCATGTGTATCATAGAATATTATTTAATAATAAGTTATGGACTACTAATACATATAGCAACTTGGATGAATCTCCAAAACTTACTCTGAGTAAAAAAAAAATCGAATCCAATAGGATTATCATATATTATTGGTTAAGATATGTAATATATTATCCCAATCCTATAAAATTTTTGAAAAGGCAGTGTTTTATATATGATCAGATTAGTGATGTCTATAAATTAGGGAAGAAAATAAGTTAACTCTAGAAGGAGGTACATGTGGTCATACAGAGGCAACATGAGGAATCTTGTGATGGAACTCTCTGGAGATTGACTTTGGTAGCAAATAAATCAGTTTACACACATCTTGAAATTATACTAAACTAAACATCTACCTAACTCCCCCATCACAACCACACACACAAACACAAGTGAAACTGTAAATATGAACAATATCAGTAAATTGTATAAATGTCAATATCCTGGTTGTGTCATTGTACTTGAATTTTATAATATGTTATTAATGGGTGAAATTGGGCAAAAAATGTATGGGATCACTCTATATTATTTTAACATGTGAATTTAAAATAATCTCAAAATAAAAATTTCAATTAAAAAAGAAATAACAGATATTTTCAGATAATCAAGGTCTTAGAAAATACCATAAATTGGTATATCATGTGGATTGTATCTCAATAAAGTTTGTTTTTTAAACATAGTAATTCAGAAAAAAAAAAAAACATTCAAAAATATATTACACCTGTTCCTATAGAAATAATTAATGACATAAAGAAAGAGTAAACCATGGCAGTGAACATTGAAACCTATTAAATAGACAGTTGTGTCTGAAATCAAATTAACAGTTGTAGCAAGACAAAGCAAATGTCAAAAAATAGTTCTTGATTAAAAACAAAGAATATAAATTTAATAACTTAATATTGTTCAAACTTCCAAGTTATACTCCTGAATGAACAACAACAACAACCAAAAAAGACAAAATTGTTGGGGAACAGCTGTATAAACATACTGTTTTCATATACATTGCAACACCCTTTAATTTGAGATAAAGAATATGTATTCATAATTCTAAAACAGTATGTATACTGTCAAATTATAAATGATATATGTAAACAATGTTAAAAAGCCACAGTTCATATATCAAAAAATAGAAAACAATGGTAAAAACCATAATGTATTAAACAAGATGACAGAAGTAAAGCTTCAACATGAAAATTCCTAAGTAAATATAAATGGATTGAACTGGCCTTGTCAAAGACAGAACTGTCAAGTTTAATAAAACACAGAATTTAATTATACATCTTTATAAGATACAACTAGAAAATATGTCATACAAAACCAAGATTCAAAGAACAACTCAAGCTATATCAAGAAAGTGCAACTAAAGTGACTACAGGTCATAATACTTTCTAAATATAGTAGTATTAAAGGAAAAAATGAAGGGACTTCGAAATATTGATGGAAAAAGTGTATAATGAAAAAATTATGGGACCAGCAGTTAGCATAATGACTATGTTGCTGGACTCCCACGTAGCCGACCATGGTTCGCGTCCCAGACCCGGTGGCTTAAAACTCACGCAGGGCGCGTGTGCGTGGATGCCCAAGATCCAGAGAGGAGAATGGAGGAGAAGGGATTGCGGCATGGCCATCCCCCCGGGGGGTGATTTCTCGCTTTCTATCTCTTTGTCTCTCTCTGTCTGTCTGGCGAGCGCACGCGCCCTATAGCAAAAACCTCTAAAAAAAAAAAAGGAAGAAAAAATTATGCACGGATTTAAAATTTTATGTATCAAAATAAACTTTAATTTCTTTTTTATGAACACATAGAAGACCCCACATATAATTAACAGAGAAAAAGAGCCGATGTATTCATAATAAATAAGGAACAGCCTTGAAATTTTATGTACAGTATGGCATTGACGTATATAATCTTAGGGAAGAATTATATAGAATAAAGGAAGAAGCTGAAAAAACTCAGAAAAGTACAAACAGTAGAATATTGTAAATGACACACCTTTTAACCATCACCTAAGAAATCTAGAAATTAGCATTAGTCATGATTCAAATAATTGAACATTTCAAAACATCCCCCAAAATAAATTGAGTAATGCATACACATGCACGTGTGTGTGTGTGCGTGTGTGTGTGTGTATTCAAACAAAATGAAGATGGTTAAATTCCACACTTTTCCTACAGACTACATATATGGATTGTTTTTACAAAGTTTAAATTTTTTCCTTCATGAATCTGAAATGTGTGGATTTTCATATCACCTTGTATTAAATTTATTTTCTCTTAATTTCTGCTTTACTTCCTTGTATATGGGGTAAGGCAGAGATCCGATATTTATTTGTTGTAGCATCATTTGTTAAAAAGACTATACGTCTCCATAGCATAGAAAATAAATATTCTCAATGTGAATACAGTGTAAATGAGTCTAATCAAATATATTATCATACACATTATCATCAACAGATGATTTTCCATTTTTGTGTTCATTAAATATTTTGCTTTTTTGCCCTTAATTTTCTTACTCCTACCCCTCATTGCCCACTCTCTTCTCACACTCTCTAGTATCCACAGTTGCTCTCTATGCATTTATACCTTACAGTCTTTCAATTTCTGCCCTAGAGTACAGACATTCAGAATAAATTAAGTGGGGACATACAATCCCTCCCTTTCGTAGTCTGGTTTGTTTCAATTAGCAGTAAATCTTCCATATTTGTCCACTTTATATCAAATGCCAGGCTCTCTTTGTCTCTTATGCCTGAGTAGTATTCCATAGAGTATATGTGCCACCCTTTTTCAACCCATTCATCTGTTCTTGGACATTTGGGTTGATTCCATGACCTAGGGATTTTGAATAATTCTGCAATAAACTTGGATGAGCAAGTGTTTATCCAACTGAGTGTTACTCCTATCTTCTGGATAGATACTCAGGAATTGAATTGTTGGTAGTTCTGTTTGTAGGTTTTTGAGGAACCTTTATGTTGTACTACACAGTGGCCATACTCATTTACATGCTCACCAACAGTGTAGGGAAGTTCCCTTTTCACTGCAGTCTCACTAGCATTTATCACTATTTTTTTAATCTTAGCCATTCTGAATAGGGTAGGTGGTATCTCATTGTGGTTTTGATTTGCACCTCTCTTTTGATAAGGGATGTTGAACATTTTTAAATATGTTTTTTGACTATTCGTATGTCTTCTTTGGAGACTTGTCTGTTCTTCTAATTAGAATTCTTTTGTGATTAAGCTGCTTGAGTTCTCTGTATATTCTGGTTATCAGTCCCTTATCTGAGGCATAGTTTGCAAATATATTCTCTAATTCCAAGGGTTGTATCTTCACACTAATTATTGTCTCTTCGGCTGTGCTGAAGATTTTTATCTGATGTAATTTCACTTATCTATTTTTGGGATTATTGCCTCTTTCAGGGGTCTTATTTAAAAGTCTTTGCCTACTCTGATGATTCCAAGTTTCCCCTGTGTTTTCCACCAGTAGTTTTTAAGTTCAAGGTTTCATTTTTAGATTTTTAATCCATTTTGAATTTATTTTTATTTACAGTGAGGAATAGGGGTCCAGTTTCATTTTCCTGCAGGTGGATATACAGTTTTTCCAGCACCATTTGTTGAAGAGAATTTTTCTGACCCACTGAATAGTCTTGTGCTCTTTGTCAAATATCATTTCACTGTATGTTTTGAAGTTTATATCTGGGTTCTCTACTTTGTTCCATGGGTCTACATGCCTATTTTTGTGCCAGTATTATGGTGTTCGATTATCATAGCTTTGCAATATATTTTAGGGTCAGGAAGTGAGAGCCTCCTGCTTCACTAATTTTGCACAGTAATTCTTTGGTGATATGGGATCTTTTATGATTCCAGAAAAATTTTATGACTAAATTTTCTAATTCTGGGCAGAATATCTTCAGTAACATTTTAAATTTATTTTATTAGTTTCTCATAGTTTTCTTGCAGAGGTCTTTGGCTTCTTTGGTTAGGTTTATTCCTAGGTATATTACACTTTTTCTGGCTAGTATAAATGGGATTGTTTTCTTCAGTTCTATCTCAGTCTGCTCATTGTTGGTGTAAGAAAATGCTGTCGATTTTTGAATGTTGATTTTGTATTCTGCCACTTTACTGTACTCACTTATCACTTGCCATAGATTTTTGTGGATACTTTTGTGTTTTCCACGTATATAATTATGTCATCTGCAAGTAGATATAATTTCACTTCTTTCCCTATTTTAATGTCTTTCATTTTATACTCTTGTCTCATTACATTGACTATGACTCCTAGTATTATATTGAAAAGGAGTGGAGGAAGTGGAATGAGTGGAGGAAGTGGGCAGCCTTGCCTTACTCCCATTTGCTTTATGCCATTCAGTATTATGTTAGCTATGGGTTTTTCATATATGGTTTTTATTGTGTTGAGAAATGTCCCTCATATGTCGATTGTGCTGAGGGTCTTAAATATGAAGGAATGTTTTGTTTCATGAAATGTTTTTTTCTGCAGTGTCTACTGATATATATATATACACACACACATACACACACATATATATGATATATATAATTGATATATATTTGATATATATAATATATATATATATATATATAATTAATGTGATATATTACATTTTGTGTTGTGTGTATGATGATGCAATCTTCAGTCCTTGGAATAAAGCCTACCTGGCCATATTGTATAATGTTTTTAATGTTTCATTGGATATAATTTTCTAGTATCTTTTTAAAAATATTTCTATCAGTATTCATCAGGGATATTGGCCTATAGCTTTCTTTTTTTTGTTATGTCTTTGTCTGTTTTGAAGATCAGGGTGATGAAGGCTTCATAGAGTGAGTTTGGGATGGTTCCCTTCTTTTGGATCTTTAGAAATAGTCTGAGTAGAATGTGGGTAAGACTTTCTTTAAAAGATTTGTAGAATTCAGAAATTAAGTCATCCAGACCTGGGCTTTTTTCCTCATTGGGAGACTATTAATGTTTCAGTACCACTGCTTGTTATTAGCCGATTCAAGCTTCCTATATATTCCTAATTCAATTTTTGTAGATTGTATGTGTGCAGAAAGTTGTCTATGTCTTCCAGATTTTTGTTTGTTGGGGTATAGTCACTTGTACTATTTTCTCATTATCTTTTTTATTTCTGTTGTGTCTGTTGCAATGTTGCCTATTTCATTGCTGATTCGATCTACCTGGTTCCTTTTTCTCCTCTTCTTATCTAGTCTAGCTAATTGTATGTCAATTTTGTTTATCTCCTCAAATAACTAGCTTTTGGTTTAATTTATTTTCTATGTAGTCATTTTATTCTCTATTTAATTTATTTCTGCTCAAATCTTTATTATTTCTTTTCTTCTTGTATTTGTTGTTGTTATTGCTGTTTTGCCAGTTCTCTAGGCGTATTGTTAGGTCATATATTTGCCACTTTTCTGTTTCATTTTTTTGTGGCCACTAATTTCTATGAATTTCCCTTTTATGACTGTTTTTGTTGTGTCTTACATGTTATGAAAACTCTTGTGCTTGTTATCATTGGTTTAAGTGAATCCTTTTATTTCAGTTTTAATTCTATTGTGGTTAGAGAAGATGCTGGATATTAATAGTTTTTGGACCTTTAAATTTGTAAAGACTTGTTTTTGCCCTATCAGGTTGTCAATCATTGAAAATATTCCATGTGAGATTGAGAAAAATATATATTTTGTAGTTGTTGGATGGAAAGTTCTATAGATGTCTGTCATGTCCATTTTATTTATATCAATTAAATCCCATATCTCTTAGCTTATTTTTGTCTAGATTATCCATCCAGAGGCAACAGTGAGGTGCTGAGATCCCCAACAATTACTGTGTTACAATCTGTCTCTCCCTTTAGATCTGGTAGTCTTTCTTTCATATATTTGGGTACTCCAGTGTTGGGTATGCATATATTTATAATTGTTATATCTTGATGAATTAGCCCTTTTAGGACTATATAGTGTCCTTCTTTGTCTCTTCTTACTGTTTTTGTCTTAGTCTCTATTTTCTGAAAACAGTATTTTGACTCCAATCTTTTTTTTATTTTCATTTGCATGAAATATTTTTTCAGCCCTTCACTTTCAGTCTATGCATGTCTTTATCCATGAGGTTCATTTCTTTTGGACATCAGACAGAGAGCTCCTGATTTCTTTTTTGTAATCTATTCAGCCTACCCATGTCTTTTCATTGGACAATTTAATCTATCAACTTTCAACATTGCTATCGATATTTTGTACTTATTCCTGTGATTTCATTAGCTGTTTTCTTGGTTGTTTTATGTTCTCTTATTTTTAATCTGTTTCTCTTTAGTTTTCCTATTGTAGTATCTCTTCAATACTTGTTGAAGAACTGGCTTAGCTTTTGTGACTTCTTTCAGTTTCTATTTATCTGAGAATATTCGTATTTCTTCTTTCCATCTGAAGAATAATCTTGCCAAGTATAGTATTCTTGGTCAGAATTGTTTTTATTTTAGAGTTTTGAACATGTCTTCTTATTCTTTTCTTGCATACATCATTTAATTGACAAATCTGATGTTAGCCATATAGGAAAATCTTTGTATGTAACTTGACACTTCTCTCTTGCCATTTTTAGAATCTTGTCTTTGATTTTTGCAAATTGAGTGATGTGCTATGTAGAGAATCTTATGTTGATTCTATTTAGTGTTCTTTGTGCTTCCTGGATTTGTATGTCTTTATGTTTCTCTAGATTTAAAAAGTTTCAGATAGTACTTCATGAAAGAGGTTTTCTATGCTTTTACTAGCTTCATCACATTATGGAATTCCCATTATTCAGCTATTTGGGCACATAATCGTGTCTAGTATTTCCTGTATATCTTCATCATTTTTATTGGCTTCTTTTTATTCTTTTTTTGTGGTTTGTAATAAGTCAGAGGTTTTGTGTTCCAGATCAGAGATTCTTTATTCTGCATGGTTCAATATGCTCTTGAGGCTTTAAAGGGATATCTTGACTTCTTGCATTATATTCTTCATCTCCAGAAGTTCCATTTGGTTGTTTTCTTTTTTTTTTTTTTTGGAGAGATTTTTGCTATAGGGCACGTGTGCTTGCTAGACAGACAGAGAGAGACATAGAGACAGAAAGCGAGAAATCACCCCCCAGGGGGGGTGGTCACACCGCAATCCCTTCTCCTCCATTCTCCTCTCGGGATCTTGGGCACGCACGCACACGCGCCCGGCGTGAGTTTTACGCCACCGGGTCCGGGACGCGAACTGCGGTCGACTACGTGGGAGTCCAGCGACATAGCCATTACGCTAACTGCTGGTTCCCAACCATTTGGTTGTTTTCTAGGGTGACTATCTCTTTTTGAAATTTCTCCTTCATATCATGGAATGATTTTTTTTTCCTTTTCTAAAATTTGTTTTATACAATCAGTCATTGTACATCACCTCAGCTTGCTAAATAAATTTTCCCAGTATAAATACACTGTACCTAAGTCCAATTAAAGATATTATCATACATGTTATCATCAACAGACAATCCTCCATTTCTGTGTTCCTTAAATGTCTTGCCTCTCTGTTTTTCTCCTTGATTCCCTTCCCCTCACTTTCCCCCACCTTCCACCCTCTTCCCTCACTATCTCCAGTATCTGCAACCTTTCTCCATACTTCTATATCTTCCAATCTTTCAGTTTCCTCCATGGAATAATTTCTAATTTCCTATAGTTGGATGTCCATTTTCTCTTACATATCATTGAGCTTTGTTATGATGAATATTTTGAACTATTTTCTGTCATTCAAAAAATCAGGATTTCCTGCTTTTTGTTTGTTTGTTTGTTTTTCATGGCTGGTAAGGAGTTTCTGCTTTCTTTTGAGGGGGATATACTTCCTGATATTACCTTATTTCTTGGGTCTCTACTTTGTGTTCTAGGCATCTGGTGATTCACTTGATTTTCCCTACCACCTTGGGGCAGGTTTCTGGAGCCATATGCTCGTGCATTTCTCTCTGGTATATTTTAGATCCACACCAGTTTCCCCCTTGTTTCCAAAATGTTCTAATTTTGATGTGGCTGAGCGCTGACTTGAGGAGGTTGACATTAAGGTAGTAGGTAAGTCTGTGTGTCACAGGTGATGGATGTGTTTGAAAAGCCTGCTCCTCCCTGGCTCTGGGACCCACAGTAGGCCTGACCAGCCAACTAAACAGTCCCAGTGCCTTACTGACTCTGGAGGCTGTGCAAGTCTCTGCAAGAGTGTGTGGGAGCGAATACACAACCTTGTTCCTTCCTCCCGGACTCTGGAACGTGCAGAGGACTGGTCAGCAATGGAAGACCCAGTCAAATGACCCTGATGCTTTACTCTGATTGTTGTCTTTAAATCTAAACTATTTTTCTTGGGAAAAATTTTCTTTTTCTTTCTTAACAACAGAGTTGGATAATTTTTTTTCCCCTAGGTTTTTGCCATAGCATGCATGTGCTTGCCAGAGAGATAGAATCAGAGTGAGGGAAAATGACAAATCAGCCTTCCCATAGGGCATGGCCATACTGCAATACCTTCTCTTCATTTCCATCCTGGTATGTTGAGCCTGCAAACACATGTGTCCAGCATAATTTTCAAGCCATCAAGTTTAGAATAACTGCAAATGGCAATGTGGGAGTCCAGTGCCTTAACCACCATGCCACCTGCTGGTCCCATAGATCATGTTTTTAAACTTAGTATTTCTTTTTATTTTTTATAATTTTTTAATTTAACTTTATTTATTTACTTATTTTAATCTGACCAGAGAGAGAGAGAGAGAGAGTGAGAAAGCAAGCCTCCAGGTCCAGGACTCGAACTGTGGTTGGCCATGTGGGAGTCCAGTGCCCTTAACCACCACACCACCTGCTGGCCCCTAAACTTACTATTTCAAACACTCACTTTTAATTGTATCATTTAAACTATTTATACTTTATGTAATTACTGATTAAATATAATTTACATCTGTTATATTTTTGTGTACTCTATGTCTTATGTAATTTTTGTTCCTCTACTTTCCCTTTAGTTATCTTCTTTCTTTAATAAGTATTCTTGAGTATACCATTTTAATTTCTCTGTCATTTTTTTGTCATTTTCTTAGTTGCTTTCCTGTGGATTACATATAATATCATAATTTATGACCTTCTTGTTAGAGTAATACCAACTTGATTTCTATCTCTTCTATTCCCTGATCTTTTCTTGTGTTATTCTCATACAGATTATATGCATCAAAATTATATGTCCATGTATACAGAGTTATTAAGTTATTAAGCAGTTAACTTTTAAATCAAATAGGATAAAATAGTTGTAAAAATACATTTATGTACTCTTTGATATTTACACATGTATTTACAATTACCTTTGCTCTTTATTTCTTCATATGCATTTGTCTTATCATCTCATGTTTTTTCACATAATCCTGAAGGACTCTCTTTTATATTTATTCATAGGCTTAGTGACAGATTTTCTCAGTTTTTGTTTATCTGAGAATGTCTTCATTCCTTCTTCACTTTATTTTTTAAAGTTTATGTATTTATTACATGAGAGAGAAAGAAGCACCTCTCAATAGGGTTTTCATGTTACAATCTATCCCCAGTCTTAGCCCAAATCATGGACATATACGTGTTTGTGGCACACAGAGAGAGGTTCCAGGATGCAGATATAAAACCTTTTCCATTTATATCCAGTTAGGCTACAATTTTGGCACTGTGTGGCCACTGTCTTTCATTTTGGATTGGTAGTTTTATTGAATATAGAATTCTCAGTTTTCAGAGTATATTTGAATACTCAGAATATGCCACTGCACTATCTGTGATTTCCATAATTACTGAGAATCTGGTGTATACAACTTGTTTTTCCCTTACTGGTTCTAAAATTCTCTCTGTTTTTGTATTTATACATTTTGATTATCTGTTTAAATAAAGATCTCTTTGAGTTTATTTTATGTAGAATGAATTAAGCTCCTTGGATCTATAGGTCAACATCTTCATAAAATTTTGGAATTTATTGGCCATCATTTATATTTTCTTCATATTTATTTCTCTCCTTTCCTTCTTAGACTCCCATTACATGTAGTTTGGTAAATATTTTCTTTTTTATTCAAGAGAGATTTTTATTATAGGGCACGTTCACTCATTAGGGAGACAGAAAGCAAGAAATCACTCCTTGGGGGGATGGTCACTCCACAATTCCTTCTCCTCCATTCTTCGCTCTGGATTTTGGGCAAACACACACATGAATAAGTTTAAGTTACCGGTTCTGGGACTTAAACTGCAGTCAAATACGTGCGAATCCAATGATTTAACCATTATGCTATATGCTTGTCACAGTAATTTTTTAAAAATTATTTGATTTTATTTACTTATTCATTTATTTTATTTTAATTTGACCAGAGAGGGACAGAGAGAGAAAGTGAGAAAGCAAGCCTCCAGGTCAGGGACTAGAACCATGGTCAGCCATGTGGGATTCCAGTGTCCTTAACCCCCATACCACCTTATGGCTCCCAGTAAATATTTTGTATATATATTTATTATAGTTTTATGTTACAATATTCATTTTTCAAAATTTGTTATTTTCTGTTCCTCAGGCTTGATTATCTCAATTAATTTCTATGAATTACCTCATTCTTTCTCCTAACAGTTTAAATTTACTATTGACCACCTTTTATAAATTTTCATTTGAGAAATACTTTCTAACTTCAATTTTAGTTTGTCCTCTTTTCATCATTCCTATCTCTTTTATAATTTCTAATTCTTCTAATGAGTTGTCTTAGTACTTTCAAGTCTTCAGATTCTTTTAGTTCTTGGAATATATAAATCTGATTTGATTATTACAGATTGTATACATGTATCAAAAATCACACTGTACCCCATATATAAATTACTATGTGAATAAAAAACAATAAAGAATAAAAAAAATAAAATAGGTAATTTTAAGTCTTTTTCTAGTAAATCCAAAATCTGAGTTTCCTCAGGGACAGTTTCCCGTACCAACTTTTATCCTTGTGTATGGACTATACAATGTAGCCTGTTTGTGTGTTTCATCATTTATTGATGAAAGCTTGACAATTTAAATAATGTATTGTGGCACTCTGGGATCAGTTTTCCCTCCCGAACACCAGGTTCTTTCATTATTGCTTTTCGTTGTTGTTATTCTTGTTGTTTGTTCAGTGATTTTATTTATCTTAATCTGTAAAAACTATATCTGATTATATAAGAACACTGAAGTTCTATTTGATTAGTTTGGTGTTCAACAAATGACTGATAGAGATTTTTAAAAATATCTAAGGCCTACAAGTCCCCTAGCCTTTGTAGAATATCTCTTTAAGTACATGCGTTGGGACATGCCTTCAATGTTCAAGAAGACAGTTTATAATATTTCTAGCTTTCACTTTCTGCTTGCGCAGAGATGCTGAATGAGACAGAATTGATAGCTTTATACTTTCTCAGGTCTTTCCCAGGTGTATGCAAAGTTCTGGGCATGTGCAGAGCCCTAGGTATATGTCTGGCCTCCTAGATTCCCAGGAATCTCTCACTCTCAGTGTTTTTCTTTCTTTTTCTCTTTCTTTCTTTCTTTCTTTCTTTCTTTCTTTCTTTCTTTCTTTCTTTCTTTCTTTCTTCCTTTCTTTCTTCTCTTTCTTTCTTTCTTTTTCTTTTTTCTCTTTCTTTCCTTCCTTCTTTCTTTCATTCCTTTTTTTCTTTCTTCCTTTTTTCTTTCTTTCTCTCTCTTTTTCTTTCTTTTTTAATAGATTTTTTGAAATAGAGCACATGTGCTTACCAGAGACTCACAGAGAGAGAAAGCAAGAAATCAACCTATGGGGGGGGTAGCCACATCCCAATCCCTTCTCTTCCATTCTTCTCTCAGTATTTTGGGCACAGCAGGGTTTCAATCCACTGGGTCTGGGACAACAGTCAGCCATTTGGGAGTCCAGCACCTTAACCACTGTGTCACTTGCTGACCTTCTCAGGGCTTTCAAACCCCCCTATTGCTATCTCACTCTCCCCATGTTTAAGTATTTATTTTTATTATCATCAGCTTGTTTCCCCTAGTTTTAGTGCTATGTCAGGCCACTGTAATATCACCAGTTGCTGCAGATTGTTTTCAAGAAATTCTTTAAAGAAAGGCTGTTTGCACTGAAAGAACTCTGAGTCATATCAAATCAAGATAGGACTTATGAGTGGTGGTTTACAGGGAACCGTTAGTCAGTTCAAATAATGACATTTCTCTCAGATAGGGCATTAGGGGCAGTACAAACCTTTTGTTGACTAATTTCAGTAGTGTGGTGATCTAGGTTTTCACCATGCTTATGGGACTATTGATTTTCAAAGATCTGGGCAGAAAGAGGATGAGAATAGAACAATTTACCACGAAACTCACCATCTTACCAAGATTCAATTTTTTCTTGAATAAATGCTCCTTGGATTGAAGTAAGACTTTTGTTAACTTTCTGAGTATTAGAAGAGGTCAGTTTTACCAAATTTCCTGCTATTGTTCTCAGCTTTTAGGAAGGAGTGGATTTTCAAATGTATTTACTTTGTAATTCCTAGATGTGTTGATCCTAGAAGAATATCTTTTATTACTTGGGTCAAAAATAATTTGTCCAAATAAGAAATAAAAATGCATAAATCAAAAGAAAAAAGAAAAAATGTCTACATTAAATTTTAAAAATCTTGGACCACTAAGTTATGTCCACTTGTGAAGGTGCTGGACTCCCACGTGGCTGACTGTGATTCAAGTCCTGGACCTGGTGACTTGAAAATCATGCCAGGCACGTGTGTGTGTGCCAAAAATCCCTAGATGAGAATGGAGGAGAAGAGATTACAGCATGGCTGTTTTCCTGGGGGAAAATTTCTCCCTTTCCCTTTACTTTTCCTTTCTCTCTCAGGCGAGCTCAAGTGTCCTATGGCAAAAACTTAAAATAAATAAATAAATAAATAAATAAATAAATAAATAAATAATGTGAGTATGACAATAATCATTAACAAACTTAAAATACCATCCACAAATTCAGAAAAGTGGGATACATAATATAGAATAAATTAATATTGAAAATATGTAAATAACAAAAATTAAGAGAAAAAGACAAACAATCCAAAGGGGGTAAAGCAAGCAGAATACATAAAGAGACAGGTTATAAAAGTAGAATCCAAAATGGCCATCCACCAATGGGGCTGTAATTCTACCTTTAACCCCACTATTGTACCATTTGGAGTCTTTCATTTTATTTATTTATTTATTTATTTATTTTTTGAGAGGTTTTTGCTATAGGGCGCGTGCGCTCACCAGACAGACAGAGAGAGACATAGAGACAGAAAGCGAGAAATCACGCCCCAGAGGGGATGGTCACGCCGCAATCCCTTCTCCTCCATTCTCCTCTTGGGATCTTGGGCACGCACGCACACGCGCCCCGCGTGAGTTTTAAGCCACCAGGGTCTGGGACGCGAACCGTGGTTGACTACGTGGGAGTCCAGCGACATAGCCATTACACTAACTGCTGGTTCCCTAGGAGTCTTTCATTTTAAACAGCAGATTAGAAACTCTAAGTAATTTAAACAAACCGAAAATAAATCTAACTGTTAGCTATTGTACGGTTCATAGACTCAATTCCTGGATAAGGACACAGATGGAAACAAAGTGAGTATACCATCAGCCAGGTTCCACCACAAGAATAGATTTCACAGGACACTGTAAATGAAAGAAACACTGTATACAGGCAGATCTTACCTTTAAACCATCTTGGTTCTCTACAAATTTGAAATGAGTTTGGAGAATAAAATGCTCTTTTCCCTGAATGACAAGTGGCTGCTGCCTGGGTCACCATGAAAATTCACATTAAAACAATAATTTGGGTTTCATACATCAAACTTCCATAAATGAAAAGTCTGACAATACTAAGCAGGTAGTTGAGATTTAGACTATCATATAGTCTCTGGTTGGAGTGAAATCGATGAAATAACTTTATTTAAAAATGTGTGTGTGTGTGTGTTTCTTATATATTTTACTCTTCCCTCACCTTGATTCCCTCCCTCTTACCCTCCACCATTCCACACCCTGGTGTTATCAAATAAGTTGAAAGTATGCAAATTGCAGGTTATATCTTACAGGTGTATATCTTAGATAAAATTCTGCTTACAGGTGTATATCTTAGATAAAATTGTACTGCACATCAAGTGACCTGTACAGGATACACAGTGTAAAAATAAAGATTTGGGAAAAACATAAATAAAACTTTTTAATTGAATTGATGAATTATCCAAGTTAAAATGAACGAACTTGATCTAAACATGTCAACTAAGTTAGTAATCAAAAGAAACTTTTTTATAGAGAAGCAAGTTGCAGAATCAAGTAACCGTATGTGTGTCAGAGTGTATATGAATTCACTGTCCTGTTCTATGAATCTATATGTTTATCTTTAAGCAAGATCATACTGTTTTGATTATCATGTGTGTGTCCGTGCTTAAGTTTATCTCCTCCTTAGAAAAAATTATATGTACAAAATAATATGAACAGTGTGATACCATATATATATATAGTTTTGTTCTCAAAGCATAGTAGGTAGGACTAAGAACAATCACTTGCTACCAGAAAAGCCAAACTTTGATCCAGAGTTTTTTTCCAAATAGAAGGCTTTATTTTGGTTGAAATCATCCCCAAAATATCTAGGTATGCTCCATAAGCCAATCCTCACAATGTGTTTTGTGATGGACTTTTATAGATAAGTACTTCCTGTTTTAGTCTTCAATTTAGTCTGCATAGGTGAATGAAGAATTGAAATCTATGCAGCTCTGATTGCTCAACTCAAGCAGCAGTCTCATTGGGTCACTATTAAAAAATGGTACTCTTCTAATTGGTCACTGGGCTACAGCCAGCATCCACATTCCCTCTCTGCAGTGGGATTTGTTTTTGCTTTACTTTGTTTGCTCTACAGCCTGTGTGCACACTGGAAATACAGAGAGAGAGAAAGAGAAAGTGAGAAAGTACCCCTCCAAGGGGGATAACCATGCCACAATTTTTTTCTCCATTCTTTTCTCAGGATTTTGGGCATGCACTTGTGCCCTGTGTGCCTTTCAAGCCATCAGATCTGGGACTCAAACCGTGCAATCTGCCTGCTGTGTGGGATCCAGTCGCCCCAAGCACCAGACCATCTGGCTAGCTTGACAGTTTTAAGAAATATACAAAGCAACATTGTATTGTTTACGGATACATGTATTAAATAAAAGTAGTGAAAATTGGTAGATTTGATCATTAATATTTTGTATCAACTCTATTTGGTATACAATTATTCTGGGTGTTTCTGTGAGTGTGAGTGTATTTTGGATATGATTGACATTTAGCTTGGTAGAATGAGTAAAGCAGATTGCCCTTCCTAAGGTCGTTGGGCCTTGTCCAATCAGTGGAAAGGCCTGAATAGAACACAAAGGCTGGCACTCTCTTAAGTAAGAGATAATCCTTCCTGTCTGATGACTTTCTGGTAAGGACATCAGTTTTTTTTTTTTTTTTTTTTTTTTTTTTCCCTGCCTTCAGACTCAACTTGGGTCCAGAGTCTGCTGATGTTTGAACTGGAACCACATCACGAGTTCTTCTGGGACTCCAGCTCATCTCCTTGCTTTGGAGATCTTGGGTCTTGGCAGCCTCCACAATGTCACGAACCAATTCCTTATCATATTTTTTATTTTGTTTTGTTCCTCAGTCTGTCTCTCACTTTTCTTTTTTACCTCTTTTCTCTCTCCTCTATGCTATCTAGCTTGTTATCTAGCTCTCCTCCTACCTATATATAGCTGTCTAGAGATATAGTTATAATCTATCTTTACTAGTTCTTTTTCTCTAGAGAATCCTGGCTAGTCCATTCAGTTATATGCAACAATCATGAGAGAAGATGCTTCTAGAAATGTAGGGAGGTGCACAGGATTAGTGGAGAAAAGAAAAGCTGAAGCTTTACTTTTTTTTTTTTTTTTTTTTTTTAGTTATTGCCAGAGTATTCTGTGCACTCACCAGAGGGACAGAGAGACTGACAGAGAGAGAGAGAGAGAGAGACAGAGAGAACATCCAATGGGGCATGATCACACCACAATCTTTTATCCTCCATTCCTCCTTCCCGTCAGAATCTTGGGCATTGGCATACATACTCCCTGCATATTTTTCAGGCTGCAACTAGGATTTGAACCACAATTGGCCATCTACAGTCCATTCCTTTAACTAATGTACTATCAGTGTGGCCTAATCTAAAAAAATGAAGCAAATATAACAAAATACTGGGGTCAGCAAGTGGCATGGTGTTTGGGCCAATGGACTCCCACATGGTTGACCATAGTTTGAATCCTGGACCGGGCAGCTTGTTGTCTCACTTTCCCTGTCTGTCTATCTGTCTGTCTTTCTCTCTCTCTGGCGAGTGTGTGTGCCCTGTAGCAAATTTTAAAAAATAATGAAAATAATGATAAATAAAATTAAATAAATAATCTTTAAAAACTATTAAGACTTTAATTATGCAAAAATTTATTCTGTAATTTTGTATTTTGAATTTTTCCTAGAAAAAGGTTCTTTACATAATATTTTCATTGACATTCAGATATTAATGTTTATCTTTTTCCATTGTAATTTTTATATAACCTGTGAGTTATTTAGCAGTAAACTTGGAATTTAAAAAAACTGTAAGTATTAGCTTCAAATTTACATCATGGTTAGTGACCGTGGAGTATATGTCTCTTATTATTAGAATTCTGTTAAGGCCTTCATGTATTCAAATTTGTAAATCTTCCTTATGTACCTGAAGATAATTTCTGTTCCCCATGTGTTGATTGTTTGACAAAGTTTATTATTGTTCTTATTGTAATGTTCTACTTGTTTACAAACTCTCAGTCTGTGTGATCTATATGTTTCTAATGAAAATGTGATAACATCACCTACTTTTTAATTTGTATATATTATTTAATTTGTTTAAATTGACAGATAACATTGCGTATTTTTAAATAATTATTTTATCTAATTTTATTTCTTCTTTATTTATTTATTTTATTTTGACCAGAGAGGGACAGTGTGAGAGAGAGAGAGAAAGTGAGAAAGCAAGCTGCCAAGTCCAGACTTGAACCGTGGTCAGCCCTATGGGAGTCCAGTGTCCTTAAACACCATGCCACCTGCTGGCTCCAAAATTGCATATTTTATCATGTACAACATGAAAAATTGAAGTGTGTATACATTGTGGAATGATCAAGTATAGCTGATCAATACATGCATTGCTTTACACAGTTAGCACTTTGTTATATGTGAGAGTATATAATAACATCCACTTTCTTGATATTTTTCAAGAATACAGTAACAATATTATTAACTATAGTCACTTTTCTATACACCTGTTTTTAAATTATTTCTGTGTGAGATCATTCATGGACCCAGATTCATTCTATCCTATTTCTCTCCCAACATAGGATGTCTTCCTTACCCACAGGTCAAGAAGCCACTGCTCTAACGGAGGAGTGTCAAATGTTTTCCGTATATTTGTCCTTCAGCTAGAGTCAAATTCTGGGGAGAGAGCATCTAATTGCATAGTATGTGCTCATCCTTTTTTTATTTCCATTTTTTTTATTTTATAATTTATTATTTACACTTGGGTCCAGCAAGTAGCATGGTGGTTAACCTCACTGGACTCTCACATGGCCGACCATGGTTCAAGTCCCGGACCAAGTGGCTTGCTTTCTCACTTTCTCTCTCTCTCTTTCTTTCTGGTCAAATTAAAATAATAATAATGAGGATGAATAAATTTTTTTTTTTTTTGGAGAGGTTTTTCGCTATAGGGCGCATGCGCTCGCCAGGCAGACAGAGAGAGACATAGAGACAGAAAGCGAGAAATCACCCCCCAGGGGGGATGGTCACGCCGCAATCCCTTCTCCTCCATTCTCCTCTCGGGATCTTGGGCACGCACGCACACGCACACGGCATGAGTTGTAAGCCACCGGGTCCGAGACGCGAACCGCGGTAGACTACGTGGGAGTCCAGCGACGTAGCCATTACGCTAACTGCTGGTTCCCTAGGATGAATAAAATTTTTAAAACATTTACTATCTACACTTAATCGTTGCACATATTTATGGCATACAATATGGTTTTTCACAGCATGCATGCGATGTGTGATAATAAAATCAAGGATATTACTATATACCTTGTTTCTAACACAGAACTTTACATTCTTGTGTCTGTTTAATGCTTTTTCCCTGAGCTCCTCCCATCCGTCCTCCACTTCATATAGTCTCTGGTACCTACACTTATTCTCCCTACTATTCTGTCTTTGAATATTTCTATTTCTGCCACAGAGTGCAGACATTTGGTATATATTGAGCAGAGATACATCCTTTTTCAAGGGGTGGGAATGTCAGTGAATGTTGATTACTTTCCCACCAGATTGTCTCAAATGGAGAAAAGATAATTGACCAAAATAAAATTTAAGTGCTCCTAGGAAGAATGAATGGATACTAAATAATCAAAACCTAGAAAATGTCCATTACAAGTACAAACAAAATTTATTAAGACAGAAAGAATAATTTGTTAGGGCTACTACTATTCATCAAGAATCATGCTCTATACTACAAACACAAAATGAGTAAAGTGTCATCTCTATCTCCATAAAATTCATAATCAAATGACAAAGCTCAGGGTTCTATAATACAAGAAATTCTAGAAAGATACATAACATATAATGTGAATAAATTTGTTTTGAACAACATCTGAGACAAAGTAACTTCTCTAACCATATTATAGAGTCTACAGAGAAAAACCACTCTAAGTTAAGTAGGAAATCCAGTTGACTCATTCCTTGAGCATTTTTTTCTCTTTGAAGCATAGTTTTTGTTTTGTTTTGTTTTGTGTTTTAAAGAATTATTTATTATTTATTTATTTATTAATTTTAATTTGACCAGAGAGAGAGAGAGAGGGAAAGTGGGAAGGCAAGCCACCAGGTTCAGGATTCGAATCGTGGTCAGCATATGGGAGTGTCCAGCACCTTAAACACATCAATTGCTGGTCCCTGAAGCATAGTTTTTTAACATATTTATAAAAAATACAAACACACTATATATTGGCAGCAGTAATTATTTTCCCTGTTATTTCTATTATTTTGAAATAAGTTGAGTCATAAGAAATAGCAAAACTAGTAGAGAGCCTCTGTGTGTTCTTTACTCAGTTTACACCAATAACAGTAACTTACTTAATCACATTATATTGTTTGAGCATTTTTTTAAATTTCTCTGGTTTAGAGTACAATTATATGCACATGTACTTTAATTCTGCTGTCCTACTTTTCCTTTATTTATCCTTTTCTGACCAATTATATTGACTGGCATTTTCAATCATAGAGGAGTTGCATATTAGATTTCCTGGATATTAAGTTTTTTGTTTTTGTTCTTATTTTTGTTTTGGAAAAAAGAGTTACAATGGCATAATTGCCCAACCTAGTGCTTTCTTTCTTTCTTTTTTTCTTTTTTTGGAGAGGTTTTTGCTACAGGGCACATGCACTCACCAGAAAGACAGAGAGAGACAGAGAAGAGAGACAGAAAGCGAGAAATCACCCCCCGGGGGGATGGCCATGCCACAATCCCTTCTCCTCCATTCTCCTCTCGGGATCTTGGGCACGCACGCACACATGCCTGGCGTGAGTTTAAGCCACTGGGTCCGAGAGTCGAACCGTGATTGACTACATGGGAGTTCAGTGACATAGCCATCACGCTAACTGCTGGTCCCCCAACCTAGTGCTTTCTGATTTAGCTGTGTGTGTATGTATATGCCTATGTCTGTGTGTGTGCAGAGATAAAGTTCACAAACATCATCCTTACACACTCTTCTCTGATTTTAGAAATAAATCCATTTTCCTTCCCTAGATTTTAGAATAACTATTAAATACTTTTTCTTAAACCAAGCTAAGGTATGTGAGAGAAAATTATAATAGACACTAATGTTACTACCTGTATAAATTTTTTAAGTCCCTTGTCAATAGTTTATGTGCTTCCCAATACTGTAACAAAAATAACTGTATAGATAAAGTATATGTTAAATATACATATATATACATATATATATATATATGTGTATGTAATATGTATATATATGTATACACACACACACACACACACACACACAAAATGGAATTGTATTTAGCCATTAAAAAGAATGATTCTTAGGCCAGCTCCAAGGTCTGGTAGATAAGGCAGTTGAATCCCACATGGCTGACTATGCGGTCCAAGTGTCAGACCCAGCAGCTTGAGAAACCCACCAGACACATACATATGCAGGCATACTCAAAATCCTAAAAAGAGGGACAGATGGAAGAGAAGGGATTATGGTGAGACTATTCTCCATGTGGATTTCTTTATCGTCTTTCTTTCTCTTGTCTCTCTGTCTTTCTCTGGTAAGTACATATGTTCTCTAGAACACACACACACACACACACACACACACACACACAAAGAATGAAATCTTGTCATTCAAGGCAACATGAATAAGCCAAGAGGATATTATACTAAATGAGAACATTATGTTAAATGAAAAACACCAGGCTTAAAAAGAGAAAAACTGCATGTTCTCACTTCTGTGTGGAAATTTAAAAAGTTATCCTTATAGAACAAGGAAAGTAGAATAATGATTACTGGAGGCTAGAAACTCAAGGGATAAAGGGGAATAGGGAGATGCTGGTTACTAGGCACAAGATTACATTTAGTAAGAGGGATAAATTCTAATGTTCTATAGCATTATAGAACTATAGTAGGATAACTATAGTTAACAATTTATCATATATTTCAAAAAAACTGAAGAAGATTGTGAATGTTCTCAACACAAAGCAATAATACATGTTTAATACGATGAATATGCTTACTTATCTCAATTTGATCATTGCACATTGTATTCATTTACTGAAAAATCACATTTTATCCAATAAATATGTAAACATATTATGTACCAATTAAAGTAATAATAAAAATAATAAAATAGAAAAATAATGCTCCTCCTTGGAACAAAATGTAAAGAGGAATATTGCTTTAGTGACCAATCACACTGAACTACCTTCCCTTTTAGAATAAAATAAGGGCTGAACAATAAATATAACCAATATAATGATAGAGATACCTGTGTACTCACTGACTCCCTTGCCAATTCACTTATATAAAGAAGCAGGTGTAACTGAGAGAATAAAGACCCCATAAATTCTGACCTTGGGGAACTGCTATGTGGCAATAGTTCATAAATCCTTCTACTGCTGGAAAATTACACTGATCAAAATTAGTGTTTAGTGGCTTCCACACTTCAACCTTCTCTAAGAGTTTGATCTGGACTAAGGCAAATAAAGGTGATAATCCAAAAGCTTTTCTGGATCTTAAGTAGCCAGAAGATAGACTATAGGAGTAGATGGTTCTATTGTTTGGAATGGACATGGTAATGAAGTTAATTTCCCTTTGGTAGATTTCTGGGAAATAGATGCATGAACATAATAGAAGCTATAAAATGAATATAGGGAGAAGGAACACCATACTGACATCATAACAATATAAATATCAAATTATAGTGTGTGTGTATATATATATATATAATCATCATTATGATGTAAAATGCTTTCACTCTGTACTATGGACAGAGTATATCTATATCATTTTTTCTTAACATGAACCTAGATGCTGTTGCCTCTGAGAATTATAATCTTTCCTTAGCAAGTATGACTGTGTTTGAGACAGGAAAGAAGGAAATAATAGTTAAACTTTTGATGATTATAAAATGTAAGGTCAGAGGAAATAATATGTTCACTTCCCATTCAGGTATATACAAGTGACTAGATCTTGAAGGACCAAAGCCCATTTGTGACTATTCTGCTGAAGAGTTCACATTACTTACCTAAATATTTAGTCTACTTCATCCATGAATAAACATAACCAGATTTATTAAAAAATGCACTGCTCCGTGCCATTGTTTCTGGGGACTACACTTGACGGTAAGGGTAAGTGGGGATGGATTCTGAAGAAAGCCCAAATCTGTAGTTAAAGAGGGGAATTTTGCAGTGGTTTAGGGGATAGTCAAACTGTTATGGTGGACATTTTAAGAAGGTTCTTTTAGAAGGGCATAGAAAGATTAGATTTTGAAGCAGAAGTGCAAGGGTAAGAACCTTGAGGTCCACGAGTGAAAATTACATGAAGGGCTTAAGATAATTTTCCTTGAATAATTAACATGCACTCTTACATTTTATTTCCAATATTGTGATTTCCTTTTGTTATTTGTAGTATTTTATTACTATCTATTGTAGTATATTTTAAATTCTTAGCACTACTATGCCATGCAGATGTAATACAGTTAAAGGAGACTGTTTCCACATCCCCACCTCTATATATGCAAATGCATTAGAAGAATCACATCAAGGAATAAATAGCCCCAGAATTCCAGGCTGTGTTCTGCACAAAGGCAAAAGTGGTTCTAAGTGAAGGTAGGAAAAATAAGGAATAACATTGTATATTTGAAAATATACTAGTTGAAGTTTACCCTTTGCAGGGATTAAGAAGGGGAATTGAATTTGTATTCGTTACCATATCTAGTCCTTTATAGTCATGCACTTTTCCAAGTAAACTTAGCTTCATTAAAACAGTGGCTTTTCCGGTGAAACACTTTTTTTTTTTTTGCTCTTTAAAGTTTCTCACAGTCAGGAATAAAATGGTCTGTCTTATGAGAATTAGTGCAAGTGGTCCCACAGTAATCATCCATATAGTGGCTGGCTTCAAATTAGGCCAAGAGCTGGGGCCCAATGTATAAGGCAGGGTCCAAGGATGCCTACTTTGCTCAAGACTGCATTTTTTCTCAGTTTCTAGTTATGAGCTCAAAGAACTAAATACATATTTTGGTAACATTCGTTCTGAGTATGTACTAAATGATATTCAAGTGGCTAGCTGTTTACCACCAGTGAATTTTTTTCCTTGAAGAACAAGGGCCTTCCATCTTACCATTTTGGTACCCAACAGGATCCATTCTTTTCAGCACTTTTTGACTGTTATTAATGCATTGTGCATTGCTACTTAGAGTCAAACCAAGATTAATAAGAACCTAATAAGTTAGAGATTGCATTTATTTCAGTTTTTTTACTATGATCTATGTTTTTGAGAAAGAAGAAAACTATAAGAAAATAAGTCAGTATCAGAGTTTTATAAGTTTTGTTTGTTTCTTTTATAGCCTTCTCACCTAGATAGATACAATTCAAATTTCTGAATCTCTTGTATCTAAAAAGGAAAACCTTATGAGCAGAGTATGTAATTGCCTACATAATACAGTCTAGTACCAATCATGTTGCCATTATATTCCATCCCTTTAGGCTGTTTCTCCTCTTTCATTACTCTTCTTTTAAAAACACCAATAACACTATGAGGAGATATGCTTTAAAATGGTTATTTTCTAACACTCTAATTATTAGCTATGAACTAAATTGACATACAGGTGACAACAAAAGTTGGATAGGAAATAGGCAACTGAGGAAAAAGAAGAACATGCCAAAATAAAAAGATGCTGGTGGGGGTCGTGAGTGTAGGAAAATAGCAAAAGACACACTTCGCTTCCTTCAGAGTTTTGTTGGCAGCCAGGCCCCGTTTATATCAGCAAGAACTAGTGTTAACAAGGATAAGCCTAAGGCAACTGAACAATCACAACCCATTAATGAAAATTTTCAATTCCATTGGCTAGGTTGTGATTACTAAAATAAAAGAATGGACACATCACTTTTAGAAAGCCAATTCACCAGCGATAGTATTATTCAAAATGTAGCTAAAGTAATATTGCCATTGGATTGGGGCGTGGGCATATGATCTTTAAGGATTTTCCCTTCCCATCTAGCTCAATTTTATGCATAAAATTAGTTTTCAAATATTAACCAATTAATAAGTTTACACAAAAGATACTTTAATGGGTCCAGTGAAATGCACACTCAATACCAAATTATCATTTTCGTGCTTTGAAACTTTGAAACTTCATCATAAATGAGTCCCTGAGAAAAAATTATTCATTACACAGAGATTATGTATTACCCTATACTTAATACTATTCTCCCATCCATCATTTTATTTGAGATTGATATGCCATTATTTTCTACTTTTCAGAAGATGATACTGAGGTACAGAAAAATAGTAACTTGTTCAAGCTCACTCAGTTGGTAGGTTAATAAGACAAGAGTCCAGACCTCAAATGTTCTAATTCTAACCTCATTCTTTTTTTTACTGCACTTTGCTTTTTTTGTTAATTATGAAAGTTGATCTAAAGAAGAAACTTCATTTTGAGGGAACCAATATACTTTTTCCTAAATTGGACCAGAGAAATTGTGCAGTTATCAGAGTGAAATGACACCCTATGAAACCTGCTTGCAAGGTCTAACTCACTTGAACCTGTTTTGTTTTGAAAAAGAAAGAACTAAACAGTGAACTGTGGGACTGAAAAGCAAGTGGAAAACAACATTCATGCTAATTAGTGCCCTATCTTTAACTTTATCATAAAGGCTAAGTTTAACATGGACCCTGTCCTTGATTTCCATTGTCAGCTTGTGAAAATATTGCCTGTCCTATTAGAAATCAAGCCTCTTAGATTTACACTTAATTATGAAAGTCAAGCAGACTTTCATTTACAGACAGCTACTGATGCTTCTAATGAAGTCAGGTGATTTTAGTTCAAATAAACAAATGATTATGGTTGACAGCAAAAGTGTAAACAAGGTCCTAATTAAATTAATGAATATGCTAACTCTTGTGGTTATCCCCTAGGACACAACCACTTGTGTTTAGTTATCAGGATTCTCACACAACAGGTGAAAAAAATAAATGTTCATGTTCAGGAAGTCAAAGTCCATAGGCTACTGAGTAGGTAAAAGAGTAGGAATCCCTGGAATTTCACCATTTTTTCTGTTCTACCTGTAGGTGAGATAGTTATGTTCTTTTTAAACTTTCTTTTTTTTTTTTTTTTTTTGAGAGGTTTTCACTATAGGGTGCGTGTGCTCGCCAGACAGACAGAGAGAGACAGAGAGATAGAAAGCGAGAAATCACCCCCCCAGGGGGGATGGTCACGCTGCAATCCCTTCTCCTCCATTCTCCTCTCGGGATCTTGGGCACGCACGCACACGCACCCGGCGTGAGTTTTTTAAGCCACCGGTCCAGGACGTGAACCACTGTCGACTACGTGGGAGTGCAGCGACATAGCCATTAGGCTAACTGCTGGTCCCTCTTTTTAAACTTTCAAGCAAATTGACCAAAACCAGTGAGTTTTAATGGCTTCTTTTCAGGTCTTTATTATACTTACCCTATGACATTGGGAAAAGAGCATATTACATGACACTATTCTTATAACTCTAGTAAAATTGCTAGGCTTTAAGCAAAATAAAAAATCCTCTAAGCATACAAATAACAAAGGACATGTGACATAATGGAGTGAAAATTAGATTATTGTCAGAGTTTTCTTTATAGCAATGCTTTAAGACACAGGTAAATGGGATGATATATTTATGGTAGTCCAAAAAAGAAAATGTGAGCCAAAGTTTTGCTTCCTGAAGAATCGACTTTAAAAGAGCAATGATTGTCATCAACATGCAGAAACTCAAGAAATATTTTTCCCACTATAATTTCCTGAGAAATGTAGTGTATAATCTTGAAACTACCAAAACTACTAGAGGAACAGAAATATAAGGAACAGCGGTGATAATTAAATATATAATAACCTGTGAAAATGAGACTAAGTGAAGGTTAAAACAGAAAAAGCATGTATAAATGGCTACATGTTATATCAATGTAGATATAACAGAATTATAAAAAAATGTAGAGGAGATAGGGAGGGAGCATATATAAAATTTTCAGTTAGTAACTATATTGGGGTGACAGTTTTAATATGTTATTCTGGGACTTTTTTATCTGTTATTGTATCAAATAATTGAACATTTACGTGATAGTTGAATTCTAGCATACTCTGTGTTTTTAGAAGCAGGATTCTTCAAATAGAAAGAAAGAAATACAGATATAATACAGTAAAGGATAAATAAAACCCTGTACTACTGCACTAGAATTGAAAGCATTGCTATGAACTCATAAATAATTATATACATATAAAATATATGCAAAATTTTATGATATAATGTACATGCTATAGGTTTATATGTTATTTTATGTATTAAAACTTTATAATGTGAATATTTATATAACTATATAATATGTAATAGGTTGTCAGAAAAGTCATGACATATTTTGCTATGTTTGTCTATGCAAAAATCCATCATGACTTTCCTGAAGACCCAACAGTTACAAAGTTATAACTTTACATACAATTTTTATATGTTTGTATGTATGTTGTGTGTGTGTTGTGTGAATGTGTATGTATGTGTGTATATATATATGATTTCCTATAGCTGTCCACTGAAAAGGCATAGAAACAATGGCCAATAGCAATGATCTTGAAACACCATTTCTCACTAAAGTGAAATCGCAGTTTTTGGACAAATAGCTGATTCTATTTCTCTATAGAGAAAAGGTCTCTGGTAGGGAAGTACATGATAAGATTGTAACATGTGGTTATAGCAGATATCAAGGATGCTATAAAAACCTACTTTGGTACTGTCAGATTGAACTCAGGAGAGAAATTAAAGAAGCTCCTACTGGGCAGAGATGGGTCAATTTGAGCTTCAATACGAACAGTAATTAAAATAGCATGAAACCTATCTACTATGTTTAAATTCATTATTTTGTAATGATATAAATACATAATCATTAATGACCTAAATAAGAGTTAAGTAATATATATATATATTTTGGTAAATAAAGGAGAAGACAAGAATGTATCGTACCTTTCCTATACAGATTTTAGCACTATGTAACCAATTAGTATATGTGCAAAAGTGTCTCCTTTTGAAAGCATTCCAACTAACAATTGAAAGAGGAATGATAGAATATCAACATATTACAAATGCAATGAATTAGTATATGCAGGCATTGCGTATTAAGAGCTCCTAAAAACAAAAAGAGAGATAGACCTTACATGTTTTCTGAGGAAAGAATACAATATGACCATGACTTGATAAAAGGATTAAATTCACATATTATCAAGTCTTTGGATACATTTGCCAATTCTCATGGAATATCAAGGATAGAGAAATATACTAGATGGTACTATGAGAACACAACCAGCAAAATTCAGACTATGAAAGTCAACGTTAAAATGACTTAAATAGTACAACAGGTAAACTTTAAAGGAATTTTTTCAAAAATGGAGAAGAAACTTGTAGAGCAAAAGAGACTTTTTAAGTCTCTTAAGACATACAAGGTGAAAAATGGGAGTAATTAAATTATGATATCTAGGGATGCATCTTTGGGTGGTGACAAAACTGCAAGGAAGTTTGAGGAATTTTTTTACTTTTGTGGTTTTTTGGGGAGAATGAGGGTTCTTTAGATAAGGCACATGGAGGGACTTCTGGGTAGCTTACAAAATTTTACTTTTTGACATGGCTGTTGGTTATAAGGGTGTTTTCTTCAATATTTCATTAAGCAACATTCATGCATGTGTGTGTTCTATGTCTGTTTTATTTTACAGTGAGATTACTTTGATAATTATTATATTCTGGGGCCAGCAGATGATGTGGTGGTTAAAGTGCTGGATACCACATGGCTGACTGAGCAGTTCAAGTCCCAGACCTGGCAGCTTGAAAATCACTCTGGGCACATGTACATGTGTGCCGAAAATCCCTAGAGGTGAATGGAAGAGAAGAGATAGTGGTATGGCCATCCCTCCTTGGGGTTGATTTCTCACATCTCGTTCTTTCTCTCTCTCTCTCTCACTCTCTCCTCTCTCTCTCTCTTTGTCCCTCTGGCAAGCTGACATGCCCTATGGCAATAAATAAGTAAATAATAGATCCTGTATAAATATATGCTAAAAATCTGATCAGTTTGAGATATTTGGAAATAAATTTGACATAGTGATCAATCTCAAACCAAAAGTGAATTAGCAACCACTGGAGTCAAAAGAAGGGGTTTTGCTGGGATAGGTAACATGACTCTGTTCCCTGGCAAAAGAGTGACACAGAGACCAGAATGCAGAAGACTTATTCTACAGTGCTCTTTGGATTTCCACCCAACAATGGGAAGGGAAGAGAACATAATCAGGAAGGAGAAGTGGTGTTGCGATGTAGTTTCAAGGAGGTCCTCAGCTGATTTCATAGGAATTTTAAATGGCTCTTCAGTGTTCTGCCACAATGGAAAATGGGACCTGGTTTTACTATCTCTTTCTACTAGGTGATAAATTGCTCTGGGGAACATAGATTGGGCATAGCCAAGACAATCCCAAAGAAGGCTTAAATATGAGACTGTTTGATCACAGAATTCCCGGAAACTGGGAGATAAGTTCTTCAACTGTAAAAGGCATATGGATTATACAGCAGTGCATCTACTATGTATATTATTTCCTGCTTCTATCTGCATCCTTTCTTGTTTCTATGTATCTGTCTAAACTACGCTATTCATTTTATGAACAGAACATTATAAGTCTTTTCAGCATTCTTGTGATTTGGGGACTATTGTTCCCATTTTACAGATGGAGGAAAAGATTCAGAAAAAATAGAAGTAACACTGAATTGCAAGCCAATTTGAACAAAAAATATCGCCTGTGTTATTTAATTTGATTATCTCAATAATATCCTTATTAGTTAAGCATGGCTGTTTCCCTTATTTTACAGATAAGATAAATGGGGGCCATAGGTGGTAAATTGTTTTATGAACAAGTCTGTGGTGGAGCCAGGATTCTAATCAAGTCTGTGTAAACCAAGAACTCTACTCTCAACCAAAGTGTGCTCTACCCCTGCAAAAATTATTTAGACTCACAGAATAAGTAAAAGACTGATCCAGGAATTTAACTTTAATCCCACTCCCATTTTTACTCCAGTGTCCCATTCTCTCAGAAATGGCTTTATTTAAAGAGTTAATAGTGATTTAATATACTACCGCTCCTAAGTAGCAAATAAAAGTCTTTGATGACTTAATCCAAAGAAATCACCAATGTAAACATTGTATTCAGTCTGTTGAGCTATTAGAAAAAAGATTTGGGGGTCTTTGGGATCCCTCAGATACCATCAATCACACTTTACCAATTCTTCCTTTGCAGAGGTCGACCCTATAGGTCATGGAGTAATTAAAGGGATAGAAAGCACAATCAATAAGCACAAATATAAAAAAAATCAAGTCTTTAATCTCAATGAAGTTTAATGGTGAATTTTTCTGCAGTAAGTCAAAGTCTAAACTGTGTGGAAATGGTGATGGCAAACATATACCTTCTGTCTTGGAATATTGGAAATAAAGAGGGACTTCCTATAGATTCAAAGAAGTTAATTTGGAATAAATTGAAAGGAAACAAAATTCATTAGACCTCAAAAAGGTTGTCATAAATTGGTTTGAGATGATTCAAATGAACATATGGATGAGAAATTCAGAATGAGAGAAGTGAGAGATGACTCTGTGTGTATATGAACTTGAGGATGATAACCCTCATGCTATCCTTTGATATTACCTGCCAAAGGTGCAGTTCGAGGCTATGTAGACCATGACTTTGATTAATGTTATTCATGGGAGCTCTTTATTTTCTCTGAAAATATTAAACTCCTTGCACCTCAGAGCAGTTATGTCTATTTGATATGCACTTTCCTTCACTTTTTGTGTAGCTGGTTCCCTCTCATTTTTCACATTTGAGTTTGCAAGCAACCTCTCTCCCTACCCCAAGCCCTATCACTCTTTATCTCATCACCTTCTTTATTTCTTTTAGAGCATAATATGTAATTATTTGTGTACTTAATTGTTTACTTGTTTGTTTTCTCTTTCCTCAAGTAGAAGGTAAATTTTACAGGGACAGGGCACTTAGAAGTTTTGTTCAGCACCGTGGCTCTGGCATCTAAACCCAGTACCTATCAGAAACATACATATTTATTGAGTGAATGAATAAGTAACTAAATGAATGCTTTACAAATCTCATTTTAAGTAAAGTGAAAATTCTACACCCTAAAGTAAGGTGGAATCTAGGAGTTTATTGTTAGTTTTTAGATTTGTTATATTCCTAAAACTAATTTTTTTGTGATTTTTTTTTGTGCTAACCTTCTGAGAAATCATTTCACATACTAGCAAATACACACACACATACGAAAACATAAATATTGCTCCTTCTGTTGCTTAGGGAGAGCCTAGGAGGGAATGGACAAATAAAATGCATTAGGAATGCAAATCTGACCTTGAGTACTTTGTTCATCAGTTTTCCTAGAAAATTTACTCAAATCAGTCCCAGTACCAATATCCAAAGCTCATCTGGCTGTGCAAGGACCTATATACCCACTGCATTACTAAAGAACATGCTATACTTTTTGGCAGCCTCTTTAAAGAGTAATACCTGGAATGCCTAGGAAATCTGCTTCCCCTGAAGAATCCTCTCTCGATTGGAATTGACATCCGATTACTGTGGTTGCCAGAAAGCATGCATCATCTGGTGGCAGAAGAGAGCTTTATAAAGACTTAGTCTCTTCAGTTTACAGCAACTAACTAACTAAAAAACTAAGTAAAAAAGTAAACTAGATAGAGTAAAATAAAAATGATTCTAGTAGTCTGGAATAAAATCCAGAGATCTAAATATATGTGACATGTGAAATCTGGAGATTTCGATTGTTCAAAGTGTATTCCAATTTGCTGTTCTCCTTAGCAGGGAGCAGCTCTGATTATTTATAAAGAGCAACACTGAAGTTCCTCCAAAGTACTACTCACTATAGAACAACTCATAGAGCTTTTCAACTCACCAACAGTGTCATCTTAGGGCTGATGCTGATTTAGACATGTATATTGAAGAAAAAAATAGGCCTCAGAAAGATCTTGTATAATATTTTTTCAGTAACAAGAAGCTAGATATGCTCTTGTGGCTTCCTTTGTTCTGAAGACTCTGCAGTCTACAATGCACTTGGAAGTATCTCAGTCCTTAATAAAGTGCAATGTGTATAGCAGTGAGGACAGGGAAAGTCTGGATATTTAGGATCTGCTGTTGTTATGTTAGCAAATTGATTATGTTAAATTGGATCATTAAGGGCCAGGTAGAAAAAAAATATGAAACTCATTAGTAACCTATCTGGATTAAAAAAAAAAAAAGAAAGAAAGAGAAAGGAAAGATAGTACTAATCTGCAGAAGTCCAACCACTCAGGAAAGATGTTAGACAAAGTTTGATGAAAAGAATGGGCTATACGAGGGACACGGAAGCAGGCGATAGAAACAGGGTTGGATTTATGCAAAATTTCTTAGTTTGCTTTATCTCTGGGTTTTTGTTTTTGTTTTGTTTTGTTTGCATTTTGCATCACCAAGAGGTTATCTTAATTTTTATTTACAATATGTTATGTCCTTGAAACTAAACTCTGAAGTTTATGACAGACTAGGATAAAATTCTTAGATGCAAGAAATAATACATTGTGAACATAGCATTTCTTAGTTAAAATGACAAAAATGCAGGCAATTATACTGTTCATATGAAAATCCCCGGTCCACACTAGACCAAATAGGTGACGGTAAATCTGAAATTTCTGCCAGTACTTTCCCTTTGTTATTACTCAGCCTTTTTCCCCTTTCAGAAAATCACATAGGGCTTCCATAGAAAGGCAAGAGGCAAGCAAGATCTTCGGAGAGTGATGAAATAAACTGAGCAAGTGAAAGAGTTTCAATGAAAGTTCACTATTAATTTATTTTTATTATTAAATCCCAGTTCATTCCTCTTCCTATTGAAATTGAAAGTGGAAAAATACTTCCTTTATTTTGTATCTCAAATAAGTTATATAAATATTTAACATGAAATAGAAAGTAATCAAGGTGGCATGTGTTAAATACATGTCATTGATATGACTGGTTGGAATATTTTATTCTGTCTTGTGAGAATTCTAAGCATTAGAATATTGCTCCAGTGTGGTGCAGAGCTTGAGTTTGGGCCTATTCTAGGATGTTACTAAGATTCCCTTAGCCTGGGGACCAGCAGTTAGCGTAATGGCTATGTCACTGGACTCCCACGTAGTTGACTGCGGTTCGCGTCCCGGACCCAGTGGCTTAAACTCACGCCGGGCGCGTGTGCGTGTGTGCCCAAGATCCCGAGAGGAGAATGGAGGAGAAGGGATTGCGGCACGACCATCCCCCCTGGGGGGTGATTTCTCGCTTTCTATCTCCCTGTCTCTCTCTGTCTGTCTGGCCAGCGCACGCGCCCTATAGCAAAAACCTCTCCAAAAAAAAAAAAAAGATTCCCTTAGCCTCAGAATGGGATACTGCACTCCACAAATACACATGACTGGGGGCTGGGGGTGTTATCTGGAGCAGGAGTTGAGTTATCTTCTAGAAAGTAGGGTAGTATAATCTCGAAGTCAAACATGTTCCTAGTAACTAGAAAACTGGATTCTGTTGGTTAAATGAAGAATAAACCCCAGTTTTTTCCTGGTTTTGTTTTGAGGAGGGTCATCCTGCCGCTGTGCTCTGACAATATCAAGTGAGTTTATGCCAAAGGGAATCATGACTAGAATGAATCAGGAACAGTAAGGGGACCAAATTATGTACAAAAAAGGGTATTCTGTATAAATCCTTGGGATTCCCATCCTTAAAGTTACCTCTGGTAAACATGGCTGTTGAAACTATTCACTGAATCTGCAGTCTAGGCATGTGAAAAAGAGAAAAAAAGTTCACCTTCTATCTGTTAAATCTTTTTTGTTGTTGTTTTTAAGTAGCCTTCTGAAATCTTTCCAGTTATCCCATATAATGCTCCTACTAACACCTCATTAACCAAACCATGGTCACACAACCTCACACCCTCACTGAACAAGACTCTGAAATAGTTTTTTTTGAGCTGAGCATATTAGTTTCCTGAATAAAATTGGGGTTCTTTTTCTAAAAGGGATGAGTGGATATCATCCACGTCACTAGAAATCCCTAACATAACATATAGATGTGCTTTTAATTTAAAACGATTGTCAAATTGTCAATTTGGTTCCTACAAAGGGAAATTTTTTCCAGCAACATGTGAAAATAAATGTTCCCCAAGCCCACATTAATTTCAAATTTGAATCCCTCCTGACCTAGGAGCTTACAATGATAAGTCAAAAACTAATCTGTTCTATTCTACAATTTTTTCTATTGGTATTTAGGGATATCTATAGGTAAGCCAGTGGGACTAGTGGAACCCATACAAAACTGGTCAGAACCATATAAAATCAGTCATAACCAGTCAGAACTTACTACAAACTGGTTGAAACTGGTCAGAACCAGATAAAACAAAAAATAGAAGCCAGTAGGAACTGGATAAATCCAGTTTAAATGATTAGAACCAGAAAAAAGAATCATAAATGGTGAAAACAAAATAGTATTCGGATCAGGTTGGAACTAATAAAAGTCAGTTGGAGCCAGTTGGAAGCATGGAGAGAGTGAATTTTCTTGATTTACATTAAGCAAGTAAGACAATTATATGTGGTTGGAGATGAGCATGCCACTAGTGGCTACCCTCTGATGTTGGAGACATAACCTTTCTAAATCATTTTCAAATGACTCCTTGGTGAATGCAAACTATACAATACAACAAAAATGGGACAGCATAAACTGCCTCAGTCCCATAGAAACACCAACTTCAATTCTTTAGAAAAAATTCCACATTCACTCAATATATACCGACTATCCGCACTCTATGGTAGAGAGCAAAAAATTGGAGGACATAAAAGCAGTGAAGGTACTTAATGAGAATAGGACAGTGTGGAATGGGGGAGGTGAAGAGAAGAGGATAGAGAAAGATAGCAAGAGAACAATAGAGAGGCAGGATGTTAGTGAGAAATAGATATGGCTTATTAACTGTAGATAATGACATGTATAGTATTCTCAACTGGATTGGTCTGAGAAGTATTTCACGATGGGCAAAGTCTTTTTACAAGCAAAATGAGAAATAGTGATTGACTATTTTAAAAATAATAATTAGAATAATAATAATAATGATTGAGGAAAACATAGAAAAGATATTGAATGTTGAAGCGGGGAGATTAATTTCTCTGTATTGACTGACATGCATGGCATTCTCTTTTGAAAAAGCATTGTAATACACTGTAAAGTTATATGTAATCTAATGTAATATAAAAAAGATTATGATGATAATAAAAAAGAAAAAGTTCCACACACCGTGTATAACATTAAATTTATGAATTTGATGAAATTATTTTATAGTTATCTACATGCCAGAAAAACCCTGAGCCCAAAGACAGGTTTTGGCTCTAAATATTCATGGACTTCTCACTCTACTGGGAGTCAGTATTTGGGTGAGAATAAAAAGCTCATACATGTAAAGTGCCATAACCTACACCAGGATAACAAACATGGGAAACACTCTTGTTTATTCTACCAGATGGAATCTTCAGGAGACACTTCTGTGCTGTCATCTCTGGTATATTAATGATGAGCTTAATCTTTCTCTTTTTCTGTTCTTTTCTCCATATCCCAACACACACAGACACACACACACACACACACACACACTGAGACATACGTGAGGGAATGTGTTTTCCTAAGGATTAAGGCTGTTTCACTAAGTCTTATTCTTTCTTAGCTGCAGTGGGACCATGATTCTTTCTGAAGAACCTATCCACAGCTACCAGTTTAGACCCTATCGCTCTGCTGTGCAGAACATAAACTAGAAAAGAATGAGAACTGGTGCTAAGAGAATATTGCTTCACCTTCCAGTGAAGTGGGATGCTTACTAAGTGATCAGCAGGTGTTCTTTTTGTTCTATTACCACATAAAAGGAACAGAATTATTGCACTTTAGTCCACAATGTGTAGCATATTCTCTAGATCATAGGGAGGAGAAACATAGAAATTATGTCTTGGGTCTGGCACGTAGTATTATAGTGATTAGGATGCTGGACTCCCACATGGCCGACTGTGGTCCGAGTCCCAGACCTGGTGGCTTGCTTTCTCACTTTCTGTTTCTCTATCTCTCTGTCTTTCTCTGGTCAAACTTTATATATATGTGTGTACACACACACACACACACACACACACACATTCACACCAATAAATAAATGAATAAATAAATTAATAAATAAGTTATGTCTTACTCTAATGATGAGGAATGTAGTGATGACGGTAGTGGTAATGATGATGAAGACATTAGAGACCAAAAATGTTTGAGCCACAGTATTTTCAGTATTCTTACTGAAACCACAGATGATTGATTCTTTTCTTTCTTTTATACAGATCTACTGCCACTGGTTCTTGATTGACTTCATGTACCCCTGGACTTGAGATTTAAGTAATGATTCCTACTTCCCTTCCTGAATTTCTACTATCTGTCCCAGATGCCACCTCTGGGATTGTGTCCTGACTTCACACCTATGCCATGACCTGCCATGCTCCTAGACTCTTCCTCTGACAATTTTTGCTCATACTACTGCTTGTGTTAATGTCAGTGTCTGCATGAGAAAGTGTTTTCAAGGCACAATAATGTCAACCTAATGCATATGGTCAAAGGTCCCCCTGGTATAACGCTGTTGATCCAGAGCAACATTGCTTCCCCACCTCCCGTAGTCGCACGCATGCCATTTCAGTGGCATTTCAGGTTCACAGGAAACTTCCCTGGGAATTGTTATGTCTATATCCTTGGAGCCCAGAGCTCTACAATCAATTCTCATTGTGCAAAAAGATATATTATAACATTCCAAGTCAGTAAGCTAACTGTGCTGTGACTTTTCTGTTACCCCATCTATAAACCATGGGGTTTATACATGTCACCTCAGGAAGGTATTATGAGAGTTAATGAACCAGAGGTTGTAGGGGGGATTTAGCCTGTTGGATGATAGGTGCTGCTTAAGTATAGAGCATTCTGGTTTTATGTGGCTTGATTCTTCAGGGCCAAAGTCACATATCAGGAAGTCATGATACCACTATTAAAGGGCAGAGGGCACCATCAGTACATTCTCAGTGTAAGGTGTAAACACAGTCTCCAAAAAGAACGGTTTAGATTTTATAACTTACTGTTCACTGGTGGCTCCTTTTTTCTTTCTTTTTTTTTTTCTGCAGCTGCCACATCCCCTGCATGATAAAATTAGTCTCATTTTGCCCAATTTGTCCTTGGTTCCCTTGACACAACATGCATCCCCTTAAAATCTCTTCTGGATGAAGTGAGCTATGGTACAGAAATATAAGGTGTACAAATACATCAGCTAAAACGGATGATAAGAGAATAAACCTGCAGGGCAAGCAATGCCTCTGGCAGGTTTTTAGCTGTTCCTTTGAGATACAAAAGTAGAAGGACATCTGCAGCTAAGATGCATTAAAGGGTTTTGTTATCACAACACTAAGAAAAGGTGCAGTAAGCCAAATGGGGCGAATGCAATATGCTACCTCCAAGTAGTATTTGTAAGATTTGTAGCAAAGAAGAAGCAAACACTTGGATTTTGAAACCTTTCTAAAAGTCTGTCATTCAGTTTAACATAACATTACGACAATTCTGTAGGACCCATTCTTTTTGACTTGGGGTTCACTTTTAGTGAGTTGTGGTCACCACATGACCTCCCATTGGCTCCTAGTTCAACATTTCTGTCCTGTCTTGGCCACTCTCAATAATCCTACCCAAAAAGCTACTGCCAAGGCACCTACAGGGAATTCATGGTTTGTAGAGACATTTATTTATTAACCTCTTAAATTACTATGTTTTAAACATATTCTTGCCTACCACCATCGAAGAAAAGTTCACATTTATAATGAGAGTAGCTGTAAGGGATTTAGAATGCACTTCGTTTTGTTTGTAATTTTTATAGACACTTCTCACTTTCCATAATAAAGCCGGTTTTCCTAACCAGGGGAAAAGACCATAAATATTCACAAGTTTGGAGAAAAATCTATTTTTTTTTTGAATAATGAAAGAAAAATCAGCTGTCAAAAAAAAAAAAAAAAAAAAAAAAAAAAAAAAAAAAAACAGAAAAGTCGGGAAACTGTGTTTCATGTTTTTTTTTTGTTTTTTTTTTTTTCTCTCTGCAGGCTCATTGCATTCTTTCCTCTACTTAGTCCTACCCTCCTCCTCATATGAGTAAGTAAAGCAGAAATAAAAGACTCCTTCTTGGTTTCCCCCGCTCTGAGATACCCTTAGGCTTACAAGATGATACTTTCTCCATTATAGCCAGTCGCTGTAAATCAGCTGTGTGAATAAGACACCTGAATCCTTCTAGACCTGCGTGTTTACTAAGTTTTACAAGCTGAAAAGTATGGGCTCTTCGGGTATTGAGGGGGAGTGTTTTAACATTAAAACAGTTTTGCCTGATGCTGTGAATACAACTACAAAAACACAAAAATCAGTTTTCTCCTTCCTTTGCTGTTGAGCTGCAAACTTCCCCAGGAGCTTTTGACACTTTCTATTTTGTGTTTCACTCTCTCTGATAGTGTATAATCTCTTTTGTATCCTTTTCTTTTTGAAAATGTTTTAATGTTCGGAAAACATTCCCTTTTTACTGGGGAGACAAACAAGGTTTTGCATGTTTTTGAGGACTGAGTGTATTTACTCTTGATGATACATAGTTAAACCACATCAGTCACTGTCTACATTCTGTCTCTGCTGCAGAGGCTGGGGAGATATCCGTAATGTTACATCTCAACTCTTTAAGTCTCTGTTCTGCTTTGAGGAAAAATTTCAGACCACTGTGATGTATATGGAATAGCTGAGTGGAACTTGTCTCTTTTGCAGAGCATGGGGCTTAGGGAGCCTGATAAATAGCTGAATTTTCAATGAGTCAAATACCAGAAAAGATGTTTCTTTCATTTTCCTTTGCACTAGTTAATTTGCAGAGGTGCCGATTTTTCTTGTCAGATGTAAAAAACCAAGAGACACGTTTCTGAAATGGCACAAAAGAATCAGAAGGGAGAAAACTGCCTAACTAAAAAGGAAGAAATGCATATATATTCTGACGGATAAATTCTAGAGGATGTTTTGGTTTAGTTTGGTTTTGCTTCTGTGGCTATTAAAGTTGGAGTCTATAAAGGTACCCTGTGCTTTTAAAGTGTAGATCAAAGGTGTGATGGAGTTGTACCTTTGCTACTTGGTGCCCTACATGAAACATCAGAAAAGCACTGCTACATTGCAGGTGTGATTTCTTTGCTGCGTTTAACTCCAATTTGAGCATCATGCCATTGACTTGTAAGTTTTTTTGTATTTAAAAGTGAAGCAGAAAAAAGTGATCTTTCTAGAAAAGAATGTATATGAAAGAAACGAGAGATTTCATGCCACAAAGAGGAATACTCTTCAAGCATCCACTACAGTTCAGGAAATGAAATCAGGGACCAATTTCCACTGTGGATTCTTATCATTGAATAAAAAGTTCTGGGGTGGTTTACATTTCAGAATTTAAACTCTGCAAGGATCTCAGAGCTATAAAATGTCCTTCTTGATCTGGAAGGAAGCATCCAGTGAAAAAGTAAAGTAATTGTACAGTGTACAAAGGCTTCTGCTTTTAATGTTTGGAAGCACAGGCAGAATAATGCATTAGTTTTCAGATAAATCTGTACTTGTGATACTACCATGAATTTATGGTCCTGTTCTGGTGACTACTGGCTATGTCCAAGAAAAAAGGATATAAAAGTTATTCTTAATTCCACAATAATAGTGGTCAAATTTGGAAACTGCACTATTTGCTTCTTGTTCAGGTCACACGCAACTTTTCTCTGCCTCTCACTTGTCTTCCCCCACACCTCCTCTCACTTTCTTTATTCTTTCCTTCTCTTATTGATAAATGCACATACCTGTTCCACTTCCTAGCTTCTCAACTCATATTTGGTTAATCTGAGCAGATACAGATAAGCAAAAAAATGCTACAAGTATGCATAATGAATTGTTCATAGTAACCAGTTTAATAAAATTTTCAAAATTTTCCAGCATCCATTTGTATTATGAAGTCTTTCTTACCATACTCTCCAAGGTATATCAATAGTATGTCTATGTATGGGTATCAATAATGACAATAGATTTAGGGAACACAATCTATTTTATATCTAACAACATACAGTTGAATGCTACTAATAAGATTATTCATGGAAATCTCAGCACAATGCCTGGCACATTGTAAGCTGTATTAAGTAGCAGTTGTTGTTTCTATTTCTGTTGCTGTTTTATATGGTTTTTATTCACCAACATAGAACACTTTTTATTAGAGGTTCTTGGAGAAAGAAAAGAGGTTACTTTTAACAGATATACTAGCCTGCAATGTAAAGTTGCTCTCTCTCTCTTCACCCATTAGACATGCCCCCTCACTCTTCTTCATTAGTACTATTCCTAAAGACCTTTAAGCACAGACTGCTTTTTCCCTCCCCATTTACACATTTGCTCTCTTGCCATGTTTTTTACTGACTATAATCCTCACCATGTTGGAGGTGAGAGAGCAAGTCTAGAATATATATATATAAGTAAAGACTGTCCTATGTCCTCAGACTGAAAGCATATGTTCTATTACTTCTATTATCAACCTCTCATTTAGAAGAATGAAAATATTTTCCAGACTCCTTAGGTGTATTCTTTATCTTAAATTGAATATTAAATTTAACAATTAATAATCTCCATGCAAACAAAACAACGTATTAAGACATGGTGGGCTTTTGCTTTGTTTCTTCTACAAAAAGATTGTCTTAGTAACCAGAAAACCACAGCAAATATCCATGGGGTTCTTCAACTGAGCCAGAAACTTAGGCTACCAAGAAAAAAATTAAGGTTACTCGTGGGTTTCTTTTTTTAAAATTTTTTAGAGGTTTTTGCTATAGGGCATGTGTACTCGCCAGAAAGACAGAGAGAGACACAAAGATAGAAAGAGAGAAATCACCCCCCAGGGAGATGGCTAAGCCACAATCCCTTCTCCTGCATTCTCCTCTCGGGATCTTGGGTATGTAGTATGCAGACACGCCCGGCGTGAGTTTAAGCCACCAGGTCCAGGACTTGAACCACGGTCGACTACATGGGAGTTCAGCGACATAATCATTAAGCTAACTGCTGGTCCCACTCGTGGGTTTCAATAAATAATTCACACTAAAAAGTTCATATAACCTTTTTTTCCAGTGCTCTCTTTCAAATCACATTTGAAAATGTGCTAAGAAACCCACAAGGGCTTCTGAAAAATCATACTCTCTACATATGAATCCAGCATTTTTTTAAAGCTGAAAGCATCACCCTGTATTTAGCCCCAATATTTCTGCAAAAAAGGAAAGCTCTTGTAATTATAAAAATACTGTACATTCATGAGATAATCAGACGGGACTTCCATGGAGACATTTTGGCTGCATTTCCACTGGCATTTAACTATGTGCATTACATTCTTTTACTAAGTACTCCTCTCAAGATACACACATTTAATTTTTTCTAACATCAATTCAGAGGGGGCTGGGGGAGAAGCACATGTTTTACACATCATGAAAAGGAAAGCATTAGGCAAAATGAAATGATCAACAAATCTGATTGGACTTTGAAGTAGAAGAGGGCGTTTGTCACATACCTGACAAGTGTCACAGTCGTTACGCTAACTCAACAAACCTGTTTATTAACTATGCTCTGAGTTATACTAGGGGCTTCATACTTTTACTTCTAGAAAATTTAAGGTTTTCTACTTTTCCATTGGCACTTCACCCCTTTGAGAATAAAACTAGGCAACAGAATGAGAATGTATGGCTTCTAATGGACGGAATAGAGGGATTCTGAGTGGGGGCTTAACTTGGATCAACAATCTCTTTGCCCTCCTTATTGAATTTCTTTGAATTCCCCTCTTCTTCCTTTTCCCTCATGAGAGGCTGATGTAAAATGAGTTCATAATGGAAAATGCCTTTTTAATCTCCCACTGCTGTCCTTAGAGTAGACTCAGTGATATCCAAAGAAGGCCCAAGAAAAATATTGGGCAAGAAGCCACTGGGCTTGCATTTTTAACTGACTCTAATCAGTATTTAATGTGACTTAGTGATGTTCCCAAAACTCTTAGAAAAATGAGAAATAGCAGTGAACAGAAGCAATAGAGGAGGCCTGGGGGGAGGGAGCTTTTTGCTATAGGGCATGTACACTCACCACAGTGACAGACATAAAGCGAGAAATCACCCCCAAAGGGGGATAACCATGCTACAATCCCTTATTCTCCATTTCCTTTCGGGATTTGGAGCATTCATGCATATGTGCCTGGCATGAGTTTTTAAGCCACAGGGTCCGGGATTCAAATTGCATTCGATTATATGAGAGTCCAGCAATATAACCATTATACCATCTGCTGGCCCCAGGGTCTCTGACTTTCTGAAACTTCTTGTAAATATAGATAAACGAGTCAAATGCTTCTAGTCTAGTCCTGATGCTAGAGGAGAAAAAAAGAGATGATATTATCCATACTCCCACATCTACTCTTTTTATAGTTTAAGCAAAAATCTTATTTTTCAAAGCATACAACTTTTACTCCTTTAAGTTTTCTAATCCTACAGAGATCACTTTTCTCATCAGACTAACAATATGACACTGTTTTCTGGGGTATTTTGCCATTAAAATTTCCATAAAAAGATCATCATTTTCTTCAGCTCAATCATTAGATAATTTACTGCATGGCTTAATTTGGCTTTGTTCCTTTTTGGCATGCTTTGAAAAACAGTGAGAACATGGGCCTCTCTCAATTGCTAACATAAAGCGAACAATTTTGATGTAGGTTTCATAAGATCCACTTGTATGTGCACATATTCAACAATGAAATGAAATGAATAGCCAGGAAGATGGAATATTCTTATTATTATAGTTTGAAATCTGTTATCAGGTGCCTATAACCAATAATATCTTCATAGGCACCTGAAGCTTCCACTGCTTTTCAAAGTTACTTGTTAAATTATGGACCCACTCTGTGGCTATTTGTTCTATACATTGGAGGAAGTACCAAAAGAAGAAAAAAAAGAGCTCATGGTCTAAAAAAGGCAAAGAGAGGGAGGTAAACGAGCAATAATGAAACAATAGTATGAATACTCTGATATAGGGGTAAGGAAGATTATCCAGGTCTTGGATGAGTATAGAAGAGGAAGTAGGGGAGCTTTTTATAAGAAAATATTTGAGTGAATTTATCTTTGTACTTAACTAACTTAACCAGCATTCATGTAGTGCCTCATTCAACCACATCTTGACCTACCTTAAACTTCATTCGATTAATGCCCAATATATTAAGCTGTCAGGAAAGTCGTGACATATTTTTCTATGAAAAAAAAAATGTGTCAGGACTTTCCCAATGACCAAATAGTATGAACTATTACCTAAATATTTACATACTAGAAGTTCTAAATTACCATGTATCTACAGATACCTACAGAATCATGACTACTCTTAAAGGTGGGAATCAGCAGTTTTATATTAAAATAAGTCTTTAGAGTTAATAGATATGAATGTAGTTCAGAGCTACCAAAGACTCTAGTTTCATGGTTTCCTTAAGTCATGACCCAGTTAATGCTGTACTTTTATCTATTGGGAAACTTACATTGAGTTCTGGCAAGGTTACTTTATGGATGAGAAATATGAGATGATCATTTGCTTCTGAAAGCAAATTGCCTTTCTCAGTTAAAAAATGCACTTCATGTTTACTGCCAGTAAAATATAGTATGTGCTTTCTTTTTTTTTTTTTTTTCAGGTGCACGTATCACATCTGAGTGTTATATATTTGAGATCTATAAATCTATAAACTATTCATTATACTTCTTTTCACCCCTACAGTTTTAATCACAGTCCCTTTTATATAGCAGGTTTGCTAAAATATCAATTGTTTTTTGAAAACCAGAAAAAAAAAGATAAAAGAAAGCAACCCAGGAAATATGATCCTGGCAGAGACTGATTTAAAGATGTGGTCTAAAAACACAAAGATAAAAGAAGTCGTCAAGTTTGTTCCTTGAAAACATGGAGGCAACATTATGACTATTCCAAGATTAGTATTTATGTTCATCACATATTAACAAGAAATCTTTACAGTCCATCCACTAGAGGGCAATCAATACATTAGACACAGACACTTCCCCCCACCCTGACCTGGAACCTAGTAACTATACCAGAATCAGGTAGACACAAAGAGGAGGGAGAGATGCATGGAAATCTTCTCACCAAAAACAGCACTGTAGTCTCTTTTGGACTTCCTTCGTGAATAGTGGGCTTGAAAGAGGCAACTAAAAGTGAGTTAGACCCTTCTCTTTGGCATTAAAGCTAAGTTTCTTCCAGACACTTAAAGAAGTTCACAAATAAATAAGCATACCACCTGAGGTAAATGAGATTTCAAGTTAAATGAAATAACATTTAGATTTGTCACACTGTTTCTTTGTATCTGCTGCTTCTGCCAGGAGGCAGTGGTAATACACATACAGATAAAATCCTTGTTGAGCCATCTTGGTGATTAGACTGTTTTTCTTCTGATGACTTTTTCTTCTAGGAAAAAAGAAATCATGCTAGCATTTGCTAAGGCTGACATCATGAATGCAAAACTAATTAGAAGAGGACAATTTTAACACTTCTAAGATTGATAAAATAACGAAAGGACGTGGAATCAGAGAACACATGATTTGCTGTAATTATAAGGAGAGTCACATTAAGCACGGTTGACCCTGTGGACAGTTGTTCTGGAGGCTTAAGTAAATTTGGAAATCTTATACTGATTCACTGTAGGGGTGAGGTCCCAAATAATTTGTGAGCCACGCATCCCTGTCCTGTGAATGGATATCATAATATGACTTGCATAGGTTTTATGGAATTCTAATAAGTCAAAAAATATTGCAAGATTCTTAGAAATGTCAAGGAGATATCTTTCTTCAATATTGGCTAAGAAGCCATATGTCCACACAGTAATACTTCTTACTCATTGAAATGTTATGAAATTATAGATGTGTTCCTTCATAAACAATATGCATCATTGCATAATAAAATGTTTCTTAGGAATTTAGTAAGCCTTTTAAAGTACATTACACATTCTTAAAAACTAAAAATTAATCATATTTCTCAAAATATTTTGTGAGATAAAAGCACTAGAATTTATGGCAATTGCTTGGTGAGACTATTTCTTAAAGTTTTTGATTTAATGGTAGTTTTCATTCTACCTATGGCTATCCACATTTCCCTAGGTACCTTAGGAACCCATCTTGGGAAATGGTTCCTGAACTTAATGCAGAGATGTGGTTTCCTAGTTTCCATTGATACAATATTAATTTCTAAGCCCTACCTGTTTTCTAGACTTAGCTGATCTAAGATCTAGAACTACAGGTGTGTGCTAACACATCTAGTTTGCATGCATTTCCGACTTCCTCAGTGCTTCTCATTTTAAATATAAGGTATTGCTTCTAATTTTATTTCTAAGGTAAATGAATATATTTTAGCACTTCTGCTATCACTTGTACATAGTGACTTTTTATCTAGATAGTTTTAGGTTCCAGTTTGATGATAAAAGTTTTAAAGAAGGAGGAATAGGCATTTGTGTTATACTGAAACAGAGGCTTTGTGATCAGAACTGAATTTGATGCTTGGCACCACAGTTTAGGAGTGATCTTAGCAAGTGCCTAACCTTTTTGATCATTCTCTTTTAGAAATAAGGATTAAATCCCCTACTTCTTTGGGATATTACAGTGATCAAAAGCATACGATAAGCAATAAATGATGGATCTTCCCCACTGATAGGCTCACATGCACAAACGACTCAATCAAACTTTAGTTTGTCTCTCAGTTCTTCCTTAACCACATTCTCACTGTACTATAAAACCTTAGAAAATTGCCTTATAACTTTTTTCTTCTCCAAAGTGAGAAAATACATGCTATTAACTGTCAAAGAAAATAAACAAATGATTACAACCTGACAAATCTATCCTTTCCTTTTTCATTTTGTCATAAACATTTTGTTTAATTTTACAGAGTTTAAGTGTCTACTATGTACAAAAACACTGTCCCAGGCTCAGGAAGAAAAAAAAAATGTTATTTGCCTGTCCGTGCAGTAGTTTGTGGTCTAGCAAGGAAAGCATACATCTGCATGGTGTCTCTGGTACTAAGCAGACTGGAGTGAGCATTGTCACATGGGTGATAATACAAGGTTTAGGAGTATATGTCTTCATCCATTTTTAATATTTAGTAGTAGAAGTGTGAGGAGAGCCAGAAGCCAGGCTTTCTTCTGAATCAGAGACACAGAAACTGCAATGATCACTTAGGTAAACATAAGGCTGCTTCAGCCGCTTTCTATAATCACTGATTTGTAATTGCGTAAAATTGTCTATAAAACAGAACAATCTTTTAGCGCCATGTACTGTCCCACTGATTTTAGTACCGTGTAGTAGTTTCCCCGCAATATTCCCCTGAGTGTCTAAAACCATACTGCCTCCTTCTTAGTAGCCATCTCTGTTAGTATCTGATCTTGGTGGTAAAGAGAACCTGTTCAATGAGTTGGCATTTCCCTACCTGTCCCAGTAGTCACCATTACCCAAAAGAGACAATCTCTAATGCTGGAAGCTAGTGATAGCTGTAGGAACACCTGGGGGAGGGTCATTGAATATGAGTAGTTATCCAGTGTGCAGCAGTAGGTGGCATTGAGGCTATTAAGGCTGTCAGCTACTTATGCTGCATTTGGCAACCTCCAGAATTGGCCTGAATTCTAAGAGTTTCAGAACTGAACTTTCCAGCATTCACTTTTTCTTGTGAAAACAAGGGAAATATTTAGGTTCAGGTGTTCTGTGTATTTCCCCAATACTTTTATTCACTGTTGTTCCAAGGCTGTGAATTTCTGCAGAAGGAAAGGTGCTTAGAAATTTTGTTTTACCTTGGTTTAGATTTCCCCTAGGAGTTTACATTTGTAATAAAAGTTTTTTACATGTAACAATTCACATAACTTTAAAGCTGTTGGGCTATTATGCAAGGAATTTAAAAGTTATGTTTTTCTTTTAGCCTAAGGAATTGCTGAGGAAAACCTGCATGGATGGTCTTCTGTAAGTATATATGTGTTTTCATATGTATTTGAAAAATAATATATATATATATATATTAATATATATATATATTTAGGTCAGAGATATTTCTATTCCAAAATTTGCTAGTATGCTGATAGATTCTCACCTTTTCCTGGTGACTGACTATGACTATATAGCCCTTATTAGTTTTCAAATCTGTCAGATTTCTGGTTTACCTACCTCATCGGGTGGTAGTAAAGACTGAGTAATATTTGTGGAATTCTTTATAAAATGTAATGCTATTCAAAAATGATCAGAGAGAAAGGAACATTACATTATGCTAGGCAATTATATTTTCCAACCCTGCACAACAACCCTCTAAAATAAATATTGTTATCTTTATTCACAGTGAGGAAATGAGTGTTTAACCCATGCAAAGTCATTCAGCTAGTGAATGAATGAGCTGGGTTTCAACCCTAGGTAGAGCTGATTCCAAAGCTAGTTAATGCTTTCTCTCAGCAACCCCCCAAAAATTAATTCTTTCTGAAGAATAAAATAAAAGCTTCTTTCTCACTGACCATTACTAATCTTTGCTTTCTTATTATTTTCGTGGCAGTATGACAGGGGTATGAGGTGGTTGATTTTTCAATAATTTGAAAGAGAATTTAGCTTCAGAGGGTGCAATGGTTGTGAAATGTCTACAAAATTAAGATCAAAATGTGCAGATTAAAACATGTTAGACATGTGGCAGTGGCACAGTGCCCAGCCTGCCTTCATTTTCAGAGACAGTGAAGTATAACTGATCAGTATATCAATATACTTACCACAAAAGCCTTTTTTTTCCTTAAAAAAGCTTACAAATACACACACACACACACACACACACACACACAGACATTTAAAATACATGGACATTTTTGCCTGCAAAAAATGATCAATGAAATAAAGAATAAAATAAGCTTTTTCTATATACCTTTTCATCCTTGATATTAATTTAAGTACCATTAGTATGAGCATGGTTTTTATGAACTGTGTGTCACATCTACAGTATCATAGCAATACTAAAGCACAGTGGCTGTGTGTTTTCAACATTAGCAAGCTGCATTCAAAAATACATTCTAAATATATGCATGTTACCAATGAGTAGGATAGCAGGAAAGCACAAGATGGAGGATTTTAAAAAGCAACAAAAAAACTATCCTTATTATCCTAAGCTCTAGACACAAATAGAAATCCAAAATTCTTATTTCTGTATAGTGACTCAATATATTGGGGATGAGAGTATTAATTCACACAGGGCCTCCAGGTTCTTGTTGGAGATTTTGGCTCTTTGGGCTGATATTTTATTTTCTTAAGTGAGGAATATGCACGTACAAAGAACATCATTCTTAAGCATTTCACTTCATCAGAATTCATTAGAGCAGATCTGAAGGTTTCATTATTCTTTAAGAGTACATTAATAAAACCACCACACACTTATTTGTAATACTATGTATATGAATTATTCTGACAGTCAGTTGCAAAGCCAACATATCAATCCTGAAATTAAAAATGTAGTAGGATAAATTAGTATGTTCCAGTTACCACAGGCCAAACTGAACAATATACTCTCTGCTTGAAACTCAGCACAGAGCTGTCCTCCAGATAAAAACAGATAGTGACCATTACAGTGGTAGAAAGCAAGGGCCTACTTGGCATTTGAATAAAAAGAATCCATTTCTACATTTCAAATATTGTTTGTCTCTAGTCCTGAGATTTATTATTCCCTTTACAAGAACTCTCCCAAAAGCAAGGTTTCAGTCACTTGGCTTGTGTTTAGTGTCTATTTGTGAAAATCCTGACCTGGTGCTTATAGCTCAGACAGTGCAGAACTGACAATGGCAATTTTTTTGTCTTTTGTTTCCCTCTGTGTGTGTGTATGACAAACCATATTAAAAAATATTTGGAATCAAAGTGTGTTGCTAACTTATTGCTCCATGAAGTAACGCACCGCACTAGGTTGCATCAGTTCTCTAGGCCTAATCTAGCTTTCCCCAGTGGCTCCTGGTGCCCGGGGGAGAGATACTGTACCTGTTCCATTTATGAGTAGAAAGATAAATGGTTTTGCCCTTAATAAATGTAGAGGACTAGATGAAGAGCTCAGGACAACCTGCTTTTTACTCCCTTAAGCAGTGAGACCTTTTGAATCCACCTCATTCCCTCCTCCACTAATTTTGCATGAACTATGCTGTTAGCCACATAAGATGATGAATGTTTGAAATAGTCCAGGAAGGCTGAGCTAATGAGAGTGTTGTCATTAAAATTGTGCACTATAGCTAAGAGGCAGGACCCAAACTTCTGAGGACACTTGTGTTTTATACTTTTTTTTCCCACTTCTGCTGATATAGCATTACATATTTAGTGCTTTTCAGCATTGGGGCTTACTTAGTCAGTGGAGAAACCATGTCTTATCCAGTGTCGATAATATTTTTAACTTTTCTTAGCTAGTGTTTTAGCTATGTCTTCTGTTACAGAGCTCTGAGTGTTCCCTGGGCAGCAGCTGTGTGCCAACCTTGTCCCTACAGTGTCACACTGTAAACTGTTAATCAACTATTTACTGTATATCTTTTTATAAGTTTTTATACTTCTTAAGGTAGAGAAGAATTGATGAAGGGGTTAGATATCTATCTTGTTAGGAAAAATCATGTGACTTCCAGGTAGGTGGTTTCTAACTCTCTGCTTTAATCAGCTATGATAGGTGAAAATATAATTGACTAAAATAGCTTAAACAGCAGGAATTATATTCATCAAACTTGTTGGTTTATATATTTCTCTTATTGTGGAATTTATGAAAGTTACCCATCATTGGACACCCTTTGGACACAATTTAAAAAGTTAATTAAAAGTGTGCTATAGTAGAGTTGACTTTCTCTACTTTAATCAATCTTTTGTGTTTCAAATCATACTAGTGACATATATATCTATTATATATATATGTATATATATATATATATATATATATATATATATATATGATATATACAGTCTCCTTTTTAAAGTTGGTTAATGACAAATATAGGTCTTAAAACCTGTTTATTTGGGACCAGCAGATGGCCTAGTGGTTACGTCACTGGACTCTTATGTAGTTGTCCGTGGTTTGAGTCCTGGACCCAGTGGTTTAAAACTCACACCAGGTGCATGTGCATGGATGTGCAAGATCCCAAGAGGAGAATGGAGAAGAAGGGATTGTAGCATGGCCATCCTGCCTGGGGATGATTTCTCACTTTCTATTTTTCTGTTTATCTCTGTCCCTCTGGTGAGTGCATGTGCCCTACAGCAAAAATCTCTCCGCAAAACAAAAACAAAAACAAACTACCCCAAAATTGTTTAATCTCTTTTCTCTTTAATCTGATTCCCACCTCCCTAAAACCATTAGGGTATCAAAGAAATGAAGTTTGAAATCTAGTATTGAAAATTATTTTGATTTTATACATCATAACACATCGATGTTAAGAAGGTTTATTAGACAATTAGATATAGTCACAATTTAGAAAAAGGTTGAATGTCATCTTAAAAATGCAACAAATTTTACTGCTTGTTCCATGATCTGAATTGTAGAACGCAGGAAAGAAGAAAGGAAGAAAGGAAAGGAAAATAAAAGAAGAAAGAGAGGGCATGTCAAGCCAAGCCAAAAGCAATTTTTCATCATATAGACTTAATATCAAAAGACTTTTAGATTATCAAAACAAAGTGAGTAAATTAGCTATACTAAGATTATTACGGAAGTCCTTTGATGTCTTAAGCCCTTGAATCTAAGAATTCCCATCCTCTGCCTCTGCCTCTCCCTCTCAGAAGCCACTTTATAGTTTCTCTAGATCAAACAGAGGAAAGTCTTGTTTTTGTTTGATTTTTTTTTTTTTTTTTGAGGTAGGAAGGGGACTTGGACTAACGGAATAAGAGGCAAATATGACCAGGAAATGAACTATTTTTTCTTAATTGATCATGCATGCAGCTATCTAAATCATTTTAGTAAGATAATCCAGTTGATGAAACTGCTAAAATAACTATATAACCTATGTGCAATTATGTTAACTATGGATATGTTGATATTTAGGTTATAAAGATGTGGCCTAAGAATTTAGAAACACGATGGGACCAGCAGTTAGCGTAATGGCTATGTCGCTGGACTCCCACGTAGTCGACGGCGGTTCGCGTCCCGGACCCGGTGGCTTGAAACTCACGTCGGGAGCGTGTGTGTGTGCCCAAGATCCCAAGAGGAGAATGGAGGAGAAGGGATTGCGGTGTGGCCATCCCCTCTAAGGGGTGATTTCTCGCTTTCTGTCTCTCTGTCTGTCTCTGTCTGTCTGGCGAGCGCACGCGCCCTATAGCAAAAACCTCTCCCAAAAAAAGAAAAAAAAAGAATTTAGAAACAGGAAATTAAATGGATAGTTAAATATTACTCAGTGAAGAAAGGCAGGTGAAATAATTTGGACTTGGGGCCATCTGCTTTAAATGTATATATTGATCAAATCAAATAAGATCCATAAACAAAACTATATTTTGCCTTGTAGACACTGCCTCAGTGAATTCTCAAATTTCTTACTTCAGATTTTAGATTTTAAAATTACCAAATTACTTCAATAATCAAATTAATTTGAGTCATTTTTTAAGTAGTCCTATAGCCATAGGCCCAGTGAAAATCCATTTTTCTTCATCTACCTCTTATTGTTTTTCAGTCTTGCCAATTTCTTTCAAACCATAACAGCTGGACATGTGGGAATTTGTTCTGTGATAATCGAACATAGTAGTTAGCAACATATGTAGATGTCTTTGCTAATAGTCCATCAAATCATCAGGAGAATCAAAGGAGATAAAGCCTCATCTTCTCAGTTTTATATGGGGCACAAGATGCCTGCCATCAGCTTCTATATTCAAAGTTTTAGGAATTGTGGTCAGTTACAAATTTTCCAAAATTAGTATTCCCATTAACATCTCTTTAAAAATATTTATCTATTCCATTTCTGAAAAGGACTGTGGATAATTCAGTCACATTTTTATTGTCTTCACAATAGAGCACAATTATTTTTTTTTTATTTTTTATTTATTTATTTTTTTTGGAGAGGTTTTTTCACTATAGGGTGCGTGCGCTCGCCAGACAGCCAGAGAGAGACATAGAGACAGAAAGCGAGAAATCACCCCCCAGGGGGGATGGTCATGCCGCAATCCCTTCTCCTCCATTCTCCTCTCAGGATCTTGGGCACGCACGCACACGTGCCCGGCATGAGTTTTAAGCCACCGGGTCCGGGATGCGAACCGCGGTCAACTACGTGGGAGTCCAGCGACATAGCCATTACACTAACTGCTGGTTCCCAATAAAGCACAATTATTAAGGAAACAAAATACATATAGTCTATTTTTTAAAAATTACATAGCTGTTCCAGGATCTGTTTATGTCACCTGTTTTGACTATTGGCAATCTGACATCAAATTACTGACTGCTTCATGAGTCTGTCAACAACCATTCATCTCAGTAGAACAATTTGTTGTAGTAACTGATAGACTCAATTAACCATTAAATTCCAGTCAATAATTAACTAATTTGGTAGCACCATTTATCTGCATACATGCATGCAAGCAAATATATCTAGAGGTTATTTATGCTCATAAGAAAAAAAATGAAGTAAAATCAGTCACTGTAGTATTTTTAGGAAAGTTAAGCATTAAATGAGAAAATTCAGACTTATTAGTATGATTGGTTTGTGGTTTAATCAGAAACTGACCACAGTGAAAGATGAGACTACCCCAGGGCCCAAAAAAATAACAAAAAGGAAGTGAAAACTTATGTGTAAGTGGTTAATTTTCAAAATTATAACATAGAAACTATATGGCAACATATATGATTTGCATCATGTTTCATTTACCACTTTCTTATAAATTCCCACAAATTAATATTCAAAACATAAAGGATTGTTTTCGTTTTTGTAGGCATAGCAAAGCAGAGAGTTTATTGAAGGACAGGGAAGGGAAAAACAGAGCTTTCAAGAAGGGATGAGTCTCAGAAAATGGGTTGCTGAGGAAGAACTAAACTTGTCCAGACTTGTTCTAGTTGGGATTGGCACATGTGTTCTCTAGTAGGGGGGCACATGCTGGATAGATCATTGTTTTTCTCCTAATTTTGGGACTGGGTATGAAGTTCAGGAGATTTTTTATCTAGAAGCTTTGGGCTATAAAAACATTATCTTATTTTCTTTTTGAAATGTGATGGGGCCTGGTAAAAAGCCTTTGTTTTAGGTCTAGGGCATGCTGCCTAGATCAATCTCTGAGTCACTGCTGCAAGCAGTCTCTCCTGAGCAAGCAGCTGAGGTGTTTTGTCTCCATCTTAAATTTTAGCCATTTTGTGATTTCATTTTGTTCATATACCTAATTTTTTTTTTTTTTTTTGGAGAGGTTTTTCGCTATAGGGCTCATGCGCTCGCCAGACAGACAGAGAGAGACAGAGAGACAGAAAGCGAGAAATCACCCCCCAGGGGGGATGGTCACGCCGCAGTCCCTTCTCCTCCATTCTCCTCTCGGGATCTTGGGCACACACGCACACGCGCCCGGCGTGAGTTGTAAGCCACCGGGTCCGAGACGTGAACTGCGATCGACTACGTGGGAGTCCAGCGACACAGCCATTACGCTAACTGCTGGTTCCCTGTTCTTATACCTAATTTTTAGCTCACTTAAAAGATACTACTGTATGTGACTCCAAGGCTTTTCATTGCATTAAAAAGAAAAAAATTAACACCTATAGATTTCTATCTTAGAGAACATGAAATAGTCACATGACTTTAGAACACAGGCTTATTAAATAAAAGAATAAGCCAGTTCTTGCAAAAATGGAGGTTGCACTTATGAAGTTAGCTGTTGCATATGGATCACACCTAGCTACTAACATCTGCAGCAGCAGTGACTCAAGCACAGTTGTATATTTCTCAAATAGCCGCTTTCCATATGTTGTCAAGTAACTGTTTTACTGGACAAAGTTACCATCATGGCCTTGATAATATTTCATGCTTCTTATTTGTATCTGAAAATAGTTAGGATTACTATTGCTACTGATGATGATGATGATGGCAGTGGTGATGATGGTGCTTGTGATGGCAGTAAATGTGGCAATTTAATAAGAATTAGCTTTAAATTCAAATGAATAGAAATGTGTTTTTTTTTAATCAAAGTCTTTGCATTTGTTAAGATATATACCAGCAGTTAATGTATTTGAAGTGAAGTATAAATAGATCTTAGACAGCAGCATAAATTGATCTTCTTTATGCAGTAAACAGAAGCTGTCACCAGCAAACACTTTGATAATTAAGCTTACACCTGAATAGCTGAACCAAATTTTTTGCAGTGTTTTCTGTCTTATTCTCAGAATTTGTACATTGTACCTAAAAAATGATACAGCTAATGAGTAAGAAAAACTTGTTCTAGAGGCAATCATTTTCTGAAAGATAATCCCTGTTCCTTAAGTTTAACTTTTCGTTTATGACCAAAACAAATATACAGAACTTCCAGAAGCGTTATTTTATTGCTAGTGTTTATATGTGCCTGCCAGAGAGAGACAAAGAGAGAGAGAGTAAAAGAGAAAGAAAGCAACCTCCCCTCCAAATGGATCACACCACAACCCTTTTTCCTCCATTTCTCCATCTCAATAGGATTCTGGGTATGCACACACTTGTGCCCAGCATTTTTTATTTTTAATTTATTTTATATAGTTAATCACAATATATTACAAGCCTTAAGGCCTGAGATTTGAACCATAAACAGGCATGTGGAATCTGCCTTTCTATGCACACAGTCAACTGGTGCAATTCTAAGTTGGCTCACAGGTGGCAATTTTTAAACCTTATCTATTTCCTCCCATTTTGTTGTTGTTTTACAGAGAACTCTCCTGCTAACAACTGTAGTTATGTGCACAGAAAAATAAAAATTTACAGGAAATGTAAATATGAGTAGTTGATTCTTTCTAACATTTAACAGTTGGTAAGTTTCCAAGTGGATTTTATGTGTTACCTTTTATTTATATAAACATTATAGTCAAAAATTCTTCTGTTAAGCAACAACAAAATTAAGAGAATTGCTTGGAAAATCTTGGCTTTATATTCTGATACTGAGTTTTGGCTTCTATCCCATTTGTAAGCAAATTAAAACTCTTATTTGTGGAGTTATTATTCAGACAATTCTAACTAACATTTTTCCAATTGCTAATTCATTAAGACAAAATGCAGGTAGAAAAATGTTCTAATGTTCCTTTCAAATGGATAATTGAATCTTAATGAGTCTGATTTTTCATAGGTATTCATGGGAGAGTGTTCAGGCATAAGAAAGAGTCACAGATAAAATTCGAGCCACTGATGAGACTTTAAGAGTGGGCATAAGCTGGAATGCATTTACATTCTTTAGTTTTAGAATCAATTTCTTCAGACTCAATCAAGAAAACCATGTATATTCCACCCTTTCAGTTTTGATTTCATGCTTTTCCCTACAGACTTAGTAATCAATGTCATTACATATGTGTTGTGATAATCCATGCTTGTCTCTACTATCAAGAGTAATGAGGGCTCTCCCCAAAATAACAGTATTTCATTGCTTACCAGAAAACTTTTTGTATGATGACATAACTTCGCTACTAAAGAAGTTGTGTGACTTCCAATTCTGGTCAAGTTGGAATAACAGGGATTGGAAATAAAATTAAAAAACGCTGTATAACAAAAATAAAACAATAAATTTTCAAGACAGTGAGTATCAGACAACAAAGGACAGTGGTCCCTAAGGGACAGGAAACAAACAAGATGAGCCCAGTGATTTCCCATGTTTATTATCTTGATGGTTTCTAGGCTGCAGAGTAGGAAGGGTGAATCCAAGTGGAAACCTATGGATTCCCTGAATTCAGAAGACAGAGCTAAGAATCCAGAGAAATCAAGGTAGCTCATGTTCACAGGACAGGGTATAGGAGTGGAGTGAACTGCATAAAGAACTTCCAAGACGTGTAGAGAGTCCTCCTCAAGTATTCAGCAGAGTAATGATCAGTGAAGGCTAATGAAAAAACTACTTGCACTCTCACAACACGATTATACGTAATGGTACCCATACTCTTGGAAGGCCAGGAATAAGGTTTGTTTCTAACAACCAATCTGGAAAATGTTATGACTGGCAAAGATTTGGGTAGAGGTACATAACATAATTTTGTTTCAATAGTGGAGAATAATTAATTATAGACTGAGTACTGCTCTAGTGCCACCCAAGAAATCTTAAAAGCAACACTAGAAAAGATCAAACTTTGTAAATAATTTTAACTGCATCCTAGAACAAAGCTCAAGAATATTTTTGCAGTATAAAAATATGTAGCACCGGATCTAAATCTAAGACCTCAAACTATAAAGCTGCTCCTGGAGAATGCTGGGGAAACTCTGGGAGACATTGGTGTAGGGAAAGACTTCCTAAAGAAGACCCCCAAAGCAGAGTCCATCGTCCACAAAATAGACAAGTGGGATTACATCAGACTAAGAAGTTTCTGCATGGCCAAAGACACGGTAGTTAGTGTGAATCGACAGCCCTCAGAATGGGAAAATATTTTTGTAAATGGTGCATCAGATAAGGGACTGATAACCAGAATACACAAGGAACTAAAGAAGGTGTTTGGAAAAAAGATGAGCAGCCCTATTAAAAGATGGGAGAAGGAGATGAAGAAAACACTCTCTAAAGATGACATACGAATGGCCAAAAGGCATATGAAAAAATGTTCAACCTCCCTCATCGTAAGGGAAATGCAGATAAAAACAACAATGAGGTACCACCTAACCCCAGTCAGATTGTCTAATATTAAAAAAACAAAAAATGATAAGTGTTGGCGGGGGTGTGGTGAAAGGGGAACTCTTTTACACTGCTGGTGGGAATGTAGATTGGTCCAACCACTGTGGAGAATAATTTGGAGATTCCTCAAAAATCTACAGATAGATCTGCCATATGATCCAGAGATCCCACTCCTCGGTATCTACCCAAAGGACAGAAGAATCCTTCATTGGAAAAGTGCTTGCACATTGATGTTTATTGCGGCACTATTCACAATTGCTAAGTCATGGAACCAATCCAGATGCCCCCGTATGGAGGAATGGATTGAAAAACTGTGGCGCATATACTCTATGGAATACTACTCAGCCATAAAAAACAACAGAGCCCTGGCTTTTGACAGAAAGTGGAAGAATATGGAAGATGTACTGCTGAGTGAGGCAAGCCAGGCTATGAAGGAGAGACATTGTATGTCCCCACTTAACATATACCGTTTGTCTGCATTCTATGTCAGAAACTGATTGACTAACAGTTGAACAAACACAAGAGATGGGTGTGAATGTCAGATGAGGTGTATGTGGAGGAGTGGGGCCCAACGAAAGACATTTAGAGAAGGGATACAGAGGTAGAGCATTGACGGGATGGGGAGGTGTGGTGTTATCTGTTGAAGATATTTCGATCAACGGGTCTGGGGAGAAATGTTCACATATCGAAATGGTCTCATTGTAAGCCAAACAATATGATTGAAAGTATATACAAAAATAAATAAAGTAATTAATAAAAATAAAAAAAAAATATGTAGCACCCAAGGCCAGCTACATAATTTGCAGTGCTCACTGGAAAATTAAATGTGGGGCCCCTTGTTTAAAAAGCAGGAAAAATGTCATTAACAGTATTAAAGTAAAAAACTTATTTTTCTTGTCTTTTAATCTCTTATCATGGTCTTTCTTATTTGTATTTAACATATTTCTAATTAAAGAAAAATTAACAATTTAAATTATTAGCTGAGATTTTACTGTTCATATTTATATTTTGCAATGACAGATTTAAATGCAAATATAAGAACATTTAACTCATATGCAGAATCGCCAAAATTATACTATTCTTTCTTGAGCCAGTCTTAGCCAATAAATGCAAGCCAAACTCAGGAAGATTAGAAGAGAAGGTCCTCCCAATAATGGAGTCAGCCCAAGGGAACTCTCTTTGGTCACAGAACACTTTAAGCGCAGGGATCTTCCCTGGGGCACACAATGCATGCTCTAGCAGGCACTCCTGGCCCTGCTCCCTGGCATGTGGTATACATACTAACTCAGGCTGGTTAGCTGCTGGGTTTCCCCTTATGCCTTATGTACCGCTGCAGTAGGTTAGACATCTACTGTTCTCACAGTTTGCCTGTCCAATCCATAGTGAATGGGCAACTTCAAAGAGTTTTGAAATTCGCTGTGCTGGGTTATGGTAGGGGTGTGAATTAGAAGTGTGTGAGAAGTTGGGACCAGCAGTTAGTGTAATGGCTATGTCGCTGGACTCCCACGTAGTCGACCGTGGTTCAGGTCCCAGACCTGGTGGCTTAAACTCACGCCGGGCGCGTGTGCGTGTGTGCCCAAGAACCCGAGAGGAGAATGGAGGAGAAGGGACTGCAGCGTGGCCATCCCCCCTGGGAGGTGATTTCTCGCTTTCTGTCCCTCTGTCTCTCTCTGTCTGTCTGGCGAGCGCACGCGCCCTATAGCAAAAACCTCTCCAAAAAAGAAGTGTGTGAGAAGTTTACCTCACCTAGACACAGCTTCCTGAAGAGAGCTCACCATTTAGGAGGTGATATTGCCAGCCCAGGGAAAGGATGGCCACTATCTTGCCTTGTCCAGAGAAACCCCAGGATACATATGGCTGGGCTCTCTCTGAGCCCACACCCAGAATCCCAATGTTTTGTGACAATTTCTTCAAACAAAAGTTTAAAGGTAAATAAAATATACAAAATCGATCAATATGAATCTGATCTTGTTGAGGTGGGAAGCGGATGTCTTATATTTCGACATTTTTCTGTAGAAAGCTCAAGGGTCCTTAGAACATAGTGAATTTTGTTTTGTTTTGTTTTTAGAGATTTTTTTGCTATAGGGCGTGTGTGCCTGCCAGACAGACAGAAGGCAAGAAATCATCCCCCAGGGGATGGCTCCACCACAGTGCCTTATCCTTCATTCTCTTAGGATTTTGGGCACACACACACACACACACACCCTCAATATGAGCTCTAAGTCACCAGGTGTGGGACTCAAACCGCAGTTGACTACAATGGGAGTCCAGGAATGTAACCATTCTTCTATCTGCTGGTCCCACAAACATGGTTTTAAAAATATTGCTCTGACCAATGGTCAAGAAGGAGGATAGCTGGAAAAACGCTCTGTACATTTGTTTAAGTCTAAAAATTCCAGGGTCATAGACTCTTCCTTTGTTCTGCATGGGAGATAATAGCTTTGTGCTTTGGTGTATTTCCCCACCTATCATATGCTTTATTGTTTTAAATGTTCTGTAGCACTGTACTAAATTCTTCTTCACTGATAGCAGCTGGTTGAGCCCAGGGTGGACCCCTGATATAAAAGTAGCATCAAGAGAATTATGAGATGACCATGAATGAGAAGCTTTGCTTGTCCAGGGAAGAACTATGTAAAATTTGACTCTCATTTTCAAAAATGAAAATTGTGTACTATTGAAGGAAGCAGACATAGACTCAAGGTGAAAGCATGCATCAAAAGAGGACATGAAGTTGGGTAGGAGCCATGAGAAGTCATTATTGAAGGAAAGATAGGAAATAGAAACTATGAGCAACAACTATGCACTAAAGAAAAAAAAAATAGAGAGGTAAGAATCAAGGGAAAGGTAAGAAACTCTGCATTTTTCACAATCAGAAGAGTCGACAAAATCAGATATCTTTCAGGATGATCAGTGACTACTTCTAGTCATGAAGATAGATTTCAATCCAGGGAAGATCAATGCCTGGAGTAGGAACTGTGCATGGACTGTTGGCCACAGGTCATTAAAGGACCTCTCATGGATTCAGATATAATATTGACTCTGAGAAAATTTGGATATAATTGTGAAGACATAAATCAAACTTTTTTTTTCTAATTTCTGTACTTGGAGAAGGTATGTTCTCTGGCTTACAATGAAGAACTAGATTAAGTTTGTATGCAGGTGCATCAATAGTCTCTATTTTGATAGTTCTTCTGGAAGCTTATGATTGAAATCTCTCATTTGGGCATCAGGTTGTCCAACTCTAGGAAATTTCTTTTTTTATACACTGAATCTGATTATATGGCTTGCATATAAGATGTGATACTTATATGAATTTCTTTAAGTCTTTAAATAGTGTACATAGTGGTCATGAGTGGAAAGAGGAATTGTTGTTAGGCCTCCAAGCAGTAAGCAGTAGAAAAATAGAAAGGAGGCAGAACTACTAATCTGTATGAGTTGATGCTGCACAATTATTTGAAAATTCCCAGGGCCATCTCAAACCTCTTTTCCTTTATTTTTTATGTTCCAGTAACCTTTACCTTTTCCATTGTCTGGAATATGCTATGTTTCTTACAGCTTACTGAGGATAGTCTGTCTTTTCTATGCAGTAATTCCCCTCTTTCACACAAATAATTGCTACTCATTCTTCAAATCATAACTCAAACATTACTTTCTCATATAAAATCTCTATTACAGCCTCTACCATCTTCTTTTAGGTCAGAAATCTTGCTTCCTTTCCCTGGAACATTAACTAGAACATTTGCAATTATACTTTCATTAGTATGATTTTAAACATAAATGTCGATATTTCTCATTAGATTCTAACTAAATGAGAGGTGAGATATTTTCTATGTATTTGCCCAGTATTACATCTCTCTCATTCAAAACATAATTGTTGAAGGAAGGTAAGAAAGGAAAGAGTAAAGGAAAAAAGAAAGTGAGGGGCAAGAGGGATGAGAAAAAAATAAAGTTACAAACAGATATATCGCGGACTGTAACAAATACAACTGTGTTGTTTTGAAAAAAATTGGATGCCACAGGAGAAGGAGTATTTCTCTCATTTTACTTAGGTCATTGTAGCATACTGTTTGGTACCAGTAGGAGTATCTTGTTTCTGTCATAACACTTTCAGAATACTATAATGTTCATTTGTTCAAACTTTATCTGTTAATTTATAATCTTTGATTATGTTTTTGTGGAAATCATCATTTGACAGTCATTAAATTATGTTAAGATACAAAATGTAAGGCAATACATTTTGTCATGACAAATAAGCCATGTTGTAAAACTGTTATATTTAGACTGCCTTCTCCCTAACCTATATTATTTACTCTTCCTTTGATGCTATTACTGGCCATCAGGTATATGTACACAACATTTGGTGGAACACTAGTTTTGGAAAAACACAATATGTTTTTACTAGAGCCATCATTTTCTTTTAATAGAAACCTATTTAGAAAGCTTTTATAAATTATTTAAATATATAAGAGAGAGATTTATATAAATATATTAATAAAGATTTTTGCTATAGGGCATGTCTGCTCTCTAGAGAGACAGAGAGACAGAAAGGAAGAAATCTCCCCCTGTGGAGATGGCTACACCACAATCCCTTCTCCAATCTCCTTTTGTAATTTTGAGCATGCACGCACACGTGCCCAGCCTTAGTTTCAAGCTGCTGGATCCAGGATTTGAACCGTGGTCAACCATGTGAGAGTCCAGAGACATAACCATTATGCCATCTGCTAGTCCCTAGAGAGACCTTTACTATAGGATATGTGTGCTCACTGGGGACATGGAGAGAGACAGAGAGAGAGAGAGAGAGAGAGAGAGAGTGAGAAATCACCCTCCGGGGGATGGCCATCCACAATCCCTTTTCCTCCATTCTACTCCTAGGACTTTTGACACGCATGCACACACACCAGCATGAGTTTCAAGACACCAGGTCTGGAACTCAAATCACAGTCAACAGTGTGGGAGTCCAACACCTAAACCACTGTGCCCTCTGCTGGCCCTTATGTATAATATTTTTAATAAAAATAATAGTACCTTTAGAATCAAGGCTCAATGATGACTACATAATAAAGCAACTCTTTTTAAAAATTTTCTAATATCTTACTGACCCATGCTATAGAGAATGCTATAAAGCAATGAAGTTTTGTTTTGTTTTATTGTTATTGAAGTAACACAAATTATAGAGTGATATTGTCAGTGTGACAGGGCTAACAACATTTATACTTCCAGCTATCTAGAAGTATTATATATTGTTTATACTATGCTCTGGAGCCCAGATTGTCTAGACACAAATCTTTGCTCTACGATTTATAATCGTGGTAGCCTTGGGAAATTTTCTTAAACTTTCTGTACTTTAATTCATTCATACGTAAAATAAGTATTGCAATACTGTTAATCTCTCAGATTGACTTGATAAATATTTCATAAGTTAATAAATTTTTAAAGTTCAGGACAAAGACTGACACAAAGCAAGGGGCTGAGTAAATATTAGCTATAATCTTTATTTTTAATTGTATGAGGAGACTTCAGAAAGTTCATGGAAAAAAATGGAATTAAAGTACAAGTTTATGTTGCGGCAAAAATATTTTGAGACCCACACCTAGTTTGTTCACGATACACATTTCCATAAAGTTTTAGAAGACCCCTCATAATACACAAGGTGGTTACTAGACTTGGGAGAAACTTGGATCAATGGACTTAAATTACATTGGTTGAGTAAAGTATGAAATTTGATAATATATTTGGTAAAGTTTTTTACTATCTTGTGCTAGGTGCAAGAGCATTGAGTTAGATACAGGAGATCATAGTGGTTGAATGGTATCTAATTTGGCGCAATTCACATATCCTCTCTGAGTTTTAGTTCCTCCTCTCTCAAATGAAAAACATAATTTGTTCTGTATTCCTTAAAGACATGTTGGAAGAACCAAATTAAATAATGTCTGTAAAAACATTGTGTACTCTAAAGCTCTCTACAAATTTAACATGTTATTATCAAAATGACCTTAAGCTTAATTAAGAAATATCGAGCCATACTATGAATTACAACATGTGCATGCCTGTGATTACACCTCCAGTTTGGAATGACTTCATCTTCCATAACAGAATAGAAAATTTACTGAACTGATAGTTAGTTGATCAAGATTTTCTTTGTTGGACTGTCATTTAGCTATATGACTTGAAAAAAGTCACTTCTCTGTACCTGTTTCCTCAGGTAAAAATGACTACCTGGAGTTAGTTGATCTCTAAGTGGCTTTCATATCTGACATCAACAAATATTAATCCCTAAGATTAACTCTGATAGGTTTCCAAAGAATAGGGAAAGCCAAAAGTGAAAGCACATTTTTTACTTGAAATTTTAAGTTCATCAACATCGATAGCCAGAAGGGTACAGAGAATCATTTCAGGCAATCCCTCTTGCAGCTATTTCAGACTCTGATTATACTCCACAACTTGACCAGTGCTTAGTTAATAGAGCTGGTCTAATAACTCTCCAACAAGTTTCACATATTGGAAGGAGACTCATAAAGCCATTCTTAGACTTTTTTCGTGGACTGTTGAAGATGTGTGGTCCCCCTGATGCTTCCCTCATGGAATTAAAACCAGGTCTTATTTAGAACTACTCAAGCTATATTCATGGGAGCTCATTATGTGCTGTTCCCCCCAGAACAGTATTTCTGTCTGAGCCTTCAGGTGGTAAGCAACATGAATGGAAAGTTAAATATTGTTGGCTGGTTTGCTGCAATTTTGCTGGGCCTTCCGCAGTGCATGGGGTAACTCATTTGGGGACTTTAGGCTCTCAGTAGTCCTCTTAGAATAGTTGGAGCAATTACTTTAGTGGCAAACATGGACTAATCATTTTGAAATTCCAGTTTAAGTCCATAGCCTTTTTGAGTTACACAAGCACTAAAATGACCACAAGAGATTCATGTCTCAGGGCCTGGTGACAGCCCCACAGCTCAGCATTGCTGGCAAATCTTCCAGCACCACAAATGTATAAAAGTGCTTTCCTTTACTTCCTCCTCGAAAAGCACATTGCCAGAGATTCAAGTTTTTATGTTAGAGACTGTACAAATCCCCGAGACTGAAGAGTGACTGACTTAAAAGGAATATCCTCATTTCTGAATAGTTATTAATAGTATGGGGACCACCAGAAATACTATTTAGCTCTGATACAACTCATCGTTCATGGCTCTGAACTTAACAAATTGGATCATTTGATTCAGGAACTTATTGGTATATCCTACATCTAGAAGAGTAACTTCAGTACTGCTGTTATAGTACTCAATTGAACAGTGATATTATGTTAAATTACGAGCAACTCAGGAATAAAGTCGCCCTTACTTAGAAAATGTCATAATTGCCATTCACACAAAACATCTAGGAATAAACATGATGATATAGTAAGTGTGCATTCCTATTGGTCATCTAGAAGAGAATCATTCCTGTCCTAAGTCCTAGATTGGAAACTGTTAAGTAGTCTTAAAGTGTTCTAGTCTATAAATTTCCAAGTCTAGGTCAGCCAAGAGAAAAAACAATGGGGATCTTCATATGGGAGCTGCTATAAAATATAATATCTTTGTCTTGGCGTAATAGCTATATTGTCGGACTCCCATGTAGTTGACCACGGTTCGAGTCCCGGATCCAGTGGCTTAAATTCACACCGGGCGCGTGTGCGTGCATGCTCAAGATCTTGAGAGGAGAATGGAGGAGAAGAGATTATGGCATGGTCATTCCCCCTGGGTGGTGATTTCTCACTTTCTGTCTCTCTGTCTCTCTCTGTCTTTCTGGCAAGTGCATCCTCCCTATAGCCAAAACCTTTCCAAAAAAAAAAAAAAGAAAAGATATATGTGATTAAATGTAAATTAAAATAAAAAAGGAGAAGCTAGAAATTTGTTTTACAGCTCCAGACTTTCTTTTTACCCAAGCCTCCACTGACAATTCTGATATGCATGAGAATATGCTTTCTCTATCTCTGGTTAAATATCATCTCTATTAACCAAGGGTTATTTAATTGTGTTTTTGTTGTTGTTGTTCTTTAATTACTTCATGAAGTACTTCATCTTACTTGAGCATAAGTACTATTTGAACTGGAGACCTCTCATATTTCCCTTGTTCCCTTGTCTCAGTGGTGCCAAGCACATTCTTTGGCACATCATAGGTGCTCAATAAATCTCTTCTGGGTGATTGCTTTTTTTCATACATACAAACTAGGAGCTATATCTAATTAGATAACCTAGGGAGTTTATCTAATTTTGAAATGCTAATTTCTGGGCTAATTCTTATTCAGATTTGGCTTTTCTGATAGTGTCTACTCAGAAGATAAAAAGAGAACTATTTCTTCCTGGTGTCATTTGATTTCACAATCTGCTTCTTCCTAAAACAATGAAATAAGATTTTTTTTCCTTTTTCTTCTTCTTCTTTTTTCAATCTTCCAGGCTTTGTAAATGCTAACAACTTGCAAGAATTATACTTATTATGAAACGCCATCTCTTATGGAGAGGAAGTTGCTGTTCGAACTCTGTGCTAAGGGGTACAAGATCAAGTTCCCAGGTCAGTTAGTGCACTGTAAGGCATTTTCTTATGGGCTGGATTTCAGTGCCTGAGAGTTAATGGCAAACTGAATGTCATCCAGTTCACAAGCTTCTAATCATGACCGGCTGGTGTTTATAGCTCTTATGCCAATGAAGGCATCCAAAAATGACAAATGTAACTAGATCAGAGAGTATTTGGCTCCCACTCACTATCAATTAAAAATAAAATGATGGATTCTATATTTTTTTTTCTGAAGTGATGTGTATATCAAATTTCTACCTTCCAAACAATGACTGCAATGCAGTGAGGAGTATCATCTGAGAACTCACTCAAGATGAGTAGTGGTGACTTTATATTTTCACTGTTTGCATTTCTAAATGATCCTAGTTTTTTCACTCTTGCTTTCCAAATATTAATATTGCCCTCTGAATGGAAACAGAATTTTGTAGAGAAGAGAAAATGTCACATTTTAACTTGACTTCTAAAGACACAAAACTGCATGAAGAAAAATGACTGAAGAAGATAAGCTTTCTATGAAAAATTGTGACAAACTGAATCTTTCCAGCTTAATCTCTCAAATTCTTCCTTTTGTATTACTGACTGGTTAAACTAAGCCACTATACAGTGTATTCTGGAAAGGAAACTGCAACTTGTATGTCGTGATGATGTTCAGTGAATGAATGCAAAATAAATAATTGATAAAAAAAGATTTAGTGTTATCTTTTAACTGTGTACTCACTGATAAACATAGTCCTCGGTATATAAAGGAGCTTGCAAAGCATAAAGATAGGGTCTCTTTCCCAGCAGAACAAATGATAAGATCTGAAAAAACCAAGGAAAACATTTAAAGACATCTCAATCAATCAGTACAGATTCATATTTGATAATTGGAAATGAGTGCAAACGGAGTTCTTGGTAAAAGAAGGGGAGGTTAATCACAGGAGGCTTCCAGAATATCTGTTGAATTCAATAACTTCTATCCAAACTTATCACCAAGACCCTACACCACTCAACCATTGTCTCACATGGACTACTGAAAGAGATATCTGTTTGGTTTCAATTCCTCCTGTCTTACACCCTTCTATCTTTCTCCACAAGGTAGTGAAACAGGCTTTTCTACAATGTAAATTAGACATTGGTCACTCCTTTCCCAAAACCCTTAAATAATTTCTCATATCTCCTAGGATAAATTGAAGCTCCTTATCATTTGACGTCCCTCCCATCCTTTCATGATACTGTCATAAGAAGTTAATTCTTCTTCACTTCTTATTAGTCTCATTCAATTTCTACAAATCATTTATTTATTTATTCAACAAATGTTTGAGCATCTATAAAGTGCCAGGCATTGTTCTACGTGGCTGAAGATACAACAGAAGGGGGTGCCAGCAGGTGGTGTGATGATTAAGGCCCTGGACTCCTACATGGCCAGCTGCAGTTCCAGTCCTAGAACTGGCAGCTTGCTTTCTCACATTCCCTTTCTCTGTCTCTCTCTGATCAAATTAAAAAATAATAACAAATGGAATTAAATAAATACATGATTTTTTAAAAAATGATACAAGAGAAGGAAAAACACTTAAAAATTTCCTATTCACTAAGATTACATATTTAAATTTTTGAATTTAATAGAGTTCATAGATATTAAAAAAGGGAACTTAAAAATTTGTTTTTCATTCTGTTGTATCTTCAGCACCTGGAGCAGTGCCTGACACATATGAGGTATTCAATAAATGTTGACTGAATAAAGGAATGAACTAATTATTTGTAGATATTAAAATGAGAAATTAAAAAAAATATTTATTATTATTATGATGATTATTTTCAATTTTATTAGAGACAGATGACGAGATAAAGAAAGAGAAAGTGAGAAAGCAAGCCACCAGGTCCAGGACTTGAACTGTAGCTGTTCATGTGGGAGTCCAACACCTTAACCAACACGTTACTTGCTGTTCCCAAAAATGGGAATTTTTAAATCTGTTTTTCCTTCAGTTGTATCTTGAGCATCAAGAACAGTGACTGAAACATAGTAGGTACTCAATAAACATTTGTTAAATAAATGAATGAATGAAGATTTTGTAGATATTAAAAATGAAACTAAATGAGGAATTACTTATATACATTTAAATTCATACTTTTTAGTATACAGGCCTGATTTTGACATATGCTTACAATCATGTAACCACCATAACAATCAAGATACAGAACAGTCCCATCAACTCTCCTCCTCTAGATTCTTTCAAGCTTCTTCGTGGTCACCACCTATCCCCAGGTATAGTATCAGGTAACCATTGATCAGTTTGCTAGCCTGTAATTGTCTCTTCTCCATCTATTACATAAGTGAAATCAGAACATATACAGCCTTTTGTGTATACCTTTTTCAGTCAGTACAACGTACTGGAGAGTCACTCGTGTTGTTGCATGTGTATCAGTAATGCATTCCAATTTAATGCTGAGTAGTATTCCACCGTATAAATGTACCACTTGGTCTATCCATTCACCTTTTGAAAGACATTTGAGTCGTTGCCACTTTTTGGCCATTACAAACATGGAAAACTGCTATAAGCATTCAAATAGAAGTCTTTCTTTGGACATATTCTTCATTATTTTGGATAAACACCTAGAATTTGGAGTACTGGGTTTTATAGTAAATGTACAGCAAACTGTTTTCCAAAGTGATTGTGACATTTTATAATCTAACACATTGGTATGACAGTTGTTACTCATCATACTTGAATAGTTTGTCAATATTTTATGTTTCTATTTTAATATGCATGTAGTGGTATTTCTTTGTAGATTTCTTTTTCTTTTCTCTCAGGAATGATGATACAAGCACCTTTTTATATTTAAAAAAATTACATCATTTTTGGCAAACCTTTTATTCCAATCATCAGTACAGTTATTTTATTGAGTTTTTTTGTGTTTTATTATATTTTTTTTAATTTTACATTTTGAGATTTTTTTTTCAAAATACTTATCATAGGGACCAGCACCTGGTGTAATGGCTATGTCACTGGACTCCCATGTAGTTGACTGCAGTTTGAGTCTTGGACCCAGTAACTCATGCTCATGATGGGTGCATGTGCATGCATGCCCAAGATCCTAAGAGGAGAATGGAGGAGAAGGGATTGTGGCGTGGTCATCCCCCCTGTGGTGATTTCTCACTTTCTGTCTCTCTGTCTCTCTCTGTCTTTCTGGTGAGCATACATGCCCTATAGCAAAAACCTCTCAAAAAATTTTTAAAAAATAAAAAAATAAAGTGAACTTCACGATGTTCCTGTAAGATAGCTATTATTATAAACGACAACAACAACAACAACAAACTTATCATGGGCTTCCCTCACAGACTAGTGGTTAAAAGAGACAGGTCCCACATGGCCTACTCTGTAGTTCAAGTACCAGACCTGGTGGGTTGAAAAATATGTCAGACACACATATGTATGGAATAGTAGAAGAGAAGGGATTTCAATGTGACCATGCATCCATGGGGTGGGGGGGGGAGGTTCTGCTTGCTCCCTCTTACTCTCTCTCTTTTCTTTCTCTGTCCACTCTGTCCAGCACACACATCAGCTGGCAAATATATATATATATATATGTGTGTGTATATATATATATACACGTATATATACATATATTCATTTATTTTATATATTCATATATACACAGTTTGTGTGTATATATGTATGTGTGTGTCATATATATATATATATATATATATATATATATATGTATGTGAAGACATATATAATGTCTTTTTTTTTTTTTGGAGAGGTTTTTGCTATACGGTGCATGTGCTCGCCAGAAAGACAGAGAGAGACAGAGAGACAGAAAGCGAGAAATCACACCACAATCCCTTCTCCTTTTTCCTCTTGGGTTCTTGGGCACGCACACACACATGCCTGGCGTGAGTTTAAGCCTTCGGGTCCAGGACTTGAAACGCAGTCGACTACATGGGAGTCCAGCAACATAGCCATTACGCTAACTGCTGGTCCCCTTTTATCAGTTACAACTTTATAACTTTTGCAACTATTTTTTCCCATTCTGTAGCTCACCTTTTCATTTTTTTTAAAGTTTATTCATTTATTTCTCCCATGAGTAAGAGAGAGAGAGCGCATATGCTCCCTCCCCCAACAGGTTCTGGATACCACAGTCAAATTCCATCTTCAGCCAGCCCTGGGTCATGATCATGCATGTGCCTGGTGTATTCAGGAAGGTTTCTCATGTGAACTTTGAACATTCCCATGTGGTTCAGCCTCTCAGACATCATGTTTTACCACCATGTAAACCACCATCAAGCCTCTCATTTCTTATCAATATTTTTCTATTAATATTTAATAATTTATTAATGTATAATCTGCATCCAATAAATTGCAGAGATTTAAGTCATATGTCTACATGTGTAAAACCATTACCAGATTTAAGCACAGCAATCACTCCAGAAGTTTCTTCATACCCCTTTGTAAGTCATCCCTTCCATCTCTTCCTGCACACATGTTTAAGCTACCATTAATCTACTTTCTGTTACTCTTGATTCATTTGTAAGTTTTAGAGTGGTTGTAGAACAAAATAATATAATAATTGTTTTTTGTCTGAAGGCTTTCAGTCAGGTCATTAGTTTGTGGTTCATCAGTGGTTCATCCATGTTACTGTATGTATCAATAGTTCATTAATTGCTATTAGTTTTGTTTTATTGCATGAATATCTCGCTATACTGATGAGTATTTTGATTGCTAATGATTTCTTTTGAAAGCAAGATTTTAAATTTTGAGAAAACTGTAGAAGGAATATATCTCAACATGACAAAGGCCATATATGACAAGCCCACTGCTAACATAACAATCAATGGCGAAAAATTGAAAGATTGCCTCTAAGATCAGGCACAAAACAAGGATACCTTCTTTTGGCACTTCTATTCAACATAGTACTGGAAGAGGCAAGATAAAGAAATAAAAGGCTTTCGAATATGAAAAGAAGAATTACATTGTCACTGTTAACAAGGACATAATTTTATGTATAAAAAAAACTAAAAATTCCAATACAAAACTATTAAAACTGATTTTTAAAAATTCAGTAAAGATACAGGTAACAAAATAAACATATAAAAAATAAATAGTGTTAAGCTAGCAGTTGGCATGGTGATTAAGGCGCTGGATCCCACATGGCTGACTCTATGATTTGAGTTCCAGACCCCATGGCTTAAAAATCACTCCTGCACATGTGCCTATGTGCCTAAAATCTGAAGAAGAGAATGGAGGAGAAAGGATTGCAGTGTGGCCATCCTTATCTTTCTCAGGCAAGAGATATTTGACCTATAGCAAAAATCAAAGAAGATCAGTTGTGTTTCTATACAGTACCAAAGAACTATGCCCCCCAAGTTAAAACAATCTTATTTAAAGTAGCATAAAAATTTTAAATAAAATTTTTGCGGGTAAATTTAATCAAGGAGATGAGATGATGTAACACTAAAAACTATGAAATATTGATGAAAGAAATTGAAGAAAACAGTAAGATACATTAAATCGAAAGATATCACATGTACATGGATTGGAAAAAGTTAATGTTAAAATGTCCATTCTACCCAAAGTTCTTGACAGATTCAATGTAATTCCTAGGAGTGTTTCAATGTCATTTTTTACAGAAATATAAAAAGCATTTCTAGAATCTGTATGGAACCAGAAAAGAACCTGAATAGCCAATGCAATCTTGAACAAAAAGAATAAAACTGAAGGAAATGTAATGTATCACTTTTTAAATTTTAGAGATTTTGAATTTTATTTTGTATCTAAGGAATCATTTCTTAGTCCAATATTATAAGTGCATTCTCTTACATTTTCCAGAAATTTAATAGTATTTGATTTATGTTTAGTTCCATAATTCATTTTGAGCTTATTTTTATATATGGTACATAGAATGGACTGAAGGTTTGTTTTCTGGTTTTTATATGTGGATTTTCAACTATTCCAGCACCATTTTCTAAAAAGAATATTTTTTTCTCATTTAATTGTCTTTGCATCTTTGTTGAAAATGGGCCCAATACAACACTATCTTAAGTAGTTTGAATCCTCCAATCTTATCCTTCTTTCTCAAAATTGTTTTGAGGACCAGCAGATGTTATGGATGTTAAGGAAGCTTGATCTCACATGGCCAACTGCACAGATCCAACAGCTTCAAAAATACCCTGGGTTGGAGCCAATAGGTGGCGCTAGACTCCAACATGGATGACTGAAGTTTAAGTCCTGGACGCAGCAACTTGAAAATGATGCCAGGTGAGTGTGTGTGTGTGTGTGTGTGCATGCCCCAAATCCCAAGAGGAGAATGGCAGAAAAGGGACTGTGGTATGGCTATTCCCCCTGAGGGAGTGCTTTCCCACTTTCTCTCTGTCTTTCTTCAACAAGCACATGTGTTCTATAACACATTTTTTTTAAAGTTGGCTTTGAATATTTTAGGTGATTATTTTTTCCATTTAAAATTGAAACCATCACTGAACGTGATTTTTAAGCCACCAGGTCCAAGGCTTGAACTGCACAGTTAGTTATGTGAGATCCAGCCACTTTAACCTTTATGACATCTACTGAACCATAAATATTTTTTAAACAAATAATATAAAATTATATGTTATGCTATTATAAATGATACCTCTATAGCACAAAATATAGTTTTTTCAAAATATGCATGCGGTATGTGACAATTAAATCAAGGATATTACCATATACATCATTTTCAATAGAGAACTTTACATTTTTATGTCCATTAAGTATTTCCAATTGTTCATTGGTAGTATTTGGAACTACAGTAGATTTTTAAAGATTGCCCTTTCTTCTTGAAACTTGACTAAACTGATTTATTAGCTCTAGTGGCTTTTTAAAATAGACTGTTTAGTAGTTTTACTTTAGATAATCATGTTACACAGTGACAGTATTATTTCTTACATTTCAATTAGAATGATTTTTACTTCTCTATTTGTCACAACCTCCACTTACAATGTTGAAAAGGAGTCATGAGAGTCACCATCCTTTTCTTGTTCTTGATCTTAGGGAGAAGCATTCAATCTTTCACTATTAAGTATGATACTAGACATAGGTTTTTCATAGATGTCCATTTTCAGGTTGAATGGTTTTCTTTCTACTTATTTCCTGAGAATTTTTATATTAAATATTGAATTTTGATAAATGCTTTTTCTCCATCTACTGAGATGATTATATATAGCTTTGCTTCTTTACCTACTTTATAAGGAAAGTCACATAGATTTTTGTATGGTGAAGAGCATTGTCTTTCTGAGATTAACCTCTCTTTTTTATTAGATATTGTCCCATATGTACTTCTGGATTCAATGTACTACCATTATTTTTTCTTTTGAGAGGTTTTTGCTATAGGGCATGTGAGCTCGCCAGAAAGACAGAGAGAGACAGAAATCACCCCCCACGGGGTATGGCCACACCACAGTCCCTTCTCCTTCATGCTACTCTTGGGTTCTTTGGCACGCACACACACGCGCCTGGCATGAGTTTAAGCTACCGAGTCTGGGACTTGAACCGTGGTCGACTATGTGGGAGTCCAGCGACATAGCCATTACGCTGTTGGTCCCAGTACTACCACTATTTTGAAAACAAACAAACAAACAAAAATTGCCAGGGGGCATGTATACTCACCAGAGACAGACAGTGAAACAAAGACTCAGAGAGAAAATAGGGCATGGACATACCATAATCCCTTCTTCTCCATTTTTCCATCCTGTCGGTATTTGGGGAGGGAATGTGCGCGCGCGCACACACACACACGCACACACACGGCATGATTTTCAAGCAATTATGGTCAGAATTCAAATAGTGGTCAGCCATATGGAACTTGAATCTCTAAATCACCAGACTACAGAGTTGACCCTATTCTGAAAAGTTTTGAGTCTCTATTCATGAAAGGTATTGCTGTCTGATGATTTATTTTGTAATGCTTTCATCTAGTTTTGGTATCAGGGCAAGACTGACCTTAAAAAAGATGTTAGAAAGTATTTACTCTAATTTACTGCATATTTGTCCAGGTTATTTTATCTATTAATATTCATTCCTTTCCCTTCCTGTGTGGTATTCTATGGTACAGATGTATGACGATTCTTTTGGCCATTCACCCATTGAGTGACATTTAGATTGTTTCCAAATTTTGGTTATTATAAGTAAAGCTGCTATACGCCAATGAACAAATAAGTCATTGACGGTATTCACTTATGCATAAATATGGATCCATGGGTTTTTTGATTGAAAGATTCTTTATATAAAATGTCATTAATAAATACAAAATTATTCAGAGTATTTTATCTAAAGTAAGTTTTTGTTTGTTTCTTTGTTTCTTTCAGTGAGTTAGTTCATTTGTTCTAAATAATAAAATGAATGGACATAAAGTTCTTAATATACTATTTGTATTCTTTAAATATTGTAAGTCCTATCAAAATATTCTTTTATAATTAACAAAAATATTTTCCCATTCTGAAGGCTGTTGATTCACACTAATTACTGTGTCTTTTGCCATGCAGAAACTTCTTAGTCTGATGTAATCCCACTTGTCTATTTTGTTAATTATGCATCAGATAAGGGACTGATAACCAGAATACACAAGGAACTCAAGATGCTGTTTGGAAAAAAGATGATCAACCCTGTTAAAAGATGGGAGAAGGAGTTGAAATAAACACTCTCTAAAGATGACATACAAATAGCCAAAAGGCATATGAAAAAAATACTCATCATCCCTCATCTTAAGGGAAATGCAGATCAAAACAACATTGAGATACCACCTAATCCCAGTCAGGATGTCTAAGATTAAAAAAAAAAAAATGATTAAGTGTTGGCAGGAGTGTGGTGAAAGGGGAACTCTTTTACACTGCTGGTGGGAATGTAAATTGGTCCATCCACTATGGAGAACAATTTGGAGATTCCTTAAAAATCTACAAATAGAACTACCATATGACCCAGCAATCCCACTCCTCGGTATCTACTGAAAGGACAAAAGAATTCTTCATTGGAAAAGTGCTTGCACATCGATGTTTATTGCAGCACTATTCATGATTGCTAAGATATGGAACCAGCTCAATTGCCCCCCATATGGATGAATGGATTGAAAAACTGTGGCACATATACTCTATGGAATACTATTCAGCCATAAAAAAAAAAGAAAAAAAAACACCCTGGCTTTTGACATAAAGTGGAAGAATACGGAAGATTTACTGCTGAGTGAAGCAAGCCAGTCTATGAAGGAGAGACACTGTATGTCGCCACTTAATATATACTGAGTGTCTGCATGCTATGACTGAAACTGATTGACCTAAGGTTGTACAAACACAAGAGATGGGGCTTAGTGCCAGATGTGGTGTGTGTGGAGAAGCGGGACCTAAGGAAGGACATTTGGAAGAGGGAAATGGAGGCAGAGCATTGACGGGATGGGGAAGTGTGGTGTTATCAGTTGAAGATATTATTATAACTTTTTTTGGAGAGTTTTTTTTTTTTTTTTTTTTTTTTTTTTTTTTTTTTTTTTTTTTTTTTTTTTTGCTATAGGGCGCATGCACTCGCCAGACAGACAGAGAGAGACAGAGAAACAGAAAGCGAGAAATCACCCCCTGGGGGATGACCACGCCGCAATCCCTTCTCTTCCATGCTCCTCTTGGGATCTTGGGCACGCACGCATATGCGCCCGGCGTGAGTTTTAATTCACTGGGTCCGGGACGCGAACTGCTGTCGACTACATGGGAGTCCAGCGACATAGCCATACGCTAACTGCTGGTCCTAGTTGAAGATATTTTGATCAACTGGACTGGGGAGAAATACTCACATATTGAAAAGTTCACTTTGCAAGCTAAATAATGTGATTGAATGTATATCAAAAATTTAAAATAAAAAAATTTAATAAAAAAATAAAATAAAATAAATATTCTTTTATTTCTGATATAGATCATTTGTATATTTTCTCCCTTTTTATTTCACTTTGGATAGAAATCTATAAATTTTATTAATTTTTTTCAGTCATTGAATTACTTTATTCTTTTTCTGTTCTCAATTTCATTAATTTCTGCAGTTGTTTTTATTGTTTATTTCTTTCTGCTTGCTTTGGGATTATTTTGCTCTTCTTTTTAGTTTAATAATGTGGAATTTTTTATAGAATTATTTTATTTAACATTATTTATTTATTTATTTATTTATTTATTTATTTATTTATTTATAATTTCGACCAGAGAAGCACAGAGTGAGAAAGAGAGAAAGAGGGAAAGTGAGAAAGCAAGCTGCCAGGTTCGGGACTCAAACCATGATTGGCCATGTGTGAGTCCAGCATCTTTAATCACCACTCCACCTGCTGGTCTCTATAATGTGGAAATTTATGTCACAGTTTTGAAACATTTTTCTGACTAAATATTTAATACTATAAATTGCTCTTTAAGCACAGCTTTAGCTTGCATCTCACAGATTTTTCATTCTTACGTTTTCATTTACATTGAATTGAAATTATATTTAAAATTCCCTTGTGACTCTTTTACTAAGAATATTAGGATTTTGGGACCAGCAGGTGGTGTAGTGGTTGTGTTGCTTGACTCCTGCGTAGTTGACCACGGTTCGAATCCCGGACCTGGCGGCTTGAACTCACACCGGGCGCCTGTGTGTGTGTGCCCAAAACCCCAAATGGGGAATAGAGGAGAAGGAATTACAGCATGGCCATTCCTCCCAGGAGTGATTTCTCATTTAAAAAAAAAAAGAATGTTAGATTTTTTTTTTAATTTCTAAACATTTAAATGTTTCCCTGAGATTTATTGTTATTGATTTCTAGTTTAAATCCTTATTTACAGAAAATGTCCTATATGTGATTTTAAGTTTGTTACAGTATATTTTATGACCCAAAATAATCTACCACTTCTATTGTTTTATGTAAAGAATGTGTAATTCTTTTATTGTTTTATGTAAAGAATGTGTAATCTAATGCTGTTGAGTGAAATGTTCTAAAATGTCAATTAGGTCAAGTTGGGTTGATAGTAATGCTCAAGTCTTATATATCCTCACCGAACTTCTGTATACATGTTTTTTAATTACTAAGAAATGAGTTTTGAAGTCTCTGTATGTTATTTTAGATATTTAAATTTCACCTTTTAGTTCTATCAATTTCTTGGTTCATGTACATTTAAGCTATGTTTTGTGTATATAAACAAGTTGAATTTGTGTGTCTTCTTGGTGAATTAAACTCTTTTATCATTGTGTAATGTCTTTTTTTATATCTGTTAACATTTGTTTTAAATCTATTTTTTAGATATACCTAATCTAGTTTTCTTTGGATTATATTTTGCATGACATATTTTTTTATCATTTCACTTTTACCTAAATCATGTTTTTATTTTAAAGTGGATTTCTTTTAAACAGCATATGGTTGACTCTTGTTTATCCAATATGACAACCTCTGTATTTACCTGGTGTACATAGATCATTATTATTTATTGTAACTATAGTTATAGATGGTTTAAAAATCTATAATTTTTTAAAAGAATTCTTTAATTTTTATTTATCATTATTTTATAAACTTATTTATTTTATATACATTTACTCTACATCATAACATGATACAAAATGATATTTTCCATCCATAATACACTGTATATTGGATTAATCAAGGATATTACCATACATGCTATCATCAACAAATAATTTTCCATTTCTTGTCTCTTAATTTTTTTTTTCCCTTGATTCCTTACTTCTCACCCTCTGCCATTTGCTACAGGACATGCATGCTTACCAGAGAGAGAAAGGGAAAGTAAGAAAGTAAGCCACCAGGTCCAGAACATAAACGGTAGTTGCTCATGTGGGAGTCTAGTGCCTTAACCTGCTGACCCTGCATCCATCATTTTGATAGTAATTTTCTTTTGTTCTATTTTTTATTTCTTTTTTTAATCTTTTCATTAATTGTTATTATAATTCTATTTTGTCTGCACTTTCTATTTATTATTTTATTATATAAATTGTAAAAAGTACCTTATTATTGGTAACTATAAAGTTTATAACATATATTGAATATCATTATTTAATCATAGTCTTCCTTCACATACAATATACTATCTATATATATAATGTTTGAGATAATAAAAATATACTCATGTTCAGTGACATTTTTCTGACGCATTTTACATTTTCTTTTCATGTACCATAAACTCATATTACATTGTCACTCTTTTTGCTTTAAGTAATCAATTATATTTAGGGTGATTAAAACAACATTAAATTAATTATATATTTACCTTAATTTTTACCATTTCCAGAATTCCTCATTTCTTTGTAAGGATCTAAGTTTGTTTGTTATATCATATACCTTTTGATTGGAAAATTTTAAAAAAAATATTTCTAACAGTTCACTGCTGTTGATAATGAGTGATTTTATATTTAGATTGCTTGACAAAGCCTATTTATTTTTAAAACACTTTTATTTGTCGGTAAACAGGGTTTTTTTTTGTCTCTTTCAGTGCTTTAGTGATGCCACGCTGTTGACTTTTGCCTAGTGTAGTTTATGACAAAAAAACCTGCTCTCATTCTTATCTTTGTTCCTCTGTAAATATAATGCTTCCCACCTCAAAATCTTCATGATTTTATCTTTACTTTTAATTTTTAGCAACTAAAATATGATGGGTATTTCTGTTTCTGTGTGTGCATGTGTGTGTGTGTGTGTGTGTGTGTGTGTGTGTGGGTGTGGATGGGTGTGTGAAGGAAGAGAGAGAGATTTTGGTTTGGTCCGGGTATTTATTAGACTTGGTTGTTTTCTGACATTCTTAGACTTGTCATTGAATGTCTTTTATCACTTTTGAAAGTTCTCAACTGTTATCTTCTTTAATACTCCTTTTTGTCCAATTTCCCCCACACACACTTCTTTCTTGGAATCCAGTTAAACATGGTTTAAATTCATGTTGTCCTAATGTCTAATAGCTTAGATAGTTTTCACTTTTTTGTGTATTTTAGTTTGTTATTGATTATGATTTTTATGCTCTATCTAGTTTACTTATGAGTCTATCAAAAATATTCTTCATCTCTGTTATCGTGGTTTTCCAGCATTTACATTTGATTCATTTTAATATTTTCCCATTCTTTTGCTGAAATTACACATCTGTTCACGCATATTGTAATAGCTTTCCATGGATAGCCTTTAACGTGTTAATCAGTTATTTTGAAATCATTCTCTATTAATATCAAATTCTGAGGTATATCTGAGTTTCATTTTATTGATATTTTTCAAGAATGTTTTTCCCTTTATTTATGATAGGACTCAGTTTTTGTCAAAAATGTATATTACGTATGGAGCAGTAAAGTCTGAAGTAAATAGAATTTATGCTTGAAAATCTGTTTTTTAATGCTGTTAAGTCTTTATTGCGGGTCATTGAATCAATCCAGGCAGGAACTGAGCTGGTTTTGTTTTGCTGTTTGCCTACCTTGCACCACAGTCTGTAAATTCTACTAGTTTAATTTTATGTTCAGAGTGTAGAAACGGGTTATTTGAAAGTTTTTCTCACTCTTCTATTTCTATCATCACTTTTAGCCTTCATCTGTGAAAGTCTCAGAAAGGTGATCTGTCCATATACTCACTCAATTCACAGTAGTAGTCCACTATTGTTAGTATTTGCTGGTGTACTGGGCAAATATTGTTTGGGGTATTCTCTATTTTCCTAGTTTAGGATATTAGATGTAGGTGGGCCCTGTGTCCCTGGTTCTTGGAAGGGCAAAGATACTTCCCCATTACCTGTGAAAAATAAAATCTGCATCATATCATCAGTAGATGCTGCATAAGAAATGGTGTTTTGTACTTTGTTTAGCAGAGTGAGTTTCTAATGGTCTGAGCTGACAATGGCTCCATGCACCTTTTTGAAGGATAGAGGATTTTTGTGCTTGCTTCATTTTGTTTTATTTTTTCCTTCTAATAAGTAATGGAACTTCAAACATGTCATAAAGGAGACAGATTTTGCTGCCCTTTCCCAGTAATCTCAAACTTAATGTTCTGCAGAAACATAGAGAAGAAACTAGGCAGGGCTTCTTGTCTTTCCTGCATCTGATACTGATACTTTCTGTTTCTCATGAGGGCACAAGTTCTATGGAGAAGAGATAAAAAGATGTCAACTATCCTGTATCTCCAGCTTCCAGAGTTTCTATACTAATCCACACTAAGCTTTTTGAAATTCATTTAAATTATTTTAAATATTGTTTTCTGTTTCTATGGCAGCTCCATCTTCTTCTCATGCTTCATTCTCTGCTTTCTTTCATTAGGTTTGCTTCAGTTTTTTGATGAATTCAAGATAAGTTATGATTTTCTAAATTTTCTGTTTTATTTTATTATCATTAGTTTGGGAATGATTCTCTTTCTAGTTTTCTACTACAGCCAAAGCTAGAAATTATTACTTTATTTTTATTGAAGGATTATTGGGGCTGCTCTGTTAAGAATAGACTGTAAAGTAGCAATGATGGAAATAGAAAGTGTAATTACATATTTATTGCACAAATATAGGCAAGACATGGTTATTTGAATGCAAATTATAGTGAAAGCTGATAAATTTGGAGAGATTCTGGATATGTTTTGAAGGTAGAATTAATTTATTCACTTATTGGATGCAAGAAAGAGTAATTGAAGATTACACTAAGATTTTGTTGTGGGCAAGTAGAAGAAACATATTGCCATTTATTGAAATATGTAAGTCTATTAAAAGATTGGATTTTTGAGGAAAGATTAGGAAGGTTTTGGGGAGACCATTTTATATTTAAGATGTTTATGAGATAGCCAAGTAGGATATATGACTCTAAGGATTTAAGAGCCTTTGATTCAAAGATGTTTTGATAGGATGTATTGAGTGGTTGTCAGATTATGGTTAGTATTGAAATGCCTGAGATTGGATGAGATCCCCAAGGGAGTGTGTGAGTATCAAGACACTAAGAAGTTCAAGGACAGATTCCAGGGTATTTCTTTTCTTTTTTTTTTTTTTTTGGAGAGGTTTTTTTTTTGCTATAGGGCGTGTGCACTCACCAGACAGACAGAGAGAGAGAAAGCGAGAAATCACCTCCCAGGGGGGGATGACCATGCCACAATCCCTTCTCCTCCATTCTCTCGGGATCTTGGGCATGCATGCACACGTGCCCAGTGTGAGTTTAAGCCACTGGGTCTGGGACGCGAACTGCAGTCAACTACGTGGGAGTCCAGCAACATAGCCATTACGCTAACTGCTGGTCCCATAGATTCCATAGTATTTCAACATGAGGTGGTCAAGGATGATGAGAAGGCAGTAAAGAAAACTGCTACACAGGCCAGAAATTTAGAACAAAAACTGTAAGAATGAAGAATTTGAAATTTGAAAAATATCTTTCAAAAAGAGATAAATTAACTGTGTCAAATCTTGCTCATAGGTTGTGTATGATGAAGGCTGAGGACTGACCAATATTTTTCATTAAGCAGGGTAGGGTCGGATCTTGTTCAAATGTGGAATATTTGAGTAGAAATATAAGAGTAGAAATGTGATACATTTTTAAAAAATAGAAGACAGCAGATATATAGTATACTCATTGAGTAGATGGATAGTGGCAGAAGAAGTGTGTGGTTTTGTGTGACTGTTAATCAGGAAACAAGATCATTAGCTTGGGGTAAAGACTGGAAATGGGGATTTGTAGGTTTGAGGGGAGAAGAAAGTCTGAAATGGCCATGTGAATGACTGGAATAATTAATAGATTAGGGAATGGTGATCAGACTGCCTAGCAATGCCAAGCACTTTCATGAGCCCTGTGAGTTTTTGTTTGCTTGCTTGCTTGTTTTAGTTTTTCTTTCAAAACTAAATCAAAACAAAACAAAACAAAACCAACTTTTTTTTGATTGAAGAGGTTTTTGCTACAGGGCGCGTGCGCTCACCAGAAAGACAGAGAAAAAGAGAGAGACAGAAAGCGAGAAATCATCCCCCAGGGGGAATGGCCACACCGCAATCCCTTCTCCTCCATTCTCCTCGGGATCTTGGGCACGCATGCACACGTGCCCGGCGTGAGTTTAAGCCACTGGGTCCAGGAGTCGAACCGTGGTCGACTACATGGGAGTTCAGCGACATAGCCATTACGCTAACTGCTGGTCCCTAGTTTTTCTTTTTTAATGTTTGGCCATAGGGTGCATAAACTTGCCAGAAAGAGACAGAGACAGTTAGAGGGAAAATGAGAAATCGCTCCCCAGGGGGATGGCTATACCCCAATCCCTTCTCCTTCATTTTCCTTCTGGCATTTTGAGCATGTGCAAACATGCACCAGGCATGATTTTTAAGCCACTCTGTCCAGGATTTGAAAAATGGTCAGTCATGCTGGAGTCCACTGCTGTAACTGCCATGCTACTTGCTGGTCCCTTCACAAGGCATTTATAAAGTTAATTAACTGTTCTTGAAAAAACTGACAAATTCAGACATGAGTTTGTAGATAATAGATTTTTCCTTGCTACATGAATTAGCTCACACATAGCCAATATTTTTAGCTTTTCCCATCAATAGCAGAGTCTATTTTTTATGCTTTAAATCTTTGCTGGTCTTGGGACTTACTTTATCAATTAAATGCAACAGAAGTAAGGTTTTACAAGGTCACTAGAAGCTTACGGCTTTCATTTTTACTCTGTTGGAATACTGTTGGCAAACCTTTTTGAGGATGAGCAATCATGTGGAGATATAGGCACAGCTTTCCAATAATACCAGGTGTACCAACCTTTCCAGCCATTGCAAATGAGATATTAGACCTACGTGGAAAACTAGTGGAGAACACATGGAGGAAAGATACACTGATTTAGGTTAATATAGCTTAGATTTTCAATTTAAAGAATTGTAAGTAAACTTTGTTCTACTATGCTACAAATATCTTATGCAGAAAAACTATCATTGAATGCACTAGTTGAAGCGATCTTCTCCAAGACAGTCTGTATGATTGAACAATCTGTTGTGCTTGATACCAACAGGTGACCAACTCAGATATTACCTCCTCAGTAAGCCTCTTTCCCATTATGAGGTCTGTCGTTTCACACTAATTACTGTGTCTTTTGCCATGCAGAAACTTCTTAATCTGATGTAATCCCATCTGTCTATTTTGGGTATTATTGACTGTGCTTTGGGGTCTTATTTAAGAAGTCCTTGTCTGCTCCAATGTCTACCAGAGGTTCTCCAGTGTTTTCCAGCAGCAGTTTTTATAGTTTGGGGTCTTAGATTTAGATCTTTGATACACTCTGAGTTGATTTTTGTCAATAGTGAGAGGTAGGGGTTCAGATTCATCTTTCTGCATGTGGATATCCATTTTTTTCAGCACCATTTGCCAAAGAGGTTGTCCTTTTCCCACTGGATTGACTGGTACCTTTTGTAAAAAATCAGTTAGCTGTACATTTTGGAATTTATTTCTGGGGACTCTATTCTGTTCCACTGGTCCACCTGTCTGTTTCTGTGCAAATACTGTACTGATTACCACAACTTTGTAGTATGTTTTTGGATTAGGGGGTGAGATGCCACCCTCTCCTCTCTTTTTGTGCAGGATTGCTTTGGCAATATGAGGTCTTTTATGATTCCAGGCAAATTTTATGATCGTCTTTTCTAAATCTGTGAAGATTGTGTCTGGTACTTTAATTGGGATTGCATTAAATACATAGATTAATTTGGGTAGAGTTGCCATTTTGATCATAGTAATTCTTTCAATCCAGGAACACGGTATGCCTTTCCACTTTTTTGTGTCATTTTCAATTTCTTTTTTTAGCTTCTCATAGTTTTCCTTGTGGAGGTTTTTAACTTTTTTGGTTAGATTTATTCCTAGGTATCTTATACTTTTTGTGTCTATGATAAATGGAATTACTTTTTTCAGTTCTATTTCAATCTGCCTGTTGATCATATATAGAAATACTATATATTTCTGTATGTTGATTTTGTATACTGCAACTTTACCATACTCATGTATTACTTCCAGGAATTTTTTCATGGATAACATGGGGTCTTCTATGTATACAATCATGTCATCTGTGAATAGAGAGAGTTTCACCTCTTCTTTTCCTATTTGAATGGTTTTTATTTTATTCTCTTTTCTTATTGCGTTGGCGAGGACTTCCAGTACTAAATTGAAAACTAGTGGAGAAAGTGGGCATCCTTGTCTTGTAACAGATTATAGTGGAAAAACTTTCATGTTTTTTCCATTCAGGATGTTGTTCGCTATGGGTTTTTCATAGATAGATAGCTTTTATTGTGTTGAGAAATGACTTTTCTATGCCAATTTTGCTGAGAGGTTTTTATTTATTTTTATTTTTATTTTTTTTAGAGGTTTTTGCTATAGGGCACATGCACTCGCCAGACAGACAGAGAGAGACATAGAGACAGAAAGCGAGAAATCACCCCCCCAGGGAGGATGGTCACACCGCAATCCCTTCTCCTCCATTCTCCTCTCGGGATCTTGGGCACGCATGCACATGCGCCTGGCATGACTTTTAAGCCGCCAGGTCCGGGATGCGAACCGCGGTCGACTACGTGGGAGTCCAGCGACATAGCCATTATGCTAACTGCTGGTTCCCTTGCTGAGAGTTTTGATCATGAAGGGATGCTGTATCTTATCAAATGCTTTTTCTGCATCAATTGATATAACCATATGGTTTTTATCTTTCTTTCTTTTAATATGGTATATTACATTTATGGTTTTGTGTATGTTGAACCAACTTTGCATTCCTTGGATTGCTAGTATCTTGTTGAGAATCTTTGCATCTATATTCATCAGAGATATTTGTCTATAGTTTTCCTTCCTTGTCCTGTCTTTATCTGTTTTAAGGATAAGGGTGATAGAGACTTCATAGAAAGAATTAGGGAGAGATTCACCCTTTTGTATCTTTAGAAATAACTTGAGCAGAATGGAGGCTAACTCTTCTATAAAAGTTTTGTAGAATTCAGAGGTTAAGCCATCAGGACCAGGGCTTCTCTTTGTTGGGAGGATATTTATTACTGATTCAATCTCCTGGCTTGTTATGGGCCTATTCAGACTTTCTATATCTTCCTGGCTCAATCTTATTCAATTATTTGTGTCCAGGAATTTGCCAATCTCATCCAGATTTTCTTGTTTCTTGGCATATAGTTGTTCATAGTTTCCTCTAATGATGTTTGGTATTTCTACTGTGTCTGTTGTTATATTGCCTGCTTCATTGGAAATTTGATTTACCTGGTTCCTTTCTCTCCTCTTCTTAATAAGTCTCGCTAGTGGTGTATCGATTTTGTTTATCTTTTCAAAGATCCAACTTTTACTTTTACTTTCATTTATTTTCTGTATAGTTTGTTTATTTTCTATTTATTTCTTCTCTTGTCTTTATTATTTCCTTTCTACTTGAATTTTTGGATTTTTTGCTGTTGCTTTTCCAGTTCTCTACGGCATGATGTTAGGTGATCCATTTGCCTTCTTTCCATCATCTTCTTATGTGCACTGATTGCTATGAACTATCCCCTTATGACTACTTTTGCAGTGTCCCAAAGATTATAGAAACTCATGTCCTCATTGTCACTGGCTTCCATGAATCTTTTAATTTCTGTCTTTATTTCTTCAGTAGCTGTGAAGTCATTCAGGAGTAGGTTGTTTTGTTTCCATGTATTTGTGTATTTTTGAGGATTCTCTTGAAATTAAAATCAAGCTTAATTCTATCATGGTCAGAGAAGATGCTGGATATAGTTTCTATGCCTTTGAATCTGTAGAGGCTTGCTTTGTGCCTTATCATGTGATCAATCTTCGAAAAAGTTCCATGTGGGGGTGAGAAAAAAGTGTACCTCATGATTTTCGTGTGGAAACAGAACAGATGTTCTGTTCATATAAGTCCATTTCATTATGGTATCATTTAAATCCTTTATCTCTTTACTTATTTTTTGTCTAGATGAACTGTCCAGAGGAGATAGTGCGGTGTTGAAGTCTCCAACAATTAGTATGTTGCCGTCTATCTCTCCTTTTAGATCTAACAGTCTTTCCTTCACGTATTTGGGTACTCCTGTGTTAGATGCATAGATATTTCTTAACGTTAAATCTTCTTGATGAATTAACACTTTTACTACAATATAGTGCCCTTCTTTGTCTTTTTGAACAGTTTTTGTTTTCAAGCCTATTTTGTCAGAAATTAGTTTTGCAACTCCAGCTCTCTTTTGGTTTCCATTTGCATGGAATAACTTTTTCCAGCCCTTCAATTTTAGTCTATATATGTCTTTATCTATGAGATGCATTTCTTGTAGACAACAGATAGAGGGTTTCTGTTCTTTTTTTTTTTTTTTTTTTTTTTTTTTTTTTTTTTTTTTTTTTTTTTATCCATTCAGTCAGTCTGTGTCTCTTGATTGGCAAATTTAATCCATTAACATTCAATGTTATTATAAATATTTCCAGACTTGTCCCTACGTTTAAGTTGGCCATTCTCTTGGTTGTCTTTTACTCTTTTATTTCTGTCTGTTCCTTCTTTCATTTTCCTGCAACAGTACTCTCTTCAGATTTCTTGAAGAGCTGGTCTGGTGTTGACAAATTCTTTCTGGTTGTTTGAGAAGATTTCAATCTTTTTTTCCCATATGAAGGATAATCTTGCGGGATATAATAATCTTGGCTGACATTGTTTATCTCTTAATGCTTTCAATACATCTTCCCATTCTTTCCTTGCTTGCATTGTTTCTGTTGATAGGTCCAGTGTTAGCCTGATGGGATGATCTTTTTAAGTCACTTGTCATTTTCTCTTGATAGTTTTAGTATCTTATCTTTAACTGTGGTCTTGGCCAGTCTGGCTAAGATGTGTCTTGGGGAAGGTTTTCTTGGATTGATTCTATTTGGGGTCCTTTGTATTTCTTGAATCTGGATGTTTGAGTGTTTGGGAAGTTTTCTTACAGGATTTCATGAAATAAACTTTCAATGTCTTTATTAGTTTCTTCACCTTCTGGGATATTGATTATTTGGATGTTTGGATGTTTTGAATGTTTGGATGTTTAATGGAATCTAGTATTTCTTATATATTATTCTCATGTTTTTTTTTTTCATTTTATCTATCGTTTTGGTGTGTTTTTTATTTCTAGATAAGAGATTTTTATCTTCTACAGCGGAGATTTGATATTCATCATGGTCTAATCAACATTTAATAATTTCTAGAGATGTTTTTATTTGCTGTATTAATAGACTTCATCTCGAATAGGTCCATCTGATTCTTACTTATAGTGTCCATTTCTTCTTTCATATCATTCCAGCTCATAGAGTTTTATCACCATGAATGTTCTAAATTCTTTCTTTACCATTTTGGTAACTTTCTTTGTTTTTTTGAGAGATAGAGGGGAGTTATTATGTTCTTTTGATGGAGACATATTTCTTGGTTTATTCAGACCTGAGGCTCTTCCACTTCTAGCCATTGGGAGATGTATTCACTTTTAGATACCTTTTAGTAGAATGTTTCTTCAACTGGGAACAAGTTTGTTTCCCTTTTACTATGGGATGATGTGCGCCGAAGTCTCTCGTCTACTGTGTTTAGCAATGTGGTCCCCACAGAAATAGCCTTCTATTCAGGTATTTGAGGAGCAGTATCTCCTTTTTCACAGGTGATTCAATAAAATGGAAGATCTCTGGGAGCTTCACAATATTAGGGCATCTGAGAACTGTGATTCTAGACCAGTCTAATCCTTCTGGGAGGGTGGAGGATGAGGAGGAGATGACGATATAAGAGGGAAGAAAGATTATGAAGGAGAATAAAGAAAAAAGTTGCACACTGCACGCTAGTGCAATGCATGGCTTTGCCAGGAATCTGGGGATAGAATTGGGGTACTGCTGGAGAGCTGAGGCCTATTCTGTGGGAGTAGGGAATTTACAAAAGAAAGAAGATGAAAAAGAAAAAAACTGCCTACCTTCCTGAGAGGGGTGTCTCTGGGGTTGGAGGAGTTGGAGGTAGAGCAGGGGTGTGGCCAGAGACTGGCCCTGCCTCAGGGTCCCTTGCTGGTCAGGGGCCTGGGGATGGAACTGGGGTTCTGCTGGAGAGCTGAGGCCTATTCTTCCTGAGAGGGATGTCTCTGGAACTGGAGCTGGAGCTGGGGTTATGGCCAGAGACTGGCCTTGCCTCAGGATCCCTTGCTGGCCAGGTGTCTGAGCATGGACCTGGGGCTCTGCTGGGCCCTTATGTCTTTTTTTTTTTTTTTTTTGGAGAGGTTTATTTTGCTATAGGGTGCATGCGCTCGCCAGACAGAGAGAGATAGAGAGACAGAAAGTGAGAAATCACTCCCCAGGGGGGATGGCCACACTGCAATCCCTTCTCCTCCATTCTCCTCTCGGGATCTTGGGCACGCATGCACATGCGCCTGGCGAGAGTTTTAAGTCGCCAGGTCCGGGATGCGAACCGTGGTCGACTACGTGGGAGTCCAGCGACATAGCCATTACGCTAACTGCTGGTCCCCCGGCCCTTATGTCTTTTTAACTGAACTCATAAGTATAGTTATTTTAGCTATTGTTTATGTGTAATTTTATCGCTAGCATAATTTTAAATTCTCATTGTTTTATTTCCCCAATTTTTTTCTGTTAAAGTTATCTTTTCTATATATATTTGTGTATGTTTATATTTTAAAATATATTTCAGGAACAGCTACAGTGGCAAAAGCAAGGTTGGGGCCACATGGGAGGTTCTGGTTTAGTTCAGAGATGAACCAGGTCAAGTACAGTAGCATGTGTCTATAATCCTAGCTAACTGGAAAGCTGAGGCAGAAGGATCATTACATTGTACAGAACTGCAAAGCACATGGTGCAGCAGATAAAATTATTTTGGGGCAATCCTGAAGAGAATGAAACGAGCTAGTTAAAAAAAAGACTATAGAATTAAAATCACACAATCTTGACTCTATCTTGACTAAGAAGGGACTTCAAAGGAAAAAAAAAGTGTCTGAAATAAATTTTAAGATGTTTTCTCTACGTGTGTTTCCTGGGGGTAGGAGGCAGGTGGATGTAGGGATAAAGTCTACCTTCTTGCTCCTCTAAGTTTACAGCTCTTAACAAGGCTTTTATGCAAGGAAAGTAACTTAGTGATTTAGCCACTTAGAGGCTCATATTGGAGGTGGATTGCAGCATGAGAATTCTGTGGGAGAGTTCGCTCTCTCTCTCTCTCTCCCTCTCTGCAGAAATAACTAGGCTTTAAAAAGTTATTTAAAAATATAATCCCCATATTTAAAAAAGTATATGTGTGAATTTTATATGTATATTCACGTGGGGTGTGTGTGTATATAGAGACAGATGAGGCAGAGTGTGAGAGTAGAAGTACACAAAAATATTAAAAGTATTTATCATTGAGCATTAAGTTCGTTTCCTTTAGTTGACCTGCATATTTCAGTGTTTTTACAATGAAATATTTTGGTTTGCAATCAGAAAAAATACTCAAAATGGTTGGAAACATTTTGTTAACATTATCATAAAAATGTCTTTCTGGTCTCCTTTTCTTTCATATGAATACCTCCAACATGCACATTCAAAACTTCAAGAGTTATAGAATTAAATGTACATGGTTTTCATCATGACTTATATTTTGAACATTCTCATCTTTTACAGATACAACAGCACTTAAATTATCCAAGTTCAAAAAGTGTTTTCTGCTTAAAGAGATACTGACAAAAATGCCTATTAATTTTCTTGGCATGGTTATGAATAGATCCCAAGTGCATGAAGACACTGAGGCAGATATCTGCCTTTACTGTGATTGAATGTGTTACCTCTAAAAATCATTCAAGACCTAATTTTCATTGTGGTAGTATTAAGAGGTGAGGTCCTTTGGGAAGTGATTAAGTCATGAAAGCTCTGCCCTCATGAATGGATTATTGTCTTATAAAAAGGCAGAGGGACCTAGCATAGTTATTTTTTTGCCCTGGATCCCTTCCACTATGTTAGAACCCAATGTTCATCCTCTCCAGAGGATGCATCAATGAGGTGCCATCTTGGATGCACAGAGCTCCCAAGACACCAGACCCATTGGTGCCTTGGAATTTGCAATCTCCAAAATTATGAGAAAATAAAGGTCTGTTCTTTATAAATTACCCAATCTTAGGTATTTTATTTGACCAGCACAAAAGAACTAAGATGAGTCTTATCTGAGGCAAATAATGAATAATTTTAGTTCTTTCAAGCATGACAAAACAGAAATACCAAATAAGTGGAATCTCTAAAATAGTGTTTCTCAATTATCTGTGATCAAGAAACAAGGTTTTATTGTTGTTGGCAGCTTATTGTGCATAAATACATTTGTAAAATACCATAAAAATAAATTATTAGAAAATGTTAACTTCTGAATCCTTTTAGCACAATCTTATAAAATAAAGTGAAAATTTGCAAAACAATTCAAAAGATAAGTGCAAGTATCTTATTATAAGATTGAATGGATATAAAATAATTCTGTTGATTGACTATAATTTCTAAATACTTACTTTTAACTTCTGCACTTTCCCTCTGCAAATTGGTAATGGTTTGTGAATCTGCATATGCTACAGATCACACTTTCAACAGTTCTAAATAATATAATAGAAAGAATACATTAAAACAGGTAAACAATTTCTTCTATCATGTTCACATTAGCTACAGTGTAATATATTGGGTTATCAGAAAATTCATGACACATTTTTGCATAGGAAAACATAGAAAAAACATGTCATGACTTTTCTCAAAACCCAATATATAATTATACTGCTTATTTTTTAAAATGGGGCTAGACAGTGGAATAGTGGTAAAATGTAAAATTCTGTGAAAGTGCCCCTCATAAAATGTTTCTGGGATTGTGTCTGGAGCCCTCCCTGAGTACACCAGGCATGTATGTGTTCATGATCTGGGACTGGTTGAAGATAGGGATGTATTACAACATCAACACCCTACTGGGAGCATTCTCTTTCCATCTGTCTCTATCGCTCAAGAAGGAAATTCGTAAATTAACATAAAATAAAATAAAAATAACATGTTACAGAAGAATATTGGATCTATAAGAAGAATAAGAAAGTACAATGAGCTGAAAACAGTTTTCATAAATATATGTTACAACTATTAGGACTGTTAAACAGGGAATAAAGAGAAAATTCTTCAAATACATAAATATTTGTTTTACTTTTATTTACCTCTTTATTTTAAAAATAAAACACAAATGCAAAACATTATGCAAAATGATTTTTTAAACTTTTTAAAAATTTCCAGAGGGTACACATACTTGTTAGAGGGAGACAGAAAGAGAGAGAGAAGAAGCACTTCCCAATTGTGCATGGTCACACCACAATCCCTTCTCCACTTCTCCATTCTATTGGAATTTGGGCACTGATGAATACGTGCCTGGCATTTTTTTTTTCTTCAAGCAACTAAGTTTGAAATTTGAACCATGGTTAGCCTTGTGGGATCTAGCTCCCTTAACCATTAAGGTATGGGGCTGGCACCACAAAACAGATTTATAATTTACTTTATTAGGAAGCAAGCACCCTTTAATCATTGTCCAGGTCAAGAAATACCAATAGATCTTTTTCAGCCACTCAAGGTGCCCCTCAATATGTCCCATCCAAATCACAATCCTCTCCTTTCTTCAGTTCAAAAAATAACTTTTTTTTATTTCCATAGAAATATCCTATTTTCAGTTTTTTATAGTTATATTATCCATGTTGTCTTTCCATCTTTTTGTCTTTATAATTTAACCACTGAAAGACTCAGGTCCTTTAACTTGGATTTTGCTGATTGCAGCATCATTAAGTTCAAATCGTTCCTCTCTGATCTTTGTGTTTTCTACATATTGGCAGCTAGATATAGAAGCTTCATCAAATTTAGATTTGATCCTTTTGACATGGCTATAAGTGGCCAAATGAGAGTTTTAACCAGGTGGTACACAACATCTAATTTCATTCTCTTATTCATTGGTGGTTGTGAAATGGTGATAATATATTATTTTGTTTTATTTATTAGCTGGCATAGTTTTACACAGAGACACTTTCCTTCATCTAATATTTAATTACTCAGAGGTCCAAATCATATACAAATGACAGGAAAAGTGATTAACTCTTAATTTTTTAACATAAAAATTAGTTTCCCATCCTCTTCAGGTAACAACTTATTATTTTCATTTTTTGTGAGTTCATGATTCATAATTTGAATTTCCTTTTTTTTTTTCTTGGAGAGGTTTTTTTGCTATAGGGCGCATGCGCTCATCAGAAAGACAGAGACAGAGAGACAGAAAGCGAAAAATCACCCTTCCAGGGCATTGGCCATGCTGCAATCCCTTCTCCATTCTTCTCTCAGGATCTTGGGCACACACACATATATGCCCAGCATGAGTTTAAGCCATCAGTTCCGAGACTTGAACCGCAGTTGACTACATGGAAGTCCAGTGACATAGCCATTATGCCTACTGCTGGTCCCTATCATTTGAAATTTTTTTTTTTTTTTGGAGAGGTTTTCACTATAGGGCACGTGCGCTCACCAGACAGACAGAGAGAGACATAGAGACAGAAAGCGAGAAATCACCCCCCAGGGGGGATGGTCACGCCACAATCCCTTCTCCTCCATTCTCCTCTCGGGATCTTGGGCACACACGTACACGTGCCTGGCGTGAGTTTTAAGCCACCAGGTCCAGGACGCGAACTGCGGTCAACTACGTGGGAGTCCAGCGACATAGCCATTACGCTAACTGCTGGTTCCCTCATTTGAATTTCTTGAGTTCAAATTCAAATTCAGGACAAAAAAAAATAAATTAAAAAAAAACTTAATTTCTCTAACTCCTTCTGTACCAAAAATTCTAGTTCTACAAGACACAGGGATGATACAAATGTAATAACCCCCATTTATATTACTACACAGTACTCACGAAGTCTCATAATAATAATGTTAGTGATATTACCACCAGTTATGTCTACTGGAAAGTAAGAAAAGAAAAAACTTACGTGGGTTATCTGTAATATTCTCCAGTTATTTTAAGGTTATATCTATATTGTCATATCATATAGCCATGTTATACTATAATTGCTTCTTTTCAACTCAACATTTAGTTTTAGTTTTACATATAGGTACACATTTAGTTCTTACTACCAGTCTTTATGCTACCATCTCTCTGGTGATTTTGATTGTCTAAAAGTTTACTCATAGAATATTTAGGGACACTACTGGGAAAAAAATAAAAACCATTTCTTAAATTCTCTCCTATTAATAATTTGGAATTTTGCCTATGGAATTCAGGAAATTCCAAAACTATACTCCTGCTGGTACCACCATTTTTCTAGGATCTGATGGTTTATTTTTCTAAATAATGTTGGATATGATATATTCTCCACAAGGGCCGAGTGCAAATTGCCTTAAGGGTAAAGGTGTTTCAGGTATTGTTCATTACTATGAAGCGATAATACAATGAGTGTTCTTCTGCAGTTAGTACAGTTAGTAGATCATCTATATGAAATCTATGGGAATGTATTACATGACCTCCACATATTTCTTTTAACCATAAAATTCTGAGATGCAGATTTAAGTTCTACATTAAACAAAATGTAGCTCCAATTTATATCTAGGTGCCTTTCAGATTGTATGGAATATTGGTTAGCACAGAGCCAGAAGTTGTGATTTTTTGCTGTGAACCCCATGGATTAACAACTCATCTTGTAGATTTGTACATCCTGAAAAACCTTCTATTGTATCTCCTAAAACTAATCACACACACACACACACACACACACACACACACACAATCCTCAGTGTCATACCATGGACTCAGGTGATCTGCAAGAAGGTGGAAATAAAATAAATGGTGGAAGAGTTTTAGATGTATACATGATATTGCAGTAAGAGAAAAAGTAAAAATAAATTTTGATTTGCCGAAAGAAAATATACCTACATTTACACTTTGTTCCCAGAAGAACCAATTCAATACTAGTACAATAGAAATCAAAGTATGAAAATAATATCCCTGCAAGAATTCTGCTTTTTGTGAAAAAAAAAAAATTTCCCTGATTATAACTGCTTTCTGTGTGACCAAGAAATTTGTTCTTGCTATAAAGTAGTCTGAAAATTAAATGTTTGTTTCCATATCTGTTTATTTTTTATGACACTTCAAGGCTGATGGTGCCACATTACATACCTTATTTGACATATTCTGCACAAGTTAGACCAAGCCTGAAAATTTTGCTTTGTTGTGGCTGCTGCTGTTTAAAAGTTTCGTTAACATAGTTGCACATTTCCAGAGACAGACAACTAAGAAGGCTAAGGATCTGATAGTCAGTTTACATTAGGCTAGTTGAGGTGGGGGATTTTAGCCTAAATTTAAAAAGACTTAAAGACATAGAATTTTAAACTTACCAAAACTATCTGAGGGATAAAAAAATGGATTATGTACTCTGATTCCAGAATGGAGAAGTAGATTCAAATAGTGAAAGTAGCATGGAAACATATTTTAAGTCAATATAAAGTAGAAGTAAAAAACAATTTACTTAATGAAATGGACTTTCTTAAAAAGTGGTAAGTTTCTGACACAAAGTAATTTATTGGAGGCTGGCTGAGAATGTTTGCATCTGTGAAAGATTTTATGGAACATTTGGAAAGGGAGTAAAGGCAGTTATAGCCCTGCTTTTAAAGGGAGATTGAGTATAGTGTATATACCTTCAGGCACACATCTGAATCCAAAATGCAACTTGTTAAATCAGACAACAAACAATTTTTTGAGTGAATTCTTATTTGACTTCAGCTCTTCTGTGTTATTTGAAAACAATCAAGGTGTGATAATATTCCCAGTTTATCGTTTAATTCCACAATTTTGATTCATAGCACACATGAGGTCTGATCTCAGTGCAGTGTTAATTTACTGCACTTTTACTTAGAATAGCTATCATATACAGAAGTCTTATATTGTTATTATATAGAATATTTCAATTTTTAAAGATATTAAAAAGTAACAATAGTAAAAGTTTTTATAATATTTGCTTCTTTAATGAAATAAACCTAATTTTTTTCTAAAATAATGTATGAATCAGTAATGATATAATTTCAGTAATTTGAAGTTACTTTGCATTGGGACCGGCAGTTGGTGTAATGGCTATGTCGCTACACTCCCATGTAGTTGATCATGGTTCCAGTTGCTGACTCAATGACTTAAACTCACTTCAGGCGCATGTGCATCCATGTCCAAGATCATGAGAGGAGAATGGAGGAGAAGGGATTGCAGTGTAGCCATCCCCACTGGGGGGTGATTTTTCGCTTTCTCTTTTTCTGGCTAATGCATGCACCCTATAGCAAAATCTTCTCCAAAAAAAGAAGTTACTCAGCATATCTGGCTGGCCTCAAGGCCTAATCATTACAATAACTGTATCCCACATGGCCAAAAATTTAGTTGGAATGTTAGCTGTGGCAGCTTGAAAAACTTGCACGTGTGCCCAAAATCACAACAGAATAGAGAAAATGGAAAAGAAGACATTGTGGTGTGACCATCCCCCATTAGGGTTATGCTTTCTCGCTCTCCTTTTGTGTTTCTCTGTCTTTCT